>CM024248.1:2222511-2309418 GCA_013421045.1 Propylea japonica | reverse complement strand
AAAGTAACTATTTTTGACTTACGAGTTTATTGGTTTGACATCATCGATATTTAATTTAACACAAACTCACGATGAAACTATTCTGACGGTTATAGAAAAATGAAAGTACTACAATTTCAACTAGTATTTTCAACAAGAGTTGACGAAAATATTTTCTCTATTCAACTTTTTTTGTATAATATAGGATATTTTTTATCTGGACACAGCCATCTCATCAAAAGTTCCGAGAATAAGGAATTAAAAAAAAAGTTGACTCCGCTGCCTCCTGTGAGGATTGAACTCACGACCCTGGTTTACAAGACCAGTGCTCTGCCACTGAGCTAAAGAGGCTGTGCTCGTTCTGGGAAACTTGTGTATATAATACAAAGTAGTTATGTCATGTGCGATTCAGAGTGAAATTATTGAAATTTAATAATTCTAATATCAACAAGGGCGTAGCCAGGCGGGGGGGGTTTGGGGTTCAACCCCCCCCCCGAAATGTTTCATAGTTATTTTTTCATTTAATACTTGCTACAGAAAGCGATCCTCACAATTCCCGGCACCCATAAAGTCAATTGCCAAAATGTCAAAACCCCCCCCGAAATTAATTTCTGGCTACGCCCTTGAATATCAATATCCCTAGCTTTCTGTTTGCCTAAATATTTCAACGAAACGAAAATGTTTGAAATCAGAGTACCAATTCAGAATATCGACGATAGTTCGGAAGGAAAGTATTTATGAGTTAAGTATATTCGTTACTAACAATGAAAACTGAGCACAATAATTCAATTTATGTTATGTTTACAAGTAAATAGTAAACTTTTACTCAGGGTTCCTCAATGAGGGGGTTATGAAATGGCAGCCATTTTTGCATCCATGTTGTGACGTATTGGAGGCAAATGGCGACTGGCGCGAGATATTCAAATAATGTCAATGTAAACATTGTAAACGACAGTCAGTTATACTTATATTCGAGATTATATGGGATTCTACTGAAAAAATATCACAAGAAGTTTATTTAAAAGAAAATATGTTTTATTCAATGTCCGAGTAACAGATAGGTAATAAATAATTAAGAGAAACGCAAAAGTCATTTAATTATTTTTTAAATAGATTAAATAAACATATCAAATTAAAATTGTAACAACTTAACACATTTCAAAATAACAATCAATTCCTTGATAATAACTCCCCTGTTTTCTGGTACTGCTAATAAAACATACCTACTCTAAATCTGCTATTTTATTTTCAACCTTAAAGTCCTTTTTCGTCGTTGGTGAACTAAACAAATCTCCCTTCACTTGGATCGGAATTTAGTTTGCCAACAACGAAAAAGGACCTTAAGGTTGAAAATAAAATAGCAGATTTAGAGTAGGTATGTTTTGTTAGCAGTACCAGTCAAAACAATTAAAATTGTCACAAAATCAGTTGAAATGAAAAAACCGTACTGAAAAAACAAAAAACAGTGATCAAATAAATCGAAAAAATTTAAAAAAGGCCAAATGCCAACAAGATACACTTACATGAAATCTTCAAAGAATTAATTCAATGAAAGTTGGCCAAAGTCAAGCAAATGATCTAAAAATGACTCCTCGCATATCATTTAAAAATTAATCAATCGAGTGCTTTTGAGAACGAACGAAATAAATTCATCACAATTATTGGCAAATGTATAAAAACAAGCAAACAATCTGAATAAAACATATAAGACATCTGACATCTCCAAAGAGTGACAACTACAGTCATCGGCCTTGCCATCTGGTAGACAACACGAAACAAGACAGCACAAAGTGAAGGAATCTACAAATAAATAAAAACAAACCAAAATATCAAACAGCTCTTTTAACAACTCAACTTCTTAATCTCGCATATACAGGGTTGGTATAAAGTTTGGCACCAAATTAATATCTTAAAAAAACGAAACGGGCAATATTTTTGAAATTTGGCAGCTGAGGTGTATGGACCACAATGCATCTGATGAGCTTATTTTCATTAATGAGATACTTCCGTTTAACCGGAAATGACCAAAATTTTTTTTTATTTAAATGGGACACCCTGTATATTTCTGCAGATTCTGAAAGTGCACCTTGTTTCGGATCTGTCCATGACGTAATTTTTTATGAAAATCTATAAAAAGAAGAAAAACTTTACTTTACTAGTAGAAATTTTTTTTAAATAATTGAAAAAAAAAAAATCATTTTAAATGTTCGAAGTGCTTGCCATTCCCTCCTGACAATATGCCAGTCTATTAACAAATTCTTGAGTAACTTTTCTCAAGACTTCTCCATGTATTAATGCACATTCATCAAGAATCCGTTGTCTCAATTCTTCTTTTTACAGATAATTTTTACATGGACCCTGGTACGGACAGATCCGAAACAAGTGCTCTTTCAGAATCTGCCGAAATATACAGGGTGTCCCATTCAAATAAAGAAAAATTGGTCATTTCCGGTTAAACCGGAAGTATCTCATTAATAAAAATATGCTCATCAAATGCATTGTGGTCCATTACACTCAGCTGCCAAATTTCAAAATGATCGTCCGTTCCGTTTTAAATATATCAATTTGGTGCCAACTTTATCCCAACCGTATTACAGAAGATTTTACATCTGATGAGTGTATGTATTTCAATCAAACTCAAGATAGGAAGATCTATATCCTGAAGTAGTCGTTGAAAAACACATTTCTCAAAGCATATTCCAAAAAATGAGCGAAATCCAATGAAAAAATTCATTTAATAAAGAAACTGATGCGCCCATGGCTCGGTTGAGTTGGTCCTTTTCGAGTTCATTCAACGCCTGCAAAGTTTTCATTGATGCTGGAGTACGAGAGCAACCTGACCCCTTTCCCCTCATAACTTTTACTTTTATCCGCCATACGCGATCTGAGCCAGCTGTGCTCCGTTATCATTAATAAATTTTCGCGGGATATTTTCCGCGGATTTTTCCGCTTGGCGTAGTACCGAGTTTCCGCCTTTTTACGTTAAAATAGGGCACACATTATTTGTGATTGTGGCAGTGGCGTAACTACAGGGTGGCAGGGGTGGCATAATGCCACGGGCCTCCCGCCCCAAGGGGGCCCCGGCCCAAGGGGCCGCGAGCTCAAAAGTATTTTTTCACACTGTTCCTGAGTATTTTATTTCAGTTGAAAAGTCTATTTTCATAAGTTCTGCTCAAAATCCAAAGTGAGACAGTTAAAGACCATAATACAATTTTATACAAGTTCATCGTTAAGCATTTCAACCAACCGAAATAAAAGATGTTTCAATTTTAGTGTTTGGAGAGCCTCTACTTTGAAAGTTTCAAACGACACTGATCTATTATAAGAAGCTCTAGAATTTGTTGATATATAAATAAGACATATCTGAATCATTTTCCAGAAAATTCTCAGTTTTCGATCCATTTTCAGAGACGAAATAGAAAAATATCATGTATTAGAGAACCTTGCTGATTTAGTGATTTATTAATAATGTCAATAATGAAAAATCATTTTATTCCGCAGCTTTCCTGGAGTATGCATTGCATTTATGTTATTACTAACAATTCTTGCGACTACAGCTAGTGCTGAAAGATCATTTTCAAAACTAAAATTGATAAACCTATTTAAGAAATTCTATGGGACAATAGACAAGTTATAACTTGGCTATTCTGTCTATTGAAAATTCTATGGCCTGATCTTTAAACTTTCAAGATGTACAACAGACGCTTTTGCGGAAAAGAAAGCTCGAAGAAAGATTTTTTCTTAATTTATACCTTATTGAAATTGAATTGTTATTTTTATTTCATTGCAAATGTATGCAGTTTCTTTCACGGAAAAGCTAGCGAACAGATGATGAATGCTTCGAGATATTATGTTCTATGGTGATGAATGTGAACTCTCAATACAACATATACAACGTGTAATTGAGTACGCTGAAAATCTCTAAGTTTATTAGAATACTGAGTACAACGTGACGATTTTCACTGATAGGGCCCCATCAAAAGAATTTGCCACGGGCCCCAGATGGTATAGTTACGCCACTGATGTTGGGTTTGAAATTTCAACAGTTTGTGGATGTTTTGTTTTCCTGTAGGCAACCAGTTCAAATAATTATACAGGTGAGTCTTTGACTTGTACATATATTTTAACCGTAGATTCCTGAGGTCAAAAGAAACACTTTTTTCCTCTACCATTTTTTCCGATTCGGCCTGGTTAAAAAGATACAGGCTGTTGAAAATCCAATAAAAGCATATATTTTCAGTAATATCTCGCAAACATTCCTTCAAATGAAATGATTTTTGAAACATAGTTTTTCATGAATATGATTAATCTTTCCCGACTACAAAATTCCGAGTATTTCGATGTTGAAAGAAAAAAAAATCTTAGAAATTCGAAAAATTGGGTACTTTGGCTGAATGCAACTCTGTGTCGAAAATATTCACAGAATTCAATTTTCCCTCTGTGGTCACTTTGACAAATTTCAAAATAATTCGAGAATTTGTTATATGGAATGATGAATGGTAAGAGAACTAGCGGATTTTATTTAAAAATGGGGTTACAATGAATAAGCTCACCTCTATACTTCTTCAGTGTAAATCCTTATCTATTCAAACAAATTTCCACACCACTTTCGGAGTACCTATTGCAATTTTGTTTCGTTGAGCTTTGACATGCATTAACTAATGTGACATTTATTTAATACTTTTATGAAAAATTTCAACACATTATGCTCTTAGCACAAAAAGTCAGATATTCTGCTGAATGAGTACTGTTTGCATGATACTATCCAATTTAATGGAATGAACTCTTCCCGTTCAAATCTCAGTACCGGCAATCGAAAAGTGAACACTACAAAGCATATATTTTAGTAAATCGAATCAGGTTTGAACACAGAATCCATTATGTGGATTTGGATGGCTAGTTTATGATGAGTCCAACCAAAAGCTTCGCAGGTTCATTATTGCAGTTTCGCAAATGATTGGAAATTGAGTTGAATAACGAATACAACAAAAACAGTTGTTCGAAATTTTTCGACTATTTGTAATCAAGTAGTTACGAGAATGAAACTGAAGAATGCCTAGGCTCATGATACCTTTTTGGAATCTGCAATAACTGAGCTAGTTTTAAGATGATGTCTACCAGGGTGTCCTACATTTTTTTTTACACTGTAGCTCATCAAACTTGAAGGAAATTTCATTTAGTTTTTAAATTTTTCTTTGTAATTCACGAGTTTTTAACTTTTTCACTATTTTATGAATTTAAGTCTTTGTTTCCGATAGCTGAACTATCTCATGTGAAATTAAAAAAAACCATATCGAAATACCTCTTCATTTGTAGAAATGGCACTAGAAAAAACTATCGCACTTGGAAATTTTCTAAAATACGAAAACCATTGAATATCTTGGAAACCGTGGAATTTCATTAAGGTCAAAATTTTGGAATAAGTTAGACCACGACAGTGTCTATCTATAGTTGCAGGGCTTATTCATTGTTTTCGGGACACCCTGTATACATATTTGAATGCATTGAATATTACATGAAAGTATTCTACTCCAGAGTAAAACCACGAAACGTTCAATAACTTTACTCCGAAACAGGAAAAATCACAACACAGATAATGGGTAAATAAGTATGTTGTCACCTTCCACCCTTCGCCTCACAGCATTATCCCAATAACTCATCACAAAAAGCCGTCTACGACTCCTGGGAGTTTTTTTTGTCGGAGAACAGGAAAGTTGAAAGAAAGTTACCACCACCGCAAAAATGAGTCAAAACATTTCATCCTCACCTTGTTGGGAAAGGTCGGGACAAGGGTTAGTCGTGACGGAAATGGGACCCATCTGATGTAGGACGAGAAGCGAACACGTGCTGGGCCTTCCGCGTTCCTGATTTAATTTATTGTTGTTGATATAATGAAGCTGTGTACTTTTTCAGTAGTTTCTTGAAGATGAGGAATGATATAAGATTGTCCGAATCGGTTATGAGAAAGAGGAAAGATACAAGTGGTTTGTTTCATTGCCATGATCTCATGTCCCATTTCGGGAATTTGGAGTTATTCATTTTCTCTCACGATATAATAATAACATGTATTTTTCAATTTTTTGGTCCAGCAGTCTTACAGGAAAAAACTCTCCTTATACTCAAGCTTTCGAGATTTATTTCAATCTCATCTTCAGGAAAACTAATGAAACATTGGCTTGACAATGTGTTAATAATGCTTTTCATCTGTAATGATTTAATTAATTCCAATTCATTTGTAACTGTTGTCAAGACAAAGTTTTATTTATAATTCTCTTGAAGATGAGATTAAAATAAACTCGAAAGCTTGAGTATGAGAAAAAGAGTTTTTTTCTTGTACGACTGCTGAAACCAAATAATTGGTAAAATATTTGATCAATACAGCAACGAATCGTTTCTGTTTAAACGTTCCGTTTCCGAATCAAGAAACCGCGAATTGCGAACAAGCTAGATGCTGAATTTTTTTCACACTAGATTTCACTGATTCTCTTACACATTGAGGACTATCTTCTTCAATCATATATCACCCCCTTCTGCTAAATTGAGATAAACATCTTTTTACGATATCTCACGAGGCACAAATCACAGTGATTGAAAAATGGCAAGCCAAATGAGAACGATTTTCTGTATTTTAAATTGGGTTTCATAATATTAGGTTTGTTCCAACAGCTGACTTTAGTACGGTAATTTGACGTCACGAAACTGTAAGTAATCGATCTTATGCGCATGTCTAAACTTTGACCGTACAAGAACCGTCCAAACAGTACTTGCTCCAGACCAGGGATCGAAATGACGATCACAAAACCGTTCCACTCACGGGCCCGAAGCAGGATGGAACAAAAACGAAACCGTTCTCAAACGATACATATACGATATACAATGCATCAGGATCAGACAGAGAATTCTTACCTCCAGTTGCCCAGATGAATAGTCGAGTCAATCACTTGCTGTAACACACTGAGTTCAGTTGTCTTACTTCTTTATTCTAGTCTTGTCTCTCTCGTCTTATCGTTGGAGGAGCGTAATTCTTTAGTATGGTAGGCAACAGTGAATACTTGAATCGAGTATTACGGGCAGCCTGACAAATTAAAAATTCTATACGTGCAGTGCGGGTTCCCTACCATACTGCGATAAGAGAGAGACGAGACTAGATTATCGCAGTAAGACAGTTGAATTCATTCAGTTATCGCACTTCATTATCTCGCCTATTCATCTGTGCAACTGTAGGGAAGAGTTCTCTGTCTGATGCATTGTATATCGTATGTTCTCGATGTGAATTTCCAAATCGGTAAATGAAGCTTTGTACTTTTTCAGTCGCTTCTTGAAGATGAGGAAGTGATATAAGATTGTCCGAATCGATTATGAGCAAGAGAAAGATAGATTGAAGTAATGATTCAAGATCGATAGATCAGGTTCAAAACTTGAAAAAAATTTAATCAAAATATTTAGGAGAATATAATATAAGAAAAAATAGAAGTAAAGTATATAAGTAAAAAAAAAACAAATAAATTAAAATATATGTACCACGTTGCGTAACTTTTATTTAGGTTTTCGATATTCATGGAGGGGGGGGGTAATTACCATCAAACCCCCCTCCGTTAATCCGCCCGCCCTCGCAAAGAAGATTAGATATCATCAACCTACCCAGAACACATTCATCCATACTAATATTATAAATGCGAAAGTAACTCTGTCTGTCTGTCTGTCTGTTACTCTTTCACGCCTAAACGGCTGAACGGATTTTGACGAAATTTGGTATGGTGATAGATGATAACCTAGAAATGGTCATAGGCTATAAATAATCACGCCATCGTTCTTAGAGGGTAGGCAGTAGGCAGATAACTAAATTGAGTTAGTGATTTTTAGTCTTTTATGTTGGGACTTTTGCTCTTTCACGTCTAAACAACTGAACAGATTTTGATGAAATTTAGTAAGGTATAGATGGTTCCTAAAAACGAATATAAGATCAAAATGATCACATCATCGTACTTAGGGGGTAGGAAGTAGGCAGAAAACTTAATTGAGTTAGTGATTTTTTTTTGTTTTTGCTGGGAGTTTTGCTCTATCATGCCTAAGCGGCTGAACGGAGTTTGATGAAATTTAGTTAGGTGATAGATAGTAACCTAGAAAAGGATATGGGCTATCATATTCATGCTATCGTACTTAAGGCGTAGGCAGTAGGCAGAAAACTAATTAAGTTAGTGATTTTTAATCGTTTGTTTTGAAAGTTTACCTCATTCACGCCTTAAAGTCTGAACGGAATTTTATAAACTTGGTTAATATAAAGATAGGATCCTAGGCATGGACACAGGCCACTTTTACGGCGGGAAAGTACCTCATTCCCGCGGAATCTAGCGTGATCGTGTCAAGAGCGCATGACGCCATAGCTACTGAAATGATTTTGATGTTTTTTTTTAACTGAGTGTAATTAAGACTTCAAGTTAGTATTTGATCACTTTTCTAACTTAAAGGCCGGTAGGCGCCATAATTTAGGGAATTTATGATAAAATTTTGATTCAACTGTATTTATTCAACAGTTTTACTTGAATCGAATTACCGTGCGAAGCCAGGGTGGGTCGCTAGTTACAATATGTGTAATATGCGTCAACAAAAAAGGCAGGCATATTTGAAAAGCAGTTAATTACTTCCATCATTTCTCACGGTTTCTCAATGATTGTAAAGAGTTTTGAGACCTTCATTCCGTCAACTGTTCCAAAGTCTGATTGAGTAAGCAAACTGTCTTCAACATAATAAAGGTTGAGTGGTGAATTCAAAATTAAAACAAAACTTCGTTGAAAATTTAGACGATTTCCATATCCCGTCCGGTAAGCCAACCACTCGTCAAAATTTCCATCTGAATGCATCAGGCACCCAAACAAACCTCGTCCCAAAATTCGGGAATCCCACCCCGACCTTGCCCAAACAGGGACCGCAGGCACTTGCAGTTTTTCGAGATATACATACATATCAATGGTGGCGGCGAATTTGCAGGGTCGACCCCCCGGGACCAGACTTAAGAAAGGGATTCAAGGATTCGGGCAAGGTAAGGTCAACCGGCGGCAACCTGTTACTCTTCCTGCCTTTTTCTCCTACTTTCATTTCAGGAACGTCCCGCGGAATTAACCGATGGATCGGGAGGTTTTCCACTTGATTTATACGAAGTTTTGCTGGATATCAATCCGACTTTTGGTTTGAACAGTTTTCTGAAAGATTTTTCAATAGGACGGAGTTATGCAGAAAATAAGTATCCCTACTAGGGAAGAACCCGGATAGATGCCCTACTTTTTGAATTTGCCTCATATTTTTGAAAATATTGACCTTATATGTGTAATTTCTATGAGTGTAGGAAGCCCCATTATTCGATTTGAAATACTGAGACTTTTCTCTGACATAGCAATCCCAAATTTCACAATAATTCGATTTTTGTAGAAACCTTTTTTTGGGGATAGTTGCCTACAAGTATGGATAGTTGCCCCACCATGAAAATACTGGGAGGGATAGACGCCCTTCATACTGTGTGAACTAAAAACCCAACTAAATACAATGAGATTTTCTATGCTTAAAACAGCAACTTTATCTACGCAACATGGATCGAATTAACAACAATTGTGCAGTTTTAATTGAATTTCCAAAGCATATATTATAATAAATCGAAAAGTTGCATTCTTCATAAACACAAGCATTATTCCACACATTCATGATAAATTATTTAAATAATAAGTCTCACAAAATGATCAGGAATCAAATTCAAAATCAAAATAACACAATGAATCGAAAATCTGCTAAGAAGATATGGTTTTTAGTTTAGATGTCCTAAGGGCACCTATACCTCAAAAAATCAGGGCAACTATCCTTTTTGATAGGGATAGATGCCGATGAATTTTTTAAATAATTAAGAAAAGAATCAAAAACTATTTGTACTCAGATGTATACTAAATGAAACACTGTATTGGCGTAATAAAAAAAATTTTGAATTTATTACCACTTCAAAAGTTACACAGCAGCAAATACCTACCTCTAAAAGTTTGGCATGTTTGTGAAGTTCGCTGCTGAGATGATCGCACACACTAGAGAAAACGGCTTCACTTTACAATAACCCTTACAAAACTAAAGTCCAGGGTGACTGGTCGTTGATAATGGAGCTATGAATGCTGATAGGTATATAAGGAACATTATTGAATAGCATGTAGTGCCATTTGCCCCATACATTGGTGAAAATTTCATTTTTATGGACGATAACGCCAGACAGCATCGTGCGCGCATCGTTCAGGAGTACCTTGAAGAGGTTGAAGTCTCTCGAATGGAATGGCCAGCAGGAAATCCAGATCTCAATACGATTGAGCAGGTTTGGGACAACCTCAATAGGAGGCTGAGAAGTTCAGAAAATTATCCAGCTAATCTTTATGACTTCATCCACTCAGAGAAATCTAGAAAAGGATTAGATCAGAAAATTTCAAGATCACTCATATTTTATGACCGTCGCGTAGTTGTCGAGCTGTGATTAACGCAAGGGGTGGAAATATCAAGTATTAAATCACTTATCAGCATTACAGTATTTTGAAAATTGTTTATTTCTCTCCTTTTACATAAGATTCGGTGAGATCCTGAATTTTTCTTCCAGTCAATGTGTCTTGTTTCATTCAAACCTTCCCGAGAGAACATAAAAATAAGTTATAAAGTCAATGTAGAATTAACTTTCATTAAAAGAGTTAATTTTTTGCACAGTGTAGTTCGAGACTATTAGTCACTAGATTATTAACCAAAATGGATTCCAAGATTTTTCTGTCGATCTCGATATGAATTATGTATAAATCTTGATTGAAATACATTTAGCACAAGACATAGATTTCACATAATATAAATTTCTATGTTTCTATTCTCCAGTGGACTGTTGACATAACTCGTATTGCTTCTGAATGATTTGTGTTCGGTTGCACATTAGAATAGCATAAATTGGACATTAAAATGGGTTATTAATATTCAATTTCGTACACATTAAATCACGTTTTATCGACGGAAAGCAAATAAACCCCCTTCACCATCGTTTTCTAATCCTTCAATGCTCAGTTGGTCAATTTTTGGTTTCTTCCCCCAAAAATTTCTTTTCGGCCAGTCACTGATCTTTTTTGCGAAGTAGTGCTTCATAGGTACCGCAATATTGAAATATTGAATTTCAAAACATGTCTGATAAGATGATCTTGAATTTGTTTCTAAGTTTTCATGTTATTATTTCATATTGTACCTATGAAAACTAAAAAATATTTCATAATTGTAATGTAGCTAATAGAATCAGATCGTGGGATATATAACATACATATCTTCAGTAATATAATAAAATCAACCGTTATTTTCCAGAGAAACACAATCATTTCTGATTCGACCTAATGCATCCACATCCCCCAATATCCACGAAAATATTATTTAGATTCAAATTACCACAACCAGTCATTCTTTTCGACGACGCCAACCTTTCGTGCTTTCACATCCGATACATACAGGGGATGTATCTCATTTCTCCCGTAAAAAAACACACGTGTTTGAATTTCTCACGGTTATAGAAATCGTTAACATCTCTCTTTTGATAGAATGTGTTTAAATTTTTCGTTGAAATCGACCGATATGGTTTTTTTATATATTTTTTATTGGTCATCCGAATACCACAATTGACTTCACGGTGTAAGTTACCCTATATTAGGCAGAATTGAATAAAGGCCCTATTTACCTTTTTCCCCTAATATCGGTGAATAATGCATGCCAAATGAGAGGATACATAATGTGATGTCTTGGACATTGATGCTTTTCATAATATTATTAATTCTTCCTGAAAAATGCATTTTGAAACAATCACTTATTTTTAAATGTGAATTTAAAAAGAAACGAAAACTGTCCAATGTTTGTATAGTTATTGTTTGATACCTGTTGTTTTTCAGCTGGCCTGAAGATGTCGTAATCCGAAACCAGTAGCCAATAGAATCAAATATAAAATTTGCAAAAGTGTGTTTTTCTGAATCTGTTTCTGATTCAGTGGAACGAGAACACACTGATGGAGGAATTCATTAATAAAATCACATTATGTTTTTCGACTTTCAACGACCGTTGTTATTTAAACCATCGTGAATATTTTATACAGACGATTTTTGTTGAAATGGTAGGTATATATTGATGGGTTTCAGGATTTTTTTTTATGGGGATAAGACTTTGAATAATACCCGGTATATCCTAAGATAATTCAATTTCAAATAAATATTTATATCTCGTTAAATCTCGTACCTACTCATTCCATACAGAAGAATATAAATCTCACCAGGAAGGAGTATTCAAGTTCTTTCTATGACCAGATTTTGTTCATAAAGAAGATTTCTCCAGAAAGAGAGATAAGAAAAAATGTAATGTCTATGTTAGAGCCGTACCTACTCAAAATTTGAATGCCGAAAAATTGAGAATCTAGAACAGCGTCCATTTTGGAGACCAAAAAAAATAAGTGGAATAAACTTATAAGAGAAGATAGAGAATATAACAAAATGAATGATAAACAGGTCAATGACGAAGATATAGGTAATTGAAAGACCTACAATCGTATTCAAATTTTTTTAACATCATAATTTTTTCATTATCTTCAACCAAAACAATTTTTTTTCCTACCAAATTTGGCAAAATCTTTTGTTTTTCAGTCTCGTTCATACTGTAACTTTTTTGATTTGAAATATTTCATATTATACTGTCATAAAATCACAATCTGTCGAGAAAATATCAGCGGTTTTGAAAAGTCTTTAAAATTTCTTTTTCATAGTATAGAAAAATGTGCATCAGTATGGTAGATGCTCTAAAAAAATGCAAAGAACTTTTCTGCAGCTATGAAATTAGGTTTAAGAATGCTGAAGTTTATGCTCAAATTGTGTTTTTCCCCATAAGAGCATTTTTCAGCAACAATGAGTATGAAAAAGTTTTAAGCCATGTTGTTTGGCAACCAAATTTCAAAATGCAACTTGTAGTTTCACAATTGCAGCAGAGTTTTTTGTATTTTTGAGAACATTTACCTAAGTAATCTACATTTCATATACTGTGACAAAGAAGAGATTTCAACGAAAAAAGAACTCACAGACTTTTTCAAAAAAGTTGATATTTTGTTGAAAAAATTGTCGAATGAAAACAAGGACACTTTTTTATTTTTGAATACAATATAGGTATCAAAATTCATATTTTGAATGAAAATGCAGTGCTGTGGGACATAAAAACATAAAAGGTAAGAACTGAGGACAGTGAAACTAGTCTTAAGTTAGATTTGATGATGAAAATGTTGAAGATTTTTATTGTGTGGTTATAACCCCCAATCTTCTCAGTATTTCTCCTACTTCGTTGCCAAAACAGGTGTTTTTATTAGGGTGAGAGGGGGAATGGCGTTCACCTAAGGAAAACATGGTGTATTTTATAAATTATTTATTATAAATCAAACCAGATAAAAATAACAAAGTCTTGAATTATCAAGGAATCAAAAATTTAAGAAGAAAAACATATATTTATCTTCAACCTACTAGTAAAAGTAATAAAAAAAATACGTTTCAGCGGCATTGCTCCCGATTTTGGGTTAAGACAAATAAGAGAAAGTGATAGGTATTCATCTTTGGAGGCATGAATCACAAACCTATCGATTTGCCGAATCCCACCCTGAACATATAGAATAAGCACACAGTCCGCAGATGGTGCAGCGATACCACAACTCATTATTTTCTCAAAATTTTCGCATGTAATACATTTGTTATAATTCTCACTATCCACATACATTTCGTCATCACTATCGTCATCGCAAAGGTTCCCTACATATTCACTCTCTGAAGAACTTTCTTGAAAATTTTTCTCCTGTATGATTTACTTTTTTTGGTCTTGATTTTTTACTTTTGCCAGCCTATCTGAAACAATAAAGAAATAAGTCATTACCTAAGAGGTATTGGCGCTCATGTGTTACCCCAAAAACATCGTTTTGAAATTAATTTGAAATTCAAAGAAAATAATACACCCTTGTTGAAAAAGTATTGCATTTCTATAAAATAGAATAGTTCAACTGCCAGAAAAGTGAAATAAATAATTGAATAATCATAAAGATTTGGACTTATCGATAAAAACACGTAAAAAACCTAACCTAACCTAACCTAACCTAACCAAAAATTAGATCAGCACGGTCGCAAATAGAAAATGTACTTCACGGTCAACTGACACGTCACACGAGCTAACTATCCGTTTGCATCGCTGCCTGTTAGACACCCTTTATTCCAGCAAATCCATAGAGAAACCTATAGTTGTTAGACAGAATTGCAGAGGTGAGCGCCATTACCCAGTGATCGCTATTCCCCCTCTCTCCCCTGAAGGCTTGATAATAATATTCTTTTACAATATTTATTTATTTGTTTCTCATTTGTAAACGTCAGTTTCCAAAAACACAGTATTAATCAAGAAAGTTTATTTTATCAAGTCACTAACTTGTAAAACTGACAGTTGACTTGTAATTTTTTACAAGTTAGTAGTATTATCACATTGAGATGTGTCAAGTACCTACTTGCTTCTAATTTCATTCATCCTTGTAATTTCAGAGTTCCTGGAACAAATGTATTTCTCAATAAACGTTCTCGAACTATTCGAAAACGATATTCGTACCTTGTTTTATTCGTATCTATTTGTTTTCCTTCTCAGAATTGCAAATATCCTAGAGGTTTTTTGACCTGTAAACTCACTGACAGTTTCACGTACTCGCTTCTAATTTCATTTATTCGTCTAATTTCATCGTTCCTGGAACAAATATTTTTAGTAAACGTTATAAGAGTATTTAAAAAACGATATTCATGCCTTGTTTCATTTGGATCTGGCCTTTTTCATCAGTAATGAGCAAATATTCTCGAAGGACTTCCCTCTCGTAAAGCCACTGACAGTTGTCATAATTTTCCGATGTCATAAATAATCATAAATAATGCAACTTACGACATTTGCGACAAATTCTTGAGATTTTTTTGGAATTTATCTAACCTTTTTACAAATGAGAAACAAATAAAATATAAAACAATACACGCAAGGTAACGGGTTTTACTGGCTCAAGGAGGTAACTGCTAGTAATGTTATATAGTATTTCCGTCTTTTCCTGCTTGTGCTTGTTTACATGTAAAACTGTACTGGTACCAGTGGTCTACCATTTTATTTGTGTTCCTCGTCAAGTGCATTACTATTGAATTTCTCGAAGATTCTCCAAAATTGTTTGCAAAACGCATTTGTCTTCTACCGGTCAGTTCTTTGCAAGTTAATATTAACTGAAAAATTTCAATCATATGACGTAAATATCCACTCTCCACCAATCAAAATTATGATATTCTTCTAAAGGTATAATCCGTTTGGCGCTTACCTTTTCGAAGTACCCACTCCACAAAAAAATATGGAAAAAATGTAACTCGGTTCAGAAGAGAAATTTTCAAGTAATTTTACAAATAATCAGAAAAATTTCGTCATTGAGGAATACTTAAGTATTCCCTATATAAAAAACGCACGTGTTTGAATTTCCCACGGTTTAAAAGTCCTTATTAATGGAAGCATAAGTGTGTTCCAATTTTGCGTTGAAATCGACCGATATGGTTTTTTATTTTTTTGGCGGTCATCCCTCTACCACAATTGACTTTACGGTGTCAGTTACCCCCTGATTCCGCAAAGCATAATGGCAGTATTTACCTTTTCCCCCTCACTTTTGAGGAATATTGCATGCAAAATGTGAGGATTATAAGTTAAGTATAAGGTTCACTAAACCGCATTTCGGGAACTTCTTTCATGGTCCTTTTGAAGCTGCACGTTCCCATTCAAAGTTGCCCTATATTAATTTACATAATGCACGGAATGGGATGCAAAGAAGACATTTCGCCTCTTTATGTTGGCCTTTTTAGCTCGCTGAATACCTTATAAACATTTTTATCATGCGAGAAGTAGAACAGCTGCCCTTATGTTGATCATGTAAGATTTATTCGTTCTAAAAGTCCGTATTACGACCTATAAAAATTGATTTCTTGTAGTGGCCGTAACGAATTTTATGGTGGTTGTGGACGGGAAAAATTGAAATTTATATCGGTTATGCTTGATCCTTGCTTTGATGTTGATTTTTTATAGCGAATGTCGTTATCAGGTACAGTCACCGTCAAATAATAGATTCACTCAAAACATCGATGAAGTTTGTTCATTCACAAATAACAGGGTTGGGATAAAGTTTGGCACCAAATTAATATCTTTAAAACGGAACGGACGATAATTTTGAAATTTGGCATCTGAGTGTAATGGACCACAATGCATTTGATGAGCATATTCTCATTAATGAGATACTTCCGGTTTAACCGGAAATGATCAATTTTTTTTATTAAATGGGACACCCTGTATATTTCTGGAGATTCTGAAAGAGCACTTTGTTTCGGATCTGTCCATACCAGGTTCCATGTAAAAATTATCTGTAAAAAGAAGAATTGAGACAACGGATTCTTGATGAATGTGCATTAATACATGGAGAAGTCTTGAGAAAAGTTACTCAAGAATTTGTTAATAGACTGGCATATTGTCAGGAGGTGAATGGCAAGCACTTCGAACATTTAAAATGATTTTTTTTTTTAATTATTTCTAATAATTTTTTTCTACTAGTAAAAGCTGTATTTCTTCTTTTTATAGATTTTCATAAAAAATACGTCATGAAAATGAAAAGCAGAAAGAGTTATCTACTACAAAGTATTTCGTTTTATTTCTCACTATTGATACAAATAACAACGATTTATTTATTTGAATGGATTTTTTTCTCAAATGTACAAAAAGATTGAATTTCTTCTTTTAACAGAGAATTTTTACATGGAACCCGATATGGACAGATCCGAAACAAGGTGCACTTTCAGAAACTGCAGAAATATACAGGGTGTCCCATTTAAATAAAAAATTTTTGGTCATTTCCGGTTAAACCGGAAGTATCTCATCAATGAAAATATGCTCATCAGATGCATTGTGGTCCATTACACTCAGCTGCCAAATTTGAAAAATATCGCCCGTTTCGTTTTAAAAATATTAATTGGTGCCAAACTTTATCCCAACCCTGTATGTTATATCATGTCCGGTTTGATTGAATTTTTTTCAATAGTAGGTTAGTTTATTCGAAATCAAGATACATTTTCGATTTTCAAGAAAACTCGGCTTACGTCATTTTATACAGGGCGAAAAAAAAATTTTTATTTTGCTTCAACTTCGAAAGTACCTGTGGTGTACTCCAGTTGTTCCACCTCGTGATTTTCCATTTAATCATCAAGACACATCTTTCCTAAACAATTTCGTCCTTCATATAACTTTTGTTCATGATATAGGGTTTTCAGAAAAACCTTAAATTTCGCTTAGGATATAATAGTTCCCCAACAAATTCAAGCTAAATTCTTGATCTAATGAAAAAAAACTGAAAACTAAGTGACAAACATAGCTTGTTTTCCGCCCAGGCTCGGGAAACAGGTGAAATTCGTCTAAGCATGCTTTCAATAAGGTTTTTTCCAAACATGCCCTATTGGGTTTAAATCTGGGCTAAGAGCAGGCCATGTATCCAAATGTGAGAAAATTTCTCAGTATACTCGCAACATTACCAGTTAGTGTGGCAATGGTAGAGAGGTCTTTTTCCACTCTGAGAAGGCTCAAAACATGATTAAGAGCTTCGATGGCAGAAGAACGACATATTGGACTAGCACTACTTCAAATCCCTAATGACATATCTGTTGATGTAAAGGAAGTCGTCACTTGTTTTGCATGGAGGAGCAATAGAAAAATTCCCTCTGCTATATAGCTATACCTTTGTGATTATTCTCATTAAGTTTTTGTAATTAATCAAATAACTTCTTGTTTGTGTAAACTCACTAAGAAGGAAGAATGCGCAGTTAAGTATCTGCACGTTTGCTGTAACGCAAACGTGTGCATTCATATTTCCCACACACATACACTTTTGCGTGTTGGTTTGGATGTGCGACAAGCGTGAGATGACGTCGAAAAAAATCTGATGTTAATGGCAGTGGCGTGTGTTGTTATTAAGGGAAAAATGTCCAAGGTATAAATATCGAACCCGACACTGTGTTGCTAAACATATGAAACGTGCAGAGACTTGTTGCCCATACACGGTCGTTTTTGGTCATTCTTCCACGTACGGTGAACAATGCACATGCCAAAATCAAAAACCGACGGAGATAATTGCGCATTCCAAATTCACGCCATACACACACTGTTTTAACTGTACCCCGTACAACGCGTATTCAAGTCTTCGCGCTTCCCTCTTAGTGAGTGGGCCCTTTTAGTGAGTGGGCCCTTCAAGACCTCATCAGAATTTTATTTTGGGGATGCTGATTTGTTTCAATTAGCGGGTATGTAATCCACCTGACCGTGACCCCCCTTTCTCGAGAGCTGGATCCGCCACTGCTATGACGTGGTCTTCAAAGTATTGAACTAAAAGATTGAATTCCGATCGTCAGCTCTATTGGGTGCTCAAATTTTAATGAACATTTTCATCAACAAACTGGAACAACCTTCAGACTTCACAAGCGCTTCTTTGAGACCCGCAGTATATCACTGTAATCTTCATCATTGTCAACTAACTGAAGTTTATAGCAAAGGTATTCTACACAAAATATTAATAAATTGCACTTCACCAAAACGATCGTAAATGACAGAATTATTAACCACAAGGGATAATAATTTGCGCCATTATTTTGTTAGGTACAATTACGTGTAATTACCACTAAATACGGCCTACGGTTGAATATACTGGCCCTTCCTAAAAACTGTCGAAACCTAGGTGAAATTTAGAAGACCCCAACGACTCATATTATTCGTGTCTAATGTGAATGGCCCATGTAAAACTTGTAATTTAAGCGAAATTTTCATTTGGGCAGAATTTGCTTCTGCCTCTTCTCGATTTATTGCTTCATCTACCTACTATTTCTCTACAAAGGGTTAAGGAAAGAGTTAATATGACCTAACGGGTCCCCAGAGTTTCTACAAATATGCGAATATACGAGTATAGGTACACTAGTCGTAACAATTATCTCGTGTTTCTATTGGGGGCTCTGGCTAATGTATGACCCCACCAGGGGTGCGTTCACAAGTTATTCTTGGAGTAGAGTAAGAGTATGATGGAATATGACGGGGTAAATGCAGTTTGGTCGTCGTTCAGAAATTCGACTCCGACCTGTGGCGCAGCTGAACTGAACAATTTTTGATATAAAAAAATACGAAAGTTGAAAAAAAATGAAGAAGAAAGGAATAACGAAGAAATTAATCTTTGGGGGGCTGCAGTTTAAAAGGCCCCCCCTAGCTGCGCCAGTGACTCCGACAAATATCATTCGCGGGACATTTATTATTTTATGTTTATATTTTAACCTTACAGTTTTAAGAGTAATGGATATGATGTATACCCTTATTTATTTTTGATTATTTACGGGTATTACTGCAAATTCAAAAACTTTTAGTTCATCATAAGAAAATACTCAAACCAGAAATATTTTTCTCGACTGGATGACAAAAATTGCATAACGCTTTGAATTCAAATAACTGTCAGAGTACCCAATACTCTGCAAAAAAGCAGGGTACGTGGAGATTACTCTGAGAAAGCTTCTGAACGATCGAGATTGCATACTCTGACAGGCTTAAGTGAGTTTCTGAACGCTTTGGAGTAAGCAGATCATGCTCGGAGTCAGTTTGTGAACGCAGCCCAGCAGTAGAACGCGTCAAAATATGGAAATTCATTATCACAGAAGAAAAATATTTTGCAATAAAATCCTGAAACAAGTCAATATTTGTTTCACTTTGTTGCATTTTTGAAGGATTTTTGTTGCACCTTTAAATTTTTTTCAATAGGGAAAATGAGTCATTCGGTACTTTTTTAGCAAAGTCTTTGTATTTTCTTTACGGGCGTGCAGAAATTTTCAAGAAAAAAAATCGAAAGTTGTGTATGAACAAAACTATTATGGTCGACTTTCATTCGATGACAAATTTCATCAGATACCATCGTCTCAAAGTAAATGAGCCAAAAAAAGAAATTTCTCTTGAAAATTTCTGCACGCCTATGAAGAAAATACAAAGACCCTATTTCCTATTTGAAAAATTCAGAAGGTTGGTGGGGATGGAACAGGGTGAAACAAAAATCCTTTAAAAATGCATAGAACTTTGGTGAAAGTGAAACAAAAATTAACCTTTTCAGGATTTTATTGCCAATTTTTTTTTGAGAAAATGAATTTGTTCCATAATTTTGACGCATACTGTATTCATCAATATAAGTAATTAACTATGATAGACTTTTCGGCAATTTCAACTTGGTCGTTATCTCCGTTCCTGTTTGTGCTATAAACTTGAAACCAAAACATTATACAGACCCTTTTTTGGCAGGAATCCAAGCTTTATCTAATATTCGCTGAGGGGTTTTCTTTTCTGATTCATTACATGTAACTCTGTTTTTTTTAGGGAAGCAAATTTACCTGGAAATTATCACCGTTATCTTCTCGTTTCAAAAATATAACATGTCATTTGTCGCTCTTATGGTGATTATTTTTCAAGTGAAAATAAATATTGTTTCCATAAGAAAAAACAAAATTTCCTGTAATAGTTCAGGAAGGAAACGCATCAGCGCAAATATGATTAGGTCATTGAATTCTTGCCGAAAAGTGTATTTTTAATATTTTGGTTTCAAGTTTATAGCACAAACAGAACGGTGATAAAGAGCAAAGTTGAAATTGCCCAAGTGTTAATTCTCGCTGATTACTCGAAAACAAACAAAAATGCAATACGACTGACGGCATCATTCATCATTTCCTAACTCTCAGGAATAAAAAGTTAGAAATTCTTTAGCTCACTCGCAAGAATAAGAAATGATACTCAGGGCTTTCTTAATTTTTTGTTATTTTCGAACGCTAACACATAAAAATGCATTAAATCTGTCAAATTGAAAACTCTTAATTATGAAGAATTGGAAAAGGGCATTAAATATAGTTCTTCTTCTCCTCAGGTTTGCCTAAAGTTTAATTTATATTATTAAGTTGAAAAAATTTTCCTTCATTTCAGGATACTCAAGAGAAACCTCTAGTTTATTTTCCGAATATTGAAATATTTTATGTATTTCAATTTTTAGATCAAACTAGCAAACCAGGCGAACTCCGTTTCGCCACCACATGGCTTCATGTTATGTAAAATTTCGTTTGGTGATTAAAGGATGAAAGAAAAAAAAGGAGAAAAGACGAAGAAAAAAATTTTTTTTTTCATATTTGTGTTATTTAGTTGAACTTCTCTAAGTAAATGAAAGTGAATCCAAAGTAAATACTGAATTGAAGCGTTATACGTTTTTTTTTGAAGTGCTCTTTGGTTAACCATATTTTTGTTTTATGGTTTGACGTTAACACAAACAAAGCGGATGGTTTCCCAACTCGTGAACACGCAACGTATAACTGTCCATGTGACAAACAATGATTTTCTAGTCAGGCCAGTAGATCTACCGTTTTAAGTAAATCATTTTTATTGAAAGACCCTGTATAAATCCAACCACCATCGATAGTAAATCATTTGAAATTCAAAAAACTTCTTCGTTTCTGTTGAAATATCCCTGTAATAATGCAGAAATTCAAAATATTCGACATGTTTATAGGAGCACCCCGTATGAATCCTAAGTAACGTATCTATATTTAAAATCCCACCTCCTATAACAAATCACTCGAAATTCAAAAGCCCCTTCAATTTCATTGAAAGCTTTCTGTTATAACATAGAAATGTGAAATAATTGATAGATTTATAGAAACACCCTGTATATATCTAAAACGTATCTATATAAAACATGCACATGAAATGTTGAATTATTTTCATCAGCTTTCTTTGAATCTGGAAACAATTTTCTTATCCAGAATAAGCAGAACATGCCACGAAAGGGAATTCGAACCCGGTAGAGTACCGGGTCCACACACCTAGACGTTAGTCGTTACACACTTGCCTGGTTACACGTGACGACTGTTTATCTCAGACTTCAACGGGTTTTATTATGAATCAAAGACATGTAAACATATCAGGAAATCGAAAAAATATATTGAAATATCGATAATTATCATAATACATACAGTTTAGTATCATTTCCTGGCGTATTTTTTTCTAAATACGAATAATCCCCGAATTTTGTTCTCATTACGTTATTTGTCAATGGAAAGAGAAATTCGCTTTAGTAGAAGCCTCAAATATCACTGCGACCTGAAATGATGCTTTTGATGGCTGAAATGTTAGGAATTCGTTGAATGAACGTTGAAGTTGATGATTTCATATGGACTTACCTATTCAATAACGTTTTCCACTCGAAAGAACAAATGTTTACATCAGACGTACCTATGTCAAAATATTTTGTTCTTCCTGGTTATTTCAGAATATCTTCATTCATAAACGTTATAGAACTACTCAAAAACGATATTCGTACCTTGTTTGATTCGGATCTGTTCGTTTTCTTTCTCAAAATTGCAAATTTCCTAGAGCTTTTTTACCTCTAAACTGAATTGAAAATTGTCACGTACTTCCTTATAATTTCATAGTTTCTGGAACCAATATGTTTAGTAATAACCGTTATAAAACGATTAAAATACGATATTCATACATTGTTTCATTAGGATCTGGCC
This sequence comes from Propylea japonica, assembly GCA_013421045.1. NCBI lineage: Eukaryota > Metazoa > Arthropoda > Insecta > Coleoptera > Coccinellidae > Propylea > Propylea japonica. Next base: position 2,286,778 of record CM024248.1, on the reverse strand, counting down.
TTTTCTTCTGAAATGAGGACATTTTTGGAAGCACTTCCCTCTCGTAAGGGACTTGACAATTGTCATTGAATTCGATGTCAAATTGAAATTTTCAGAAATGTCAGAAATTTACCAATTTCTTCTCACCACGTTCTTCTCGATATCTTGAAATTTTTCCTGAATTTTCTTTGCTACAAACCTCGCGGAGCCCGAGACCTTTCCAACGAATGCAAAACCGTTGAAATCGGTTCGTGCGTTCTGCAGTTATAGCGTCAGGGAGGAAAACCCGACTTATTTTTATACAGTAGATAATATTTCAATGAATTTATCCATCACAAAGATTGTCAATAAGATTTCATTTTCTTAAAACGAAATGTAGTATCGAGAATCAAATTGGCTCACAATTACATAATCCATGCAAGATTAAACTTGCTAGCAGTAATTATTTCATCTACCAATACCCTTGAATTCGGCACCGCATACAGTGCAAAATTATTTCCCATGAAATTTGCCATCGTAACTTTCAATAACGCGTTTATTTGCACTTGTTTTGACTGGAGCAGATTATCTGGATAAATGATACAATCTGGACTATCGAATTACTCTAACAAACTGACCTTATACAATGTATTTATAACGAATTGCAGTGTGCGGCCCGGACTTATTCGATGATTCTCTCATTTGCTTGCGTAATTGCATCATCATTTATTCCTGCAAGAGCGGCTGGAATTCAATAAGTACCGCTGTGTGAATTATTGGGTTAAATGAACAATCTTATAATTATTTTGGGTGATTAAAATATCGAAAGGAAAATATTTACAGATGCATTAAAACCCAGAATTTGAATTGGATATTCTCTGTCTCGATATGTTTCATCGTATGACTCTAAATCTAATAGATATGTGTCGCATCAAAATGCGGAGGTCAAATCAGAATTGAGTAAAATTAGTATTCTGTGGCTTAAAATAATTTCCAAGATCAGAATAAGAGAAAAAAAATTAAGATAAAAAAATTAAGAGAAGCACCTGAGCAGGTGCTGTTAACTGCGCGTTCATTGGTGCAGTAACAATGTTATTACCTCAAAATTTTGTATAGGACTTGAAAATTATGCTTAATATACAGGGTGTTTTCCTAAACATGCGGCAAAAATTCAGGGGATTGTTCCTTGGACTATTCTAAGAATATTTTGTCCTTTGATGATTTTTGAAAAACCTCTTTGTTTCGAAGATACAGGGATACATAATTTTAGATAATAACATTTTATAGTGAAAAATTACATGAAAATTTAACCTAACCTAAAAAAACTGTTGAAAATGACCACCTCTAGCCAGTGTATAGCGATTCATAATAGTCAAAGATAAAATGTTAATTGCTAATACATCACAAAACGAATTCAAATGAAAACCGTGTATTCCTTTACCATCTGAACTTATCAATTTTTAGTCAAAAAACTGGCCGTTTTTAGTAATTTAGGAATGTTGTTAAACAAATTCAAAAATAAATTGTACCTACTTAGTAAACACAGTGCTGTACGCATTTTTATTCAAACTATTATTAATTTTAAAAATATGTAACATGTTGTTCGCCCTGTATTTTCGAAACAAAGAGGTTTTTCAAAAATCATCAAAGGACAAAACATGCTTAAAATAGTCCAAGGAACAACCCCTTGAATTTTTGCCGCATGTTTAGGAAACACCCTGTATAAATGCAAAATGTCGGCACGATGGGAATAATATGTAATATAATATGGTACGCAGGTTATAATATTTTCAACTTTGTGACGGAAATTCAAATGTACATGAAATTTTCAGGCTAGATCTATGGTCGGAATATTAGAGCTGAGTTTGTTAATCGTTAATGGGTCAAATGGGTGAACAGGTTTCGAGTTATAAAGATTTATATTTAAGTAATTTTCGTATATTTTTCAAACAAGGAAGGAATCTTTTCAGGTCAAAATTCTATATTTTTATACTTATTTGGATTGTACCCATACAGCGTGTTTTATTGGGAAACGGAAAAGTGGTGGATGAATAAAGTACTTCTAGATGATTCCGAATATACTATATTTTATGGGTCAAAAAAGTTTAATTACAGAGATACAGGCTGTTTTATCGCTTTGCCAGTTTTTTTGAATGGTCATAACTTACGAACCTCTCCGAATATTTTTATGATTTTTGTACTAACATTATACTACTTCTACACAAGCGACCTGATTATCTGTCACTTCGGAAACCCAGGTTCGGATAAATAAAAAAAATTCTGGGTGCTCAGTAAGTTATGACCACACAAATTAGAAAATCATCTATTCTTTATTGTCAAAATGCATAAGCCTGAAATGTGAAGTTAAAAAGATAGTAGACAAAGAACATGCGCGAAAATGAAAAGTATGCAGTTAACTTCAGTTTGTTGTGCTGTTCCAAACATCAAACCGTATTCCGAAAATACAGGTCATTGTTTTCGGGGTTCGAAGGCATATGAAATTTTTGTTAATCCGGACCTAGATTTCCAAAGTGACAGATAGTCAGGTCGCTTATGTAAAAAAAGGATAATGTTCATAAGAAAATCATAAAAATATTCGGAGTGGTTCGTAAGTTATGGCCACTCGAAGAAATTGGCCAATTTGATGAAACAGCCTGTATCTCTGAAAGGAAACTTGTTAGACCCATACAATGTAGTATATTTGGAACCACCTAGTGGTGCTTTATTCATCACCCTTTTTTCCGTTTCCCAATGAAACAACCTGTAGATTATCGAGCATCGATTTAAGCAGGTGTATAAAATTTCAACTCCTAAGCTCTTCGTGTTCTTTCTGTATTCGAAAATGCTACTATATTCTTTTAAAGGAAGACAAAGTATATATGTAATTCTACCTTTGGGAAGTTACCATCTTGAGATCGGGCCTACCAGTGGACTTATAAAAATACGATAACTTCCAAAAGGAACAACCTTGAATCGAAATCTTCAGGATCAGTTAAGATTTTAACAAGAAAGTTGAATTGATGAATGATTATATAAGATTAATTGTTCTCAATATATTCGAATTTAAATAATTGTTTTTTCCAATCTGCACAAGTACGTAAAAACTTCTGACTTCACGACCAATTTCTTTTTAGTTTTTCAATGAATTTTATAGGTTATTCTTTCACATTCAGTCATATGAAGTTCGCTTCTGGAGCACCTGGAATGGAGAAACTGTAAAAAAATCATTATTATATCAACGAGCTCATGCTACGATTTTTTTCCTTCATTTCATAGTGATTTTTGTTCAAAAATAAATATAAACTACCTCTATATGGAATACAACAAAGAAAAAGTTGACCCAAGTCGCCATAAAGCTATCATCATTACAAGCTTACAAGCGCCATAATGATTCGCACACTGAAGTAGAGAACAACAATTCTACCGACAATCCGAGAACATCAACGAAATTGATACCAGTCAACCCCAAACATCATCAACGCCATTCTTCTCAACGTACTTCCGCTCAGGTGCGACCATCTTCGGCCATTTAAGAATTTAAGAATCACAATATTAAAAGTTACTCATTTCTACATTTCGCTCCACAAAAACACACATTATCCCCACCCCTAGGCCCGTTCTAATTTCCAAGACACAACATTATTTTTTAGAACATAGAATTTCGTAGGGCACACGGTTATTAATCAGAACGATATTAGGGGGACGTGATTATTTTTGAATTCTCGTATAATTTCACGGAGCAACAGGTTTTCACGTGGCGCTTGTGACGTCACGGGGTGAGCGGGTGTTTCGGCTTGAGGGGGTGCGCGAACCAGGGTTGGGGAGGAAGGGGGTGGAAGAGCGAAATTTGGAAATGGTTGAGAACTGTTTGTCGTGATCGTAGCTTGAGGGGTTTTCGATGCTTCTGTTGCGATCAGTTTGGTAGATGCTTTTTTTTTGTAGCCAATAAAGTGTTGGGAATAGATGAGATACTGATGATGCAACACAGTAGAGACTCGATAATCCGAATCAATTAATGCATGATCCGGATTAATGAGGAATCCGGAATACCGCGTCTTACAATTTAGTAAAGATGCAATTTAAAAAACGGTTGAAATAAATATAGGCTTTATTATCGAAACCATAAAACAAATATATTATTTGGAATAATTAGATATTTTACGTTTTCTACTGTAAGGGAAAAAAATGCTGAACAATAACTTTCTCCTGTATATCTTTCAGAAGCTGAATATCAGTAATTGCCATGAGTTATGGAATAAACAGACTGCATCGAATTGATCTATGCTCTTAATGCATTTGCTAACATTATCCCCGTCTTCGAGGATCGAAAAAATATTGCTAAAAGGCCTTTTCGGTATTTCAGTTTTGTTAATTTAATATCATTATGATCCATGCTGTATCAAAGCTGTATGGTTTGGAGGTAGAAACATTGCATTCCATTTCACTGATTAATTATTCTTGTCTGACTTTTTTTGTCTTATATCATTGTGCACTATTATATACCAAAAGAACGCCCGATCGTTGTCATAGAAATTGAGTTACGACAAGTTAGAACCGTAAACCACGTATGCAACGATCGGAAATTCGGATTATTGAGTCTTGCAATCCGGATTATAAGGACATAATACAATCTTGACGGCAATCCGGACTAGTAAATATCCGGATTATCGTTCTCGGGATTATCGAGTCTCTACTGTATTTAGAACGCAGTTAAATAACGGATCATGCGACTGCCTTGCGTTAATTCCAGATGCGTCTGAATGTTCTCAATTAATCGAAAAACACTCAAGAAAAATTACCAACCGATTCTTGAAATAATTTTCACAAATGGTGAAGAAACAAAAAATTTTCTGTAGTTCGAAATATATTCATTGTTTTTATAGCTGGATAAAATTGAGCATAATAAACAAATATTAGTTGAAGAGTTACATATTTCAGAATATTTTCTTAGGACATCTTTAAAGTTTGCTTGAAAATCAAAATTTTAACATTGGTTATTGGTAGCGTCCATGATGTAAATAGTTAAATGATGGTAGCAGGAATTTGGACAAGTTTTCTTTATTTATTCTCTATCCTATTAATACATCGCCAACGTTTCGAACCCTTTGTGGTTCTTTCTCAAGGCTCGTATTTTTTTCGAAAAGAAATTTTGTCAAAATCGATAAAATCTTGGTGTGGTAGATTTTCATTTATTGTCAATAATTCAATTTTCTCTCGAGAGAAGTTATTCGATATTTGTATTTGCGTTTCTATTATCTTCTTATAATATGAAAAACCCAACAGTTGCCAAGTAATGCACAAATTCTTGAAATTTTTGGCATCTGCATTGCTAGTTTGGAAATGCAATATCTGGATTATTTTCTATGCAAACGGAACCATACTCAGCAGTCTCATAGTAAGAAATTATGCATTCATGTGGTAAATTCAGTATTTTGATACATCGTAAGGTTTTTCGAAGATCTTGCTCCAAAAATGTGGCACTTAAAATTGAAATATTTCCAGATTTTCAAATGGCAACCCCATATTTTTTTTACAGCATTCGATTCGAAATAAAAAATGAATGGCAGTTTCTTTTCACACTAATTTTTTATTTTGGATATTATTATGGTAATGTAATATAGAGTAGTTGCATTAGATGGAATCAGATTTATATTTTTTAGAAGATTCACATGAAATCTTTCAAAAAGTATTCGATCAAGCCCGCTAGCATGCTTGACTTTGAAAAACGCTCCCTTTGACTGTATTTCATTGCAGATTTCCAAATAATGAACATTTGAGATGTGCCGCAGTATATTTCACCTGTGAAGTGACTATCTAATTTTTCTTTGGGAACAAATCATAGCGAATATTGTATGTGTATTTGAAATGACCTTTTGTCAATGGCATTGTAATAATTGGTATTTGAGGTAACTTCGAAACTGTATTTGACATTCAACATTGTGAGCCCTTTATAAGTACACAAAGCGGAAATCAACAGGACTTGAAACAATTGCTTTCGAACCAAACTGAGTGAACTGAATCAACTGGGGTTGGACATCGCTATTCGAAACACAAGGGTTTTCAGTCAAGTGACCAGTGTATTAAGACATTTCAAATCAAGCAACGAACATCGTTCTTTATTTCATTCATAGCAATTTTTTCATCTTTTAATATCAATGCAGTATAATATTTGAAAGGAAGTATGAACCGGAACATTTTGTGTAATTTGAGATGGATGTTGTATGGAACTCTTGCTAATGAATTCATTAATATTGCATGTGACTATTGAAAAAATATCAATATAAGCTTTGTTCAATCTGAGGAATATCTTCATTCACATACCTTCCCTTTTTTACATACCCTTTCTCTCTGTTGGCTTCCCTTCAGCATAAAAAAGCCTTCCCTTGTTGTTTTTTCTAATGCTCCTAGGGCGACAACATGCTAATATTTTAACCAAATATCTGAAAATTTCGAATCACGATTCGAGAGTTGTCCCATCGATGAAAAGCGCGATAGTAAAAACATTTCTGTCCGGCCCTGCAGCTGTACTCACTCTTCTTTTTGAACGAAAAGAGATAGATTTGATCGTTCCAGGGTAGGAATAGCTCGGTTGATGTCATTTATGGACCTAATCATGATATGAGAAACATTCTTATATCATTGACCATATCGGGCGAAAATGTTCCCGATTTATGAAGTTTCGCAATTTTTTATTTTTCATTTATTATATTATTTTTTCATTTATCGGTCAAAATTTGATATTCAACCTATATTTTGATTTATTTGTACTCTATTCTATGAAGTTTATATCGTTGACTTATCCGAATCAAATTCTAATTGTAAACAAAATCATACAAGTCAAAAACTTCTGCTTCAGTGCTTGATTGTGAATGCTGAAAGGGATTCAAGAAGAATTCATGGACGATTTTCCATTAATCGACTTACCTACTATTCGGCGTATTATAGACAAATTTAAAAGTGAATTTTCTGTACACAATAGATTGACGACAAATGAGAGCACATTTAACATAATATGTATGTTGTTTTCTCAAGCAACATCATGGATAATTTTTCCCTTGCTATTGTTGGGAATGACCTGAAGCATATGTGGTTTCATCAAGACAGTGCCACCTGTCACACAGCCACGTTCACAATCGATTCATTGAAATCATACATATTGGAAAAATATAAACTTTCAAATAAAACAGAAATTTCTTGACGTACTGAATAAACTATGTTTTTTTTATTTTTCAATTATATCATCCCCTTCGGAACACCCTTAAGATAATTATGGTTTCATGATTTCCCATATTATGTAGTCTCTGGCAATTTGTTTTAGTTTAAATAGGCTCTCAAATTATCTCCAGTCAATGTTGATTTTCTTCTTCTAGTTATAATCCCATCGAGATTTTCCTTGTAAGTGACCTTTTGAAATGAAATTTCAATATGTTCACATTTTGAAATATAAAGAGGGGTACTGAAATAAACGAATTAAATAGGATGAAAGTGTTGACAATGCGCAAAAGAAAAATTATGTTTAGTTTTGTTATTATACATATGTAACTTTTGAGTTAAGAATTGTGAGCATATTCATGTTATTCTTATACAGGGTGGCCGGACGATTGACGCCAATAAAAAAAAAGGTTCCTCATGTCATGGGGTATTCGAATCACCCCCATGTATGTTATCCAATTTTTCACGGTTTCCGAGTTATGATTTTTTTATGAAATCTGAGAATTTTCAACTTGAACATCTTCGAAAATTTTTTTAAAGAAAAGTAAACGGCTCTTCTGATATTTTTTTGTTGTAAAGGAATTGTACTTTCATACATAAAATAACCAGCATCGTAACTTTTATAAAAATTATGGAAATGTTGGTCTCAAGTGAGAAAGTTACGTATTTTGGATCATGATCTAAATTTTCAAATTTGAATTAAAAATGTAAACAGGTTACTTCATGGTTTCTTAGTAGGCTTAAAAACTGCGCTCAACACTCAGCTTTCAGAATCATTAATAAAAAATAGTACTCAACAGTCCATACCTTTTCCTTTTCTTATCAAAAACTTTCTCCTAAAGCAAATTTCAGCATTTTCTATCATAACTTGATCAGAAAAATCTTAAAATGGCAAAAAATAATTTTTGTGCAGTTTTTGAGCCTACTTAGAAAGTAACCTGTTTACATTTTTAATTCAAATTTGAAAATTCAGATCATGATCCAAAATACGTAACTTTCTCACTTGAGACGAACATTTCCATAATTTTTATCAAATTTACGATGCTGGTTATTTTATGTATGAAAGTACAATTCATGGTGATCTATTTACAACAAAAAAATATCAGAAAAGTCTTTTACTTTTCTTCAAAAACATTTTTGAAGATGTTCAAGTTGAAAATTCCCAGATTTCATAAAAAAAATCATAATTCGGAAACCGTGAAAAATCGGATAACATACATGGGGGTGATTCGAATACCCCATGACATGAGGAACCTGTTTTTTTTTTATTGAAGTCAATCGTCCGGCCACCCTGTATAACAACTTGGCGAATTAGGTTCGAGTTACGTTTGTTATGCTAGTTGTTCACATGCATTGTGAATTGGTCATTGTTTGTGAACAATACAAAAATAAGGAAACAATTATTTTCTTTCTAACTGTTCAAAAATATTAAAGCTGTTGAATTTCCGAAAAATCGAATCTTCCTTAAAAAAAACAAAAAGCGTTTCAAATCAAGACAAGTGTAAGTCGTAGGTGTTCTGGGGTTCTAGCTGCGTCTCAAATCGGTACCAGTACCATCTGCGTTTTAGGAACCACCTCCGCCCATGGCCGGTGCATCTACTGCACAAAACAGGCTTTTAGAATTAGAGATTTACAAACTATACTACCAGTCCTGAGGACGTTGGGCACCGTACGAAAAAATGCACTCCGTTTTCGGCACATCAGAGAAGCACCATCATCTCCCTCACCGTCAAATATGTTGTACCAGAAAATGTCAGGTGTTTCTTGGATCCGAATCGGATGAGATACGGATGTGGAACACCGGCAATCAATTTCGATTTCCGACTATCTGATAACCGGGTGTTTTGATTATTTTCTCGAATTGCAGACCTTGGGCTTTTGTAGAAGAAATTATGATAATACTACATAATTGTAAATTGGTTGTTGATTCTAGTTTGTGATATGGTATAAATTGAATGAAATAGGGAAATTATGAAAAAGTTGAGTGTATCATAGGCCTTACTTTTTTGCGATATACAGGGTGTTTCCTAAACATGCGGCAAAAATTCAGGGAATTGTTCCTTGGACTATTCTAAGAATATTTTGTCCTTTGATGATTTTTGAAAAACCTCTTTGTTTCGAAGATACAGGGGAAACAAAATTTTAGATAATAACATTTTATTATGAAAAATTACATGAAAATTTAACTTAACCTACAAAAACTGTTGAAAATGACCACCTCTAGCCAAAAAAACGAATTCAAATGAAAACCGTGTTTAATCTGTATTCCTTTACCATCTGAACTTATCAATTTTAAGTAAAAAAACTGGCCGTTTTTAGTAATTGGAATGTTGTTAAACAAATTTAAAAATAAATTGTACCTACTTAGTAAACACAGTGCGGTACGCATTTTTATTTAAACTATTATTAATTTTAAAAATATGAAAAATGTTTTTCGCCCTGTATCTTCGAAACAAAAGGGTTTTTCAAAAATCATCAAAGGACAAAACATGCTTAAAATAGTCCAAGGAACAACCCCCTGAATTTTTGCCGCATGTTTAGGAAACACCCTGTATAGCTATTAGTTATGAAATGAATAAATAATTGAACTATGTATGTGCCTAAAGTGCATAGTCCATGAATATGAGATTGGACACAGTAGTAAAGAATTATAATTAATAATTTTGAACATACATAATTAAAAAACATATTAAAAAATCTAGTGAAAGGCGAGACTTATTGACAGGAGCATTTGTGAATTAGTTGATTACAGCTTTGGAACAGTAAACATTAATGCAATAAACTTGTCAATGCTTCATTGGCTTCATAACATTTTCGAATATCTGACACTGAAGTTAACAGTACAAATTCATGCGACAAGGGGGTCTGCTAACTTCAGTGTCATGAGTACTTCTCAAAAATATGTTGTATTTTGGAATTTTCAATGACAACATGTCTATATTTTGTATAAATGGATAGTATACTAACACATATTCAACATAGTTTCTAACTAGGAACCTAGAATCAGAAAAGGCTATGAAAATTAGGACAAATAAATGGATTTTTTCTTTTTTCCTCTTTGAACCAACAAAAATGTACGGCATATGAAAAAATATTATCTTTGCATAAAATACTTTCAAAATAAATTTATTTCATGTTGTGTCAAATCACCCCCTGGACCACGGAAAGAGAGGGGATTGCAACCCTAGATTTTTTCCCCTTGTCGCATGATTTCTGTACGGCGTTGCGGAATAACGGATTAGAAGCAGTATTGAAATAGTATGACACAGATGCCGTACAAAATCAAATGACTAAATTTGCCCTGGTAATTGTCGGAAAATAAAAAAAATTTCGACTTTGTGGCTCCACATTTTTTTACGGTGCTACGCCTTTTCTTATTATTTTTCACGGATCTATCGATGGTAAGAATGCCGTACAAAATATGTGACCAAAATGTACCCACTCTACCTGTACTTTCGAATTCTCACCTGCACTCAGTTGGACAGCTTACAAGTGACGGGCATAGTGCTGAATCTTATTATTTTATGCTCTTATATCGTTCTAGATAGGTCACCTGAAGGTTCAAATGACCCATGATTTTTTCAACACGGGCCTGTAGTCTATAAGGGCAACCTTGTTCATAATTATTGTAAAATCACCATGCGCAATTTCTCGTTATTAATTTTTCAAAAGTGATATTTCGTCCATTTATACTTTTGCATTTCATGACTCGATTCTTTCTTATAGTCACAATATAACTGGATTTCCTGCGTTTCGCTAATTCCCTCCAATGAAACAATTCCTTGCGATTTATTTCGCACAGTTTCGGTGCCATTTATCTTCTTACACAACGTGAAAGTAAATCTTTTCTTCAATTCCTCATAATTCAAAATTCGACAATAGTTCTCTTATTCCTCGTCCTGATGTTACCAAGAGAGAAGAATAGCAAATACCATTGTGAAGCTTTCTAAAGACCGAAAATAGTAAAGTTATCAAATGGGTAGTATATTCTACCCTCAATAAACGACCTTGAGGCAAGATGTTATTTCAGGGTTTCAAACGATGCCCGAAGCTGAAAAGGAGATGGTGGGTGCTGTTAAGAATAGGTTAGAAAGAGACAGGGAGGTTTCGGAATTTTTCACGTGGTTCTTCACTTTGGCTAGTGCATATCGGCAATTCACACAGATTCTTGTTTTTAGAGCTGTTCTATGAACTTACCCCATTGCAATGACGATGATGAGGTGTTAGGTGACCTGATTATTCGAAAACAGTTCATGAAGACTCTCAAACAAAGGTGACACGTTGATGATAGTTTTAAGGGATGGATCAGAATGTGTGTCATCTATTCCACGAAAAATCTCCAGTGGCGTATCATTTAATATTTCTAGATTCATTCGTGCATTGATACAGAGCTATAAAACTGTGATGTCATCAAATATTTTCTCAATTCAACTGATCATTCAAAATTTAATGCGAATGCACGATTGTGTCATAGTTTCGCCCAAATGACGTTAAGTTCAGGGTTTCGAGACTGTTTGGGTGGCCTTAACGACTCATCTCAATGGTAAATAAACCGAGGTCGAAAACAACTCATTTTCACATCTCAAATATTTTCCGATATATGATAGTTTGAAAAATTTTTGTGAATATTTAAAATGCTCCGATAGGGTCCATATTTTATATTGAGATGTTCAATGATTAAAAAAAAAACTTGTGACGAAATGAATAAATAATTAGGTACCGGGTTTTTCACTATAATTGGACCCCCCCTTTAACTTTGTTACTAAAGGAGAGACAAATAAATGTTTCGTAAAAAAATTTCACGAAATCAACTGAGGTTTTTTGGTATGACTCCACAAACTTAAATATATACAGGGTGGCCAACATATTGATGGCAACTTCATTTTTTTAAATGAAACATCCAGTACATTTTTCCATGTTTGGCTAGTTCTTTTTCCCCTGATTTCGAATATGTAACATATGTTGGTCTATCTCTTTTATTCTGAGAACCACAGAGTTTCAAATTTTAAGAACCACCTGCCAAGATCAGTAATCGTTTTACAAGGGGCAGAGTGCGTTTACTGTAAATGCTCATTTTTGGAGTTATAATAACGTCAATGGGAAGATATACAGGGTGAACAAGATTGAATACAACTATATTTTTCAAATGCGACACCGTGTCCTGTATATTCTTCCTTTTTTTGATAGGCTATTTCCTCCTGATCTCGAATATAAATGCGTATGTGGATTTATCTTCAATTTTCAGAGTTTCAAAGTTTTGAAATGGTGACACCAAATAAAAAAAATATGTGAAATACGTACGAAATTCTTTATATACAAACAATCTATTTGAAAGTATCATTTTAGAATGAATACTTAACAATTACTTAACCAATGAAAAATGATAAACTATGGTAGTATGGTAAGAATTACATCAACTAAAGAAATTACTCAAAATTACCACCTTCATTCAATACACATATGTAGTTCATATAGTTGTCTCAAGTTGTTTAAACTATTTTTGATAGCATTATTATGGCTCCGATTCACGTCAGAAATTAAAACTTCAATTCAAATTCAAAATGTAATCATTACAATATTATAATTATTCTTTGTGCGTTGACGGGATTAGTTCCCAATTATGGAATTAACGGTGTTAAATCGGGACTATTTGGTGGCCATAAAATGGTTGCGCCATTATCAATCCAAAGATCAAATTGGCCACTTGAATATTCACGAACTTCCAAACGCTATGCCAGATGATTATTAAAATTTTAAACTCTGTGGTGCTCAGAATAAGAAAGATAGACCAACATATGTTACATATTCGAAATCAGGAGAAAAAGAATTGACCAAATATGGAAAAATATAAAGGGTGTTCCATTTGAAAAAATGAAGTTGCCATCAATATGTTGGTCACCCTGTATATATTTCAGTTTCTGGACTCATATCAAAAAACCTCAGTTGATTTCGTGAAACTTTTACAAGAAAAAAATTTTTGTATCTCCCTCAATAACAAAGTTAAAGGGGGGTCAAATTATAGTTCTGCATTATACTGCAGTATAGGCACCTAATTTTGCATGAAGCTCATTATCAGCATATTGCATATGACCGCATCATTTCTTTTCGATGGGTTTCGTTTTGTTGAGAAACAAAAATTGAATGACCATATTTTATGGAACATCCTGTACGATTTGGCTGGTTAACGAACTTAACCGAGCCATAGGCTGAACATTTCAAATCTCTAGGACAATCCCTTCGGAAGTTATTGTTCTAACGGCGGATAGAATGGAATTTGACCTTGAATTCGACATCAGGGAGTAGAACCCTATCTCAAAATTCGAAAATGATAGACATTTGGTAGAAACGATATGAAACGAGCGCTCAAAAATTAATTCACATTCAGAGAGCCAGAATAGATCGTGAAAGGAATTCCTGGCGCCGTTCCTACTCTGAACAGTTCCAAACTAGAAGCCTTAGGAGCAATCACTTTATTTTACAGCCTACGGTGCGAAACTAACAATACAAACTGAATTCGTTTCGTTAAACGGGGCCATAATCGAGACAGAATGAAATTCCGTCCATTTTCTTTAGATTTTGACCGTTAAAAATTCGCGTCATTAATTTCACCTTGTCTTCATCGGAGCAGTCTGAGTACTGAAAAGATCATTTATTTAGTCCTATTGACATTTGGATCGTTACCAGTCGGTTGTGGCCCCTCTCGTCTCTGCTGGTACAGGGAATGAATTGAAGAACCTCACAATTAACTTGGGTTTCATCAGCAACAACTTCCTTCATTTTAGAAAATAAAATATTTTCCGCAGGACGAGTGATCTCACAGTTTATTTCATATTTCATGGTGAAGCCTAAAATTGTACGGTTTTACGATTGTTTCGTTGGTTGTGGATGTCGTTATTATATTTAGAATAACAAGGTAATCGTATGCTAACATCACAAAAATACTGTAATGAAAAAATCTATGTCTTGCATTTTTTTCACAGAAAGATTTCCAAAAACTCTGTCTTCTCAACTCAAAGAAAAATTATACACTAGCTAGTAAAAAGCAATTTAAGGTGAAATAGAATTTGACTTGTGCAATTATGTAATGGTGATTTGTTATCAAAGTGTTCATATAGTATTTAGATTCAAGTATCTCAGACAAAACGAAACCAGTCGAAATGAAATGTCGCAGCCACAGGCACGATGCTTATAATAAGCCTCATGCAAAATTTTGTGGCCATAGTGTAGACAGAATCATATTCTTCAATTGAAATATTGAAAATAAGAATCTTTATATTTCCATTACAAGATATTTATTTTGTGAATGAAGGTTGATATTATTGAATACTTACGCAAAATTCAAATAAGTCCTCACCATCTGAACCATATAATTCAATTTTTTTAGAATGATTGATATTTTACATATTTCATTTTTTGAATAATTTCCAGAATGTAATTCTGATTTTGCATTCATATACTTGCCATGAATCTCAAGTCGTACCATACAGAATGTTGAGGTAATAGCATTATTGTTTCACCATTGAACGAGTGCTCAAAAACACTTTCTCAAGGCTTTACAACCCAGATGTTACTACCGTCCTTTTAAAGGCCATTCTAAAGTAAAGGGCTCTGGGTTTCAATTCTTCTTAACCATAACAGATGTCACTACAGCAAGGCGTAACCAGATAACCTAACAATCGTGTTATACAAGTATTTGAGTGTTTTGTATTATATCTGAGTGCCAATCGCTTTTCGAACCGTAAAATTTATTTCGTCACAAAAATGTATGAATGGACGTAAGTTTTTCGCTTTTTCCTATAATTAAATTATTTTTTCCCCGGCCTTTTTTAAATTATTCAAATACGTAAGAACCTTCTGGCAACATCATTTTTGCGTTTTTGGTTTATGCCTACTGTTCATCTGGTGGAAAACTTTATCGTCCTTTTAAAAAGACGGTAGTTATATGCACTACTAACAGGGTGATGATTTTGATTTTCAGAAGACTTTCGAAGTTGCATGAAATAGAAAATATTGAGCGAATACCCATTCCCCCTAATGGTATTGTCGTTTTTCCACCAGAAAACGCGAACGATGATGTTACAGATTGTGATTCTGGAGATGTAGATTTTGCAACAATAAATAATTCACCTGGTAGCCAACTGAGAGCGGAGGCTGAAGTAATCTTTGATGACTATGACATCCAAAAAAATTTTGAATCAAATGAACAAATTCCAAGCAAATAACGGTTTTACCACCTCTGAAAAAAAATAGAAAAATGGCTTGGATAGGGGAGATCAAATTTGACTTTATACAGGGTATCAGTGAGAGAAAAAAGTGGTAATATCCACTGTTTACCCAGTGTATCGATATGGCCGTTCATAATGCTTGGCAACTCCATCGTATTCAAAGGGAAATATGGTCCTACTCTCTTTTAGAAGATCTATTGCTGGAAATATTTTAGAATCCAACAGTAGAGATTGTAGAAGAGGACCATATAAGCGGAATCCAAATCAGAATGCATTTTCACGATATGATGGTGGAACCACATAATATAGTTCACCAGGAGCGTTATCTCAGATGTGGATTTTGTAAGAAAAAAGTAAAGATTCGCTGTGAAAAATGTGATATTCCATTACATCCCAAGGCATGCTTTAAAAATTATCATTTGGAAAAAAATTGTATAATTAAAAATAATAGTATATTATTCGATGAGCGGTAATGCAGGTCAAAACACACGCAGATGAATTTTGTGTAATTCATCAAGTGTGTTTTGAGCATTACCGCGAATTGAATACTATACTTTATCCACGACTTCTTCAGTATAATTCGAATTAATCTGCATTTAAAAAATTTTGAACAGTTGTCAAAAGCGTTGACAACATTTCGTCCAACCGTCAAACCTCTGTAATCTGTGGTCGGGAATCAAATAAACTACTTTCGCAACTTCAAAAATTTACATTTTCCAAAATAAATCTGGAATGAATCGCTAGAACGTTATCTTGATGGCTGAAATAGATTTCCGGATCAATCCTACATTTTATTAATTTATTTTGTAAGCAATTTCATTTTTCTAGGTATTCTTATTAGCAGGTGTTATGGGCGGGTGTTATTATAACACTCGCTTTTCGGTCCATAGACATGTCTACGGTTGTATTATGGCTACTATTACACATAGAAATTAGTTTAATAATTGACATATTACTCTATAGGAGTGGATAAACTGTATTTTCATAAAACTTATATTCGAATTTCACGTAGCAGTGAATTTTACTACCGTCCTTTTAAAAGGCCACCCATTAAATCCTAGAAAAAAAATTGATCCCTTCACTATTTTCCTTTCTTCAGCTAAACTGAGTAAAATCCGTGAGGAAAAAAGGAAGAAGATTCGAAAAAAGTTTCAGTAACATGTGGGTTAAAGTTTTTCAAGGATAGTTTGATTATGTGGCAAAGAAACCTGGAATCTCAATCAAACTTGATGATACATCTGGACAAAACGCACAATTTTCGAGATGGCAATCATGTCATTGAAATATCGGTTGCAGCTCAATTCCCGCCTAATAATCTATTCTTCCTTTTGTCCCGAATGGCCTCAGCATCGATATTAATTACTTTCTCACGTGTCTGGAACGAAGAAGACGTGGCGACTAGTTGATGCACGATATGTTCGGGATTCTTTTTCGTTTTCATTTAACACGAACAAGATTCCATTGATTCAGGTTTCGTTGGTGAATCACTCATCGGGACTCTACGTCATCCAGTCAACCGGACGCAGTCTCTGAACTGACCTTCGCGTTCGCTAGGCAGATTTTTGGAGGTTCACAGTTCATGGTCTTCGACGCTCGGTAGGTCAGTAATAAAAATGGATTAACTTTTATAGACGCGTCTAGATGACCGCTATTGGTGAATTCTTACTATTCATTAGGTTTGCATCTAGTCAGGAATCTTATGAAAGCCGTAAATGCAGGAAATAAATCAAAATCTAATGGAAAATAGGGGAAAACCCGGATAGATGCCTAACCTTTTGAATTTGCCTCATATTTTTGAAAATATTGATTTAATATGTATAACTTCTATGAGTGTTGGAAGCCCCATTATTTGATTTGGAATACTGAGAATTTTCTCTGACATAGCAATCCCAAATTGCACAACAATTTGATTTTTGTAGAACCGTTTTTTTGGGGATAGTTGTCTACAAGTATGGATAGTTGCCCCACCATGAAAATACTGGGAGGGATAGATGCCCTTCATACTGTGTGAACTAAAAACCCAACTAAATACAGTGCAACCTCGATATAACAAATCGGAAGGGAACCAGTAAATATTCGTTATATCAAGTAATTTGTAAAACTGAGGTTTGTTATATTGAGGTGAGGTTGGTCCAAAATTTGTTATACCAAGGTTTTATTCACCTCGACATTACGTACTCATCTTGTTATATCGAACTAATTTTGCTCATATGAATGAAAACTCATTTTTATCAAATTGCTCATTTATTTTATATTTTCTTTTTCAAAACAATAAAGCGAGTAGGTAGATTTTTTTTCTTTTCAAAAATTCACAGAACAAAATAAAAAGAGGTGAAAAATCAACAAATTGGTATAAAAGCCTAAATCTAATTTCATTCATCTTGATTGGAAAAAAAGTCATAAATTGTAGTTTGTTTCCCACGGTTTCAATCTCCTGATGTTTGAAGGCAAACCAATTTCGTCGGAAAACTTATCTTTAGATTTTAAAATTGTAGCCAATGAACTTGCGGGAATCCCGAACTTATTAGCTATGTCTAATTTTTTTGTAGGAGGATTTTTGTCAACATAATTAATGATGCTTCGCTTTTCTGCGACAGATAAGGAACGTCTTTTACGTTTCTGAGCCATTGCAAAAAAGTGAGGAGCAACACTGATTACTTTCGATTAACTAACTTCGTATTTTACGTAATACGCGTCGAAACCTGTCGCGGCTGAATCACATAACTGGTTATTGGTAAAAACGTTATATAGAGGTTTTGAGTTGACGAAATTCGTTAAGTAGAGGTATTCACACTCTTTTTGGTAGTTGAAAATTCGTTATAAAGAGGTTGTTCGTAAAAAGTTTTCGTAATGTAGAGGTATGTTTTACATTGACTCTTATGGACTATTCAAGGGGATTATGAAAAATTCGTTAAATCAAGGAAGTCGTTATATTGAGGTTCGTTATATTAAGGTTGCACTGTACAATGATATTTTCTATGCTTAAAACAGCAACTTTATGTATGTACGTAACATGGATCGAATTAACAACAATGGTGCATTTTTAATTGAATTTCAAAAGCATATATTAAACGAAAAGTTGCATTCTTCATATTGACATAAAGCATTATTCCACACATTCATGATAAGTTAATTAAATAATAATTCTCAACGAAAATGATCAGGAATCAAGTTTAAAATCAAAATAACAAAATGAATCGAAAATCTGCTAAGAAGATATGGTTTTAGTTTAGATGTCCTAAGGGGCACCTATACCTCAAAAAATCAGGGCAACTATCCTTTTCGATAGGGATAGATGCCCATGAATGTTTTTAATAAATTAAGAAGAAAACAAAAACAATTTGTACTCAGATGTACACTCAATGAAACACTGTATTGGCGTAATAAAAAATTAATGAATTTATTACCACTTCAAAGTTATACAGCGGCAAATACCTACCTCTAAAAGTTTGGCATGTTTGTGAAGTTAGCTGCTGAGATGATCGTACACACTAGCGAAAAACGGCTTCACTTTACAAAACTAAGGTCCAGGGTGAGTGTAGCAGCTACTTATAAAATTAATTTTTTGATACGTGTTTCGGAAGTTAGGTATTTTGAAAATAGGGCATCTATCCAACTGAGGCATCTATCAGGGTTTTACCCTATGCATATTACTTATCTGGTCAATTCACGGAGACAATGGGTTGCCGTGAGTGAAATAAACAGACCAGTTTAGTCACATTGTTGCACTTTTTTGCCTTCAATAAAGAAAACTGGCTGTAACGAATGTCCATTCAAAAAATTTAAGAAAAAGTCTTGAGCAATCGAAAGGTATTTCATTAAATATCAGAATTTTTTTGATATAACGATAGACTTTTCTATAGTTGTATTAATATTAACGCATCTCCCATTAATTTTTGCATAATGCTTTGAATTGGCATTGAACATTTCACTGCAGAATTTCAAATCGATCGAATCGACTGACTCGGAATCATTCGAAAAAGTTCATAATTTAGAAGAAAATTCAATTGAATGGTTCTGCATGAACATTCAGTATATTAATCTTCATTTACGAAATAAACTTAACTCGAATCAGATATCTTGTTATGAAAATATAAAGATTCTTCTTTTCAATATTCCTGTTGAATATTTTATGGTTCTGTTAACACTATGGCCACAAAAGATTGCATGAGGCTCATTATGAGCATCTTGCATATGGCCGCAAAATTTCATTTCGACTGGTTTCGTTTTGTTTGAGTTATTGAGGAACAGAAATTTTTAACTTAACCGCGGCATTGGAAATCGAATTTAACCGGAAAATCTCAAGCCTCTAGGACACTGCCTTCGAAAGTTATCGTGTTTATAGCCGGCGGGACGATCCCAGGGAAAGAATTGAATTTCACCACGAATTCCTCATCAGGGAGTCTAACCCTATCGTTTGAGACCATTTTCGGCTCAAAGTTCGAAAATTAAAGACCATTGGGCAAAACAATAAAGCACTCGTTTAAGTAGAACGAGCGTTCAAAAGTGAAATAAATATTCTTTTGCAATTCCTCATTTTATTAATGAATTATGGTCAACTGGACGGAGTTTCTGAACTGTCCTTCACTTTCGATAGGCAGATTTTTGGAGGTTCACAGTTCATGGTCTTCGACGCTTCGTAGGTCAGTAATAAAAATGGATTAACTTTTATAGACGCTTCGAGATGACCGCTATTGGTGAATTCTTACTATTTATTAGGTTTGCACCTACTCCTAGTTAGGAATCTTATGAGAGCCGTAAATGCAGGAAATAAATCAAAATTGAATCGAAAATATGCATATTTCTTAACTGGTCGATTTACAAGGACAATGGATTACCGTGAGTGGAATAAACAGACCAGTTTCGTCACATTGTTTGACTTTTTTGACTTCAATCAAACAGAACTAAATGCAACGAATGCTCCTTCAAAAATTCAAGAAAAGCTTTGAGGAATCGAAAGGTATTCGATGGCAATATTAGAATTTTTTTATATAACGACTTACTCTATGATTGTATTGACGAAACTCCTACAAATTTTTGCATAATGCTTTGAATTGGAATTTCACTGCAAAGTTTTAAATCGATTTCATCGACAAACCAGGAATTATTATGAAAAGTTCATGATTTAGAAATAAATTGAATTCTTTTATTGAACATTCAGTGTATCAATCTCCATTCACGAAATAAACTTCACTCGAATCAGATTTCTTGTTATGTAAATATATTCTCAATATTCCAGTTGAATATTTATATTTCTGTTAACACTATGGCCACCAAAGAAGTTTGTATGAGGCTCTTTATGAGCATCTTTCATTTGGCCGCAAAGTTTCATTTCCATTAGTTTTGTGTTGTCTGAGTTATTGAGGAGGAGAAATTTTATGGAACACCCTGTACGATTTGGATGGTTAACAGACTTAACCTCGGTATTGGAACCCGAACTTACCCTGAAAATCTCAAACCTCTAGGACAATCCCTTCGAAAATTATCGTGTTTATGGCCGGCCAGACGATCCCAGGGAAAGAATTTAATTTCACCACGAATTCGTCATCGGGTGTCGTACCCTATCGCTTGAGATCATTTTCGTAAATTAAAGACAATTCGGCAAAACAATGAAGCACTTGTTTAAGTAGTGCAATTTCTCTTTTTTTTAATGAATTATAGTCAACTGGACGTAGTTTCTGAACTGTCCTTCACTTTCGATACTTAGATTTTTGGAAGTTCACAGTTTATGGTATTCGACGATTCGTAGGTCAGTAATAAAAATGGATTAACTTTTATAGACGCGTCTAGATGACCGCTATTGGTAAATTATTACTATTTTATAGGTTTTTCATCTAGTCAGGAATCTCATGAAGGCCGTAAATGCAGGAAATAAATTAAAATCCCATCGAAAATATGCATATTACCAAACTGGTCGAATCGCGAGGACAATGGGTTGTGAGTGGAAGAAACAAACCAGTTGCGTCACATTGTTGCTTTTGTTTCCTACAGTCGAACAAAATTAGCTGAAACTTTTGAATGATCGTTTTCCCAACATACGGGAGCTTCTGACTTATTTGTTTACATTGAAAAATTCAAGAAAGCCTCAATGTGAAGTCAAAAGCTTTTTTGAATTTGTTCATATTGTGAAAGCGAGAAATAAAATTTAAACTTAACTCCTATTCAAATCCTGAACCTACTCTGTAATTTTTAGTTATCTTGTTCACACCGGCCTACGGGCAACGTCAGCAGAAAAACTTCTGAAAGGAACAACTTGACAACTTTTGAATATTATATTGTGCTCGATTTGTGCTCATTTTTCGGATGAAACTTACAATTCCAAAGGAATTATGATTGAGCTCCCGAAATCATTTCTTCGAAAACTTCTGTTATATACTATTGATGAGAATACTGGGTCTTCCTATCGAATGTATAGTATTTTAGAATTAAAAGAGCTCGATTTTTTTGCGAACAAGATGGAGGGTTGAATTTTTGTGAACCTGATTTTATCTACGCTGTCTATTAGCAGTCAAATTTTCAGCGATATGCAGGAATCGAACAGCTTTTCAATGTATTGAATTAAAAAAATATTCAATTTCAAATTTCAGACCAATACTTTCGGGAATGTACAAAAAATGAAATTTCAAAAACCACTGCACTTATTTCGCTCATGAATAAACCAAGAATTGATGTCTCGATATTCTGTAAATTTCAAATATCTTTGTCATTCACAAAATATTCGAAAAACAGAATTTTACACAATCGAACTGAAAGGACATTGAATGTAGTTTTCTAAGTTCAAGTTTATTCAAAGTGGAGTTTGTATTTTAGATTGAGTTGAATAAATGTTACTTCATTATAGAATAAGAAACACATCTTGTTTATTTCCCAAATGAAATAGTATGATATAAATACAATTCTGTTATCATAATGTACGAAATACCCAACAGCTTTCTGATGTATACCGATTATCTCATTCGAAAATTCCAATATTCTTAGAAAATTTAGGCTTCTCTATTCTTGGAAGAATAAGAAGTTTCTTTCATAGAAAAAAATCATTAATTTATGAGTTCATCGGCCATATTATCAATTAGTCTCATATAATTTTTCGATAGAATCAATTGTCCTACGGCGTTTAAAAAATTTTTAGCTAATTTATAAGAAAGATGGGATTTTCCATCGGTATAATTTTGGGAAACAATCATGTATACAGGGTGTTCCTAAATTGAACGTACAAACGAAAAGAGGAGATTCCTTAAGTGAGTTGAAGAAAAAAAAGTCTCATAAACATGGGGTCGCAAACGTTTCGTTTTCGAGATACAGAGTGTTGAAGTTTGAATTTTTTTCAAGTTTTTTTCTCATAGTATCTACACTTCACAAGATATTCAACTGAAATTTGGCATAGAATATAAAAAAAAGTACTAACGATTTCGATTTTTGAATAGAAAATAGAAAATTCGTTTTGCCGAAATATCTGTAATTTACGAACTATGAGGAGAAAATTTTCTCAAACGATAAGGTTTGACGTGAAATTCAATTCTGTCCGTGGGGTCATCCGGCGGTAATCACGATAATTTTTTAAGAGATTGTCGAAAAGACTTGAAACTCTTAAATGCCGCGGTTAAGTTCGTTAACCAGCCAAATCATACAGGATGTTCCAAAAAAATATGGTCATTCAAAATTTTTGTTCATCAATATCTCAGACAAAACGACATCAATCGAAATGAAATTTTGCGGCCACATGCAAGGTGCTCGAAATAAGCATCATGCAAAATTTGGTAGCCATAGTATTAACAGAACCATAAAAAAGTCAATTGAAATATGGAAGGAAGAATTTTCCATAACAAGGTATCCGATTCTGGTAGAATTAATTTGTTAATGAAGATTGATATACTGAATGTTTATGCAGAATTTCAAGAGTATCGCATCCTCAGAACCATACAATTTAGTTTTCTTTTAAATTATAACCTTTTTTTCAATAATTAAGCTGAAATTTTGCTGTGAAATGTTCAATACCAATTTGAAGGAAAAATTCGTGTGAGTTGTGTTATTAAAATCATATGAAAGTTCGTCGAAATATCGAAAAAAAATGTATATTCCCGTGAAAGATAACTTTCCATTGAAATAAAATTTGAGGTCTAATTTGGCGAAGTACCCAAATGATCATGCACATTTTCAAACGGATTGCGAGGTCAGGACACTGATCGATTTTTCTCATATTTGATTTTTTCATTAATTTTCAGAATTTAACTCTGATCGTGCTGAGATTCTGCATTCTTATATTTAGTGTCAAGCTCGAGTCCTATGCAAAATTTCGAGGTAATAGCTTTAATGCTCCACCAATTAACGAGCGCTCAAAAACACCTGCTTACTGCTTTTTCTATTTTTTTTCAGAATAGAGGTTTACTTCAACACCTATTACTCGGGTACTAAAGAGGGCTAACATTTCGCTTGTAACAATAGGGATGTTGACTACTTTTTGGAATTTATTTTTTTTTAAAGATGAACCCTATACAAACACGAAAAAATTACTTTTTCCTTAAAAATATAGTAATTGCCAATAAAAATGAGTAAATGAAAAGACAATTCAAAATTCCCGCGGAAATGCTCAATTTTGTCACGTTCTGATGATTACGTCATTATCCAGTGAACATACTTTGACTTCTGTCAAAGCGAACTGATTTAGCCCGATCCCTTGTGGAAAAGTTCAATCTAAGCCTTCAAAATGAATAGGTCGGTCTGTAAATGCTGAGTGAGGTGCTTCTTTTATTTGTAATAATAATTATGAGTTAAAAGTCTGCTACTTACAAAGACAATTTCACGTTTTTAAGCTCCGCTGCACAAAAATCCTTGTTTTCAGCAAAGAAACTTGCGACCATAAGGGAATTTATCTTCGATAAAAGTTACTACTATTACCCTTGATGAATCCTATCTCCATTATAAAAAAAATTGTAGATTATCGTTCTTGTAACGAACTAGGTATTCTGTTCTCTTTCAGCTTTCAACTTCGTAAGTTCGAATCATAGATATGATATATTATATATTTACTATGGTTCAAGTCACAGAACCGTGGGTTTCACAAAGCTTGATTGGCAATCAAATCGTTTATATTGAAGTAAGTCGATGGTTTATGTCAAAAATGAACTAAAAATTGCAGAGAAATGATGACATTTCAATAATCAAGGTGATTGGAGTTTTGTGGAACCCGGCAGCCGGCTTATGAATGTATTTTGTTAATCTGAGCACCGAACATTCGAATTTGCAATGACAATACGGATAGATTGACGTCACTATACGGATTACCTCTGATTGGCGTTCGCAGTCACGTGATAGTTGATAATAAATAACAAAATTTAAATCAGCTTTATTTAATTCGAGAATAATAAGATCACTAAAATGGTTTTTTAGGATTGCAAAAATTTCCTTCTATGAGGAAAACCTCAATTTATATGAATTCGTAACATGAGTCAACATCCCTATTGCGTGTAGGACAATAAACAATGAAAAGTTTCATAGAAGGGATGTTGATGAATGGTTATTATAAACCAGTTGATCGAAAATTGGGATTGAATATTCTATGGTAGCCATAGAGGCTCCAAATACTGCTCCATACGCCGTGAAGCAATCATCCTCTCGAAACCACCTAATGATTTTTATATTGCATAAACAAAACAACACTCCAGACTGGAACATAAAATCCGTCGAACAAGGCGCGAGAGACCGCTTTAATATCTTTTAAATCGCGATGAAAATAAATAAAATAATAAAAGACGGCCGAAAAATAAATCTAGACACCGGACATAGCGGACGTAGAAGGTTAAGCGGTCAGTGATACAAAGATTCGCAGAAACGCCGCAAAATCTAATTATATGGCGCTCGACTTCATTCATAATCAACATCAAACATTTCGGCCCGCTCTACGGACCGCCCGGACTCGTGATTATCGCCGGAGTGGGCGCGAGTGCAAGAGTTGGGTGGGCGCGCATAGAGTCTACTACATTGTGTTCTGTGAAAGCGGGGTCATCGAAGTTTCTTCGCGGAATTTTCGTCTTCTTCTCAACTTTGGTCTTTGGACAGTATCACTGTGCAAATACCTAATATCCAACATGTTGTGGATGTTTGTTTAGAAAATGTTTTCGTTTCGAATAATCTCGAATTGATGTGTAAATATTATTTCAAAGAAATTTTTCAGAAATTGGAAAATTTGATTCTTGTGCAATTCGGGTTACATCTTGATTAACATACACACTCGCAATGTGAGGGCAATCGAGAATATTATTATAATTTATCGCTGAATATCTTATCTGTTCTCGTAGATATAGAATAGAAGAATTCACCAAATATTTCACAACACCATATTCCACGAAAATTTTTGGATAAGTTCACTTCGAAGAGTATCAAATGCTCTCTATTTTAGTAGGGAGGAACTATTTACTTCTCAAAGATGAACAACCCTCTTATAATAAAATAAAAAATAAAAATTCAAGAAAACCCTTAGCAATAAAACTATTACCTCAAAATTTTATATCGAATTTGAGATTCATACCAAATATACGGGGTCTTTATGAATGATTGTAACATCGTAGGTTGATTCGGAAATGTTTCATCTTATCGTTTTTCATGCAAAGTCTTCAAATTTATAATTCCTGTCATATTATTCAATTTTTTTCGGGATGACCAGCCTGAGTTTACTTTAGAATATGAATATTTATAATAATCCAACGCTAACTGCGCTGTTATAATTATTTCTAGGGACCATGTGTAAATGCAGAATCTCAGCACAATCGTTATTATACAGGGTGGCCATTTGAAAACGAAACAGACGAGATTACAGACGAAATAAATTTTTTCGATAGAAATGCTCGTACAGGTCGATTTCTGTTTCGAGGGGACAACTTAAGATGTAGGTTACGGACGCATAGCGCTTCAACCCTTGCTACTACAACCCTCACCCCCAATTTTTGAATAGGGATGATGGGGTGAGTGATACCTCATTTGAAAGGTATTTTTATACTGATTTCAGCACAGTAATTGTTTTTTCATGTTATGCATTAGTTCTCGAAATATTCTTAACTAAGTATTTGAAAATGAAGTGGTGTTTTCATGGCACTTGTATTGTTTGTTTTGTGAAAAATCGACATTTTGAGCTTCAAAACAACCATGACTGTGGCTTCCTTCCTCCAATCCACTGACATAGAAATCTTTAATCAAGATGTCGAACAAACAAAGCGTATTGCGAAGGAGCTCAATCTTGCTGAAACTCAATCTAAATTATCTTCGATATAATTTGCAGTATTTCCAATCACATGCGGTAACACTTGATCGATAGAAATCTCCAAAAAGTCCAAGTACGTACATATACTAGATTGGTAAAGAGGTTCCTCATCAACCAGGGTTTTTATGCTGTGGAGGAGTATCTCGCCATGAATGTCACAATGAATTGTTTTTAATGTGCCTGACTAGATTTGTTTGTTTCGTGTGATTTTTGTACATCAGTGTTTGATTAATATGTGATACTTTTTTTTTAATTGCCTATTTTTGAGTGTTTGAATTATATTCTTCACCATAACTTACCTGACGAATTCTGCAATCTTGATTGTATGAATTAAAATCTGTATTTTGTACTTTGTACTCTCGTTTGTACCCTACATTATACTGAAATATACTATACTATACTATACTATACTATACTATCTCTAATCAGATTACCAGGTAAGAAAATCAAATCATTAATGATGCCACAGAAATATTCCAGTCCCAATTCGTGAAACGATTTCCGACTTAATTATGAAGTGTTTTCTCAGTTGGCTTCAATAATGTTTTCATTTTGTTGATTATTGAATTCATATCTTTTTCAAAAAATGAGAATCGATAATATTTTATTTATTACGAACAGATCATTAAGTTGGCTTACTGGTTCTTTGACATGTGAATCATTCTTAGTTTTGAATCGAGACTTGTATGTGTTCTAATTCATTGTTCGACATGGTTTATTCAATTGCAGAGCGGGTGGAAATAATTTCACTTTTTTTTGCAAACAATCAATGTGCGAATAGAACCGCAGAATTCTTCAATCAACGACATTTAGATAAACATGTTAATAGGAAGTACGTTTTGAAGCTCAAAATGTCGATTTTTCACAAAAAAACACTACAAGTGCCATGAAAACACCACTTCATTTTCAAATACTTAGTTAAGAATATTTCGAGAACTAATGCATAAAATGAAAAAATAATTACCGTGCTGAAATCAGTATAAAAATACCTTTCAAATGAGGTATCACTCACCCCATCTTCCCTATTCAAAAATTGGGGGTGAGGGTTGTAGTAGCAAGGGTTGAAGCGCTATGCGTCCGTAACCTACAACTTAAGTTGTCCCCCTCGAAACAGAAATCGACCTGTCCGAGCATTTCTATCGAAAAAATTTATTTCGTCTGTAATCTCGTCTGTTTCGTTTTCAAATGGCCACCCTGTATTCTAGAAATCGTTCAGAAAATGATACTGTAAAAAATGAATAATTTGAAAAAATTAAATTCTATGATTCTGATGATACGATTCTCTTCGCATGAACATGTATATCAGTTTTCATTCAAAAAATTTAATTACATTCTAATTTTGCATAAAAATTTAAAGTATAACAGTCTTCATTCATAAAAAATCACTTGAATCAGATATCCTGTTATGGAAATATAAAGATTCTTCTTTTCAATATTCCAATTGAATTTTCTATGGTTGTGTTAACACTATGACCACAAAATTCTGTAGGAACATTCAGTGTATATATATAAATCTTTATTTATAAAATTTCATTCGAATTGGATATTTTTTATGGAAATATGAAGGTTATTCTTTTCAATATTCCGATTGAATTTTTTATGGTTCTATTTAGGCTATGGCCACAAAATTTTGTCACAAATTTAATTTAGAATGATTCCGTTCTGTCTGAGAAATTGAGTAACAAAAAATTAGAAAGACCATATTTTATAGAACACTTTCTACGATTTCGCTGGGTGAAGAACTTAACCGAGGCATTCGGCAACCCAACTCACCGTGAAAATCTCAAGTCTCTAGGACAATCCCTTTGAAAGTTATCGTGCTAACAGATGGACGGCCGGACGGACAGCCTAACGGACCGAATTGAATTCGATCACGAATTAGTCATCAGGCAGTCCAACCCTATCGGTTGAGAACATTTTCTGTTAAAAATTCCAAATAAGAGACATGTGAGCAAGATGATATAGCACTCGGTTTAGTAGAACGAGCGCTCAAAGAGCAAATCTTTTCTGTTTTTTGAATGAATAAAATGTTCAGCCTTTCATCAGACTCATACAGACCGTTTAGCCCTGGGGGCGCCAGACCGCAACCTTTCCCTCAACGTGGAAAGTCTGTACTGAACTCGAGCTGATTTTTTAATAGATCTTTATCCACTCCTATAGAGTGATATGTCAATTATTAAACTAATTTATATGTGTAATAGGACCTATAACACAACCGTAGACATGTCTATGAACCGAAAAGCGAGTGTTATAATAACACCCGCCCATAACACCCGCTAATTAAAATACCTAGGAAAAATGAAATTGCTTACAAAAAAAAATGAATAAAAGTAGGATCGATCCGGAAATCTATTTCAGCCATCAAGATAACGTTCTAGCGATTCATTCCGATTTATTTTTGGAAAACGTGAATTTTTGAAGTTGTGAAAGTACTTGATTTGATTAGTTAGAACTCTGATTTGATTTCCGACCACAGAGTACAGAGGTTTGACGGTTGGACGAAATGTTGTCAACACTTTTGACAACTGTTCAAATTTTTTTAAATGCAGATAAATTTTAATTTTACTGAAGAAGTCGTGGATAAAGTATAGTATTCAATTCGCGGTAATGCTCAAAACACACTTGATGAATTACACCACTCGCCTGACGGCTCGTGGTGCAAAATTCATCTACGTGTGTTTTGACTTGCATTACCGCTCATTGAATAATATACTATTTATACCTCAGTGTTTTCTATTATTCCTCAGTTTCCTTCAATTCACCAATGAATCACCCTGTTATACAATTTAAGCAACAATACAATATCTACGCACAAGGATTTCCTTACGTAACTAGGTAGTACGTATACCTATACCCATCCAGTGATATTGGAAAAAAATAATCTAATGTTGGTGAAATTCTACGTAACAAAGGAATGCCGCACCTCAAAAAGCAGTTAAGTAGGTTTAATTATATATATTTTTTTCGAGCTGTATAATTTAGTGTAATTTGATGTTCCTAGATTTCCAATTAAAACCTTAGAAATAATTATTTGCGAAAACGAGGACAACTTGAAGATCAAGATTTAACATTGATATATGGCTGTGCGGAATTATCACCAATACTATAAATATTTGTTACCACTATTGTTTTTCAATAATATAAATAATCTTACGGCAGCAACCTTTGGAATTATTTTATGCCAACGCACGCATGTCTTAAACAGTAGGTATTCCTAAAACTTACTATATTACCTAATTTGTATTCTCTATTGCCATATTATTTGGGTTCTGAGTTCGAAATTCTGAGTGACGGCAATTCCATTTTTTCCGGCTCGCAGAGTTGATCAACATTTATGAAATTTAACAAAACTGTTGATATCTCCGAAAAGATGGTGTCTACATAAATAAGAGAATATGTTCCTATAAGAGGTGTTATTTTCATATTAAAAAAATGCCATTTTTCAATATAAATGAGAAAGAAGAAGCTATGCCGTTAATAGTGGCAAATAACATCAGGCAAATGACCACCACGACCACGCGCACAGGAACATATTTTCTTAATGAAAATTTCCATAACCAAATCGCCAATTGGCTGCCCTATGTCCTCGATAGCCTCACGAATTCCATCTTTGAGGTCTTGAATCGACGCTGGGCTATTGGCGTAGACCTTCTCTTTCACTTGGCCCCAAAAAAGAAGTCGCATGGTGTTAAATCACAAGATCTCGGTGGCGAAGCGTGATCACCTCTTCGAGAGATAACACGGTCCGGAAACTTCAGCAAAGACACGACGTTGTAGATAATCGGCTGGCTTGAGTTCTTGTGTTAACTGAACTTTATAAGCCTTAAGAACCAAACCTTCATGCAAATTACGGTGTAATTACGTTTGTGGAATGCCTAATTCCAAAGAACGACGAGGAATGGACAAATCTAGGTTTTCTTCAACACTTTCGGCTACAGCAGCAACATTCTCTGCTGTTCTTGAGCGACGTCCACTGGTTTTTTTCTTTACATCACTTACTTGTCCCAACAGCTCGAATTTTTGACCAATTTCTTTATTGCGTTCCGACAAGGTGCTTCACAGCGGCCCAAAAATATTCGAGTTTTACGAACCGTCTCTGTCTAAATTTTTTACATTTTCACAGTGAATTCTAATAATTTCAGTGCGTTCTTGAAGCGTGTATCGTTCCATTTTTATTAATGGCGTAGTTTCTACTTGTCAAATGTTCAAAAATGACAGCTTCAAACATGACATCTACCAAAATAGGGGGCTATTCAAAATAACATCTCATTGGAAAACCCTTTAGTACGTTGTGCGACGTCTCATAACAGAAGAGTCTCCAAGAAAAACAAATATTCCAAGTAAAATATTTCGCATTTCATAACGAAATTGTATCAGTAATAAAAGCCCTTAGATATATTTCCGGCGTTTAGAGAAATCCACATATTATCCCAAAGCATAAACACCGGAAAGATTCATTGTCAAACCATAAACCATTCGCATACCAGCTCTTGATAACCTGTTGCGTTTCTGAAAAAAACTGAGCATAATATTCTTTTTTTGCGATTTGCTTTTGGTAGTTGTGGTTTCAATTTGCCATATTTTGGTTATTGCATTTATTTTCAGTGCTCTGTTGCGTTTTCATTACAACTGATGCCTCTTTCTCGTTTTTTCAAGCTCACAGAGTTCATTAAAATTTATGAAAGTTAACAAAACTGTTGATATCTTCGAAATGATAGTGTGTACATAAAGGGTTTTCCAATAAGAGGTGTTATTTTGAATAGCCCGCTATTTCGGTAGATGTCACTTTTGAAGCTGTCATTTTTTTCCCATTTGACAAATAGAAACTACGCCATTAATAAAAATGGAACGCATTGAAATCATTAAAATTCACTCCAAAAATGGTGAAAATTTGGCAAAAACGGTTCGTAAAACTCAAAACATTTTTGTATCGGCCTGAAGAACCTTGTGGACCGCAATGAAGGAATTCGAGCTGTGGGGACAAGTTAGTGATATGAAGAATAAAACCTGTGCACGACGCTCTAGAACTGACGAAAATATTGCTGCTGTAGCCGAAAGTCTTAAAGAAAACCCAGGTTTGTCCATTCCTCGTCGTTCTTTTGGAATGAAGCATTCCACAAACGTCATTATACCGTATTTTGCATAAAGATTTGGGTTTTAAGACTTATACAGTTCAGTTAACACAAGAACTCAAGCCGGCCGATCATCAACAACGTCTTGTCTTTGCTGATTGGGTCGTTGAAATGCATGAAAATGATCCAGAATTCCATCGAAAAATCATCTTGTATGATGATGCCCATTTCCACCTTGATGGCTTCATCAACAAGCAAAATTGTCGCATCTGGGGCTCGGAAAACTCAAGAGTAATTGTTGACAAGCCTCTCTATCCTCAACGTGTGACTGTTTGGTGCGGTTTATGGTCCGGCGTAGTCATTGGACCTTACTTTTTCGAAAATGAAGCTGGATCAACAATTACGGTGAATGCATTGCGCTATCGAGATATTATTTATGATTTTTTATGGCCGAAATTGGAAAGTATTGATCTGAACAACCAACGTTTACACAAGCAACGGAACCAGTAATTTTTTGCGGGAAAAGTTTCCGGACCGTGTTATCTTTCGAAGAGGTGATCACAATTGGCCACCGAGATCTTGTGATTCAACACATTGCGACTTCTTCCTTTGGCGCCACGTGAAAGAGAAAGTCTATGCCAATAATAGCCCAGCGTCGATTCAAGAACCCAAAGATGGAAGTCGTTAGGCTATCGAGGGCATAGGGCAGCCACTTTTGCGATTTGGTTATGGAAAATTTCATTAAAAGGATATGGTCCTGTAAGCGTGGTCGTGGTGGTCCTTTGCCTGATGTTATTTTCCACTATTAACAGCAGAGCTTCTTCTTTACAATGAAATAAATATCCGATCATTTATATTGAAAAATGGATTTTTTTTTTAATATCAAAATTGCACCTATTATTGAAAAACCCTTTAGTAAGTTGTGCGTCTCATAACAGAAACAAACAAATATTCAAATTAAAATATTTCGCATTTCATAACGAAATTGTATCAACAGTAAAAACACAAGAGCTTTTTTTTATCGGATAAATTTCTCTTTGCAACGAAACAGTTTTGCCAATCACTAATTTTAAGAGAAAAATTGACATGATAAAATCGCGACACCGAAGGTGGAGCGATTTTATCTGATGTCAGTTTTTCGAGCAAATTTAGTGATTGGCAAAACTTTGAGTTGAAGAGAAATTTATCTGATAAAAGAAAAGCTCGAGTGTTTTTTGGCAAGATAAATTAACGACAGAATATATGGATGAACAACAACAATAATTATCTTTATTAATACAATAAAATTTATTATTGTATTCACAGAAATATTTTTCTTGTACCATCTTCGCAGTCAAATTCCAAATTGCTTTACCGCATATTCTTTATAATCATCATTCATCTCCATTTTTCTTTTTCATATTATAGGCCCAATACTTTAATATATTTGCTACTTCATGTAATGGAATTATTTCGGACAATTCATACTTTCGAACTTGACAAAACTCCATAAATTGTCTCCAGATTGAAGCTTTTGTGTTTTTTGTAGATTGCTGTATAGACTTCTCGATATTTGTCGTAATTTGCTCAGTCGAAACTTCACCAAAACGATTCATCTTTTGGGTTCTTATATCAACAAAGTTGAATAATTACCACACCGATTCAAAATGAAAGCACTATATGTTCAAAATTCAAAAATCTGACAGACTAATTGACATATTGAGGAAGAGAAGTTTTTATCGCGATAAAAAAGGATGCACCTTTTTTATCGATGTCAAAGTGACAATAATATTTCCAGGTCCAGATATTTAATATTGAAGTTAATTTATCAGTAATAAAAGCCCTTATATTTCCGGCGTTTAGAGAAATCCACATACCCCAAAGCATAAACACCGGAAAGATTCATTGTCAAACCATAAACCATTCGCATACCGGCTTTTGATAACCTGTTGCGTTGCTGAAAAAAACTGAGCATAATATTCTTTTTTAGCGACCCTGCGTGTCCCAAATCACCACCCACTGAGTGCGGTTTAGCCCAGGGGGCGCCAGACCGCAACCTTCCCCTCAACGTGGAGAGTCTGTACCGAGCTCGGTCTGATTTTTTAATAGATCTTTATTCACCCCATTAGCACGTATGGAACTGAAAAAATGGATATTTAGGGACAGTGGTGAAGTGGATGTGGCAGGAAGAATGTTTCGAGTGAAATTTTTGTGTTTGAACCAAATATATTGTTCTCTTTATTGAGTGCTTTTTTATGATCGAACTTATCTTTATTCACATATGAAGAATTCGAAAAATTCATGGACGTTGTAATACACTACTGGAATAAATTAGAGGATCAAAAAAAAACATTCCAAATTTTAGGCCAATTTTCAACATGCCGTAACTTCGAGAGGAAAGGTCGTACAAAGAATTTAAAGAAAGGAAATTGCAGCTCCAAGTGTCTTATTTTCGGATTGGAACTTCAAAATGTTTTGGCGTCATCAGTTGTTGAGTAATCTAGAAAAGACCATCATCAAAAAAAAATTCGAAATTTTTTTCAGTTTTTTCCTTGGTCTACGGGCTTGGAAATTTTTTTTTTTGCTCAATCACTATGTGGATTGGATAGTTTCTTCATTCTGTTTTAATCTCATATTCTATAGATTTTGGTACATCCACTTCTTGTCAAGATATCGGGCTTCAAATGGAAAAGGATCCTTTTGCCTTTGAATATCGATACCTCGGCAACAGAAAGCTAAAGGTGGGTTTCAGGAACTTGAATGAATTCCCTTCAACAACTAGCCATTGCTTTTCCGAAAAAAAAAATTCTTTCTGTCACATGAATTTGAAAATGCAACAAAAAAAGGTTTTTTCGTGGTGTTTTGGAAATACGAGCACTGGATCGAAAAAATTTTGGGAACAGAAAATGTTAAGTGTGCATTTTACAGTTCAATAAGTCCACAAAAATCTCACAAAGAGCCAAATTAATCCAGCCAACCGTTTTCGTGTTTCACTCGATCGAATTTCTGAAAAAATTAAAGGTTTCCCAACCATGAAAATACTGGGAGGGATAGATGCCCTTCATACTGTGTGAGCCAAAAACCCAAATAAATAAAATGACATTTTCTATGCTTAAAACAGCAACTTTATCTACGCAACATGGATCGAATTAACAACAATTGTGCATTTTTAATTGAATTTCGAAAGCATATATTACACGAAAAGTTGCATTCTTCATATTAACATAAAGCATTATTCCGCACATTCATGATAAATTAATGAAACCATAAGTCTCAACAAAAATGATCAGGAATCAAGTTTAAAATCAAAATAACACAATGAATCGAAAATCTGCTAAGAAGATATGGATTTAGTTTAGATGTCCTAAGGGGCACCTATACCTCAAAAAATCAGGGCAACTATCCTTTTGGATAGGGATAGATGCCCATAATTTTTTTTCAATAAATTAAGAAGAAAACAGAAAATATTTGTACTCAGATGTACACTCAATGAAACACTGTATTGAAGTAATAAAAAATTACTGAATTTATTATCACTTCAAAAGTTATACAGCGGCAAATACCTACCTCTAAAACTTTGGCATGTTTTTGAAGTTCGCTGATGCTGAGATGATCGCACACACTAGCGAAAAATGGCTTCACTTTACAATAACCCTTACAAAACTAAGGTCCAGGGTGACTGTAGCAGCTACTTATAAAATTAATTTTTTGATTCGTGTTTCGGAATTAGGTATTTTGAAAATGGGGCATCTATCCAACTGGGGCATCTATCCGGGTTTTACCCTAGCCCTCATTGAATGTATCAAATTACGGGGAGATTAGATAAAGTAGTAATATAGGTACCTTGCCGTTATTTGACAAACATTTCTAGTATTGTACAAAAGTTCACTTCTACATTCTGAAAATTTTCATTGAGATCCAAATGATTCAGTTATTTCTATTAAGGCGGATAGGTATTCTGGATGAGAAAATGTTAGTCCACCTGAATTTTGTCGGTCTTTTCTCAAAAGGACTTGAGGCATATCGCATTACAACTTCGACAGAAGATATAAATTGGCGCCGATGGTTTATTGTACTGAAATGAGAATGTAAAAGGTAGATATTTTACCTAAACCTTGTCATTATCTGAACTGAATTGAAGAAAGTGCCGCCAGTCCATTCACAAACCTCTGTGTCAACAGGATAAGAAAGATTCATTCGATTTTTAGCACTATTAAAAACCGAATATTGATAACAGAGATCTTCTTGCGTAATTTTTTTCAGGAATTTCAATTTTATGTGCAAGGTTTTTTATAGATGATATGAGTTTGAATTGAAGATTGATAACATGTTTTATACTCCCAAGAGGCATTTGAACATATTAATACATATTTGTATGTAGAATGTATTAAATATTGATATTTTGTACGGGCATAATGGTATTCATTATTAGTACATAAAACAGAACAAGATGTAGATATGTAGTATATTGAAGATGGTCACCAGCTGTATCACAGAAACCGTTTACTCTTCAAGCGGATACAATTCTTATGAAAAAATCAACTAAAACTGTTTTCCACATATAATTGTTCTTTTGCGAAAAAAATCTCTTAGTAACAAAATGATGAAGAATCTTACTCTAACAAACCCTTTTTCCATTTTTTGTTTCAGGTATTTTTTCAGATGTGGGTTGGGTAAACTTTTCTCCTCAAAAAAGCACTTTATCTTAGGTCTGAACTAATTTCCTTTTGATTTGCATCGATTCGAAGACCATCAATAGTAGAAATCAGAAAATTTATGACAACAATATACCGAATGTTTTCATTGAAATCTACTTTCGACTGAAGAATTTCAAAT
Organism: Propylea japonica; assembly: GCA_013421045.1. NCBI lineage: Eukaryota > Metazoa > Arthropoda > Insecta > Coleoptera > Coccinellidae > Propylea > Propylea japonica. Next base: position 2,250,242 of record CM024248.1, on the reverse strand, counting down.
GCAATGATATAAATTCTAACTAACTGAAAATGAGTAAATCCTCACGTATTTTATGAACTCAAACTCGCAGTCTGATATCGTTACTTGAATTATTCAAAATTCTTGCGCTGTTGTTAATTTTCCAAGCTTAAACACATAAAATAATTTCTCCAGAACAATACCCCAATAAAACATCAAGCCAAAAACGCAATTTAAAAACCGTCACGCGGCGTTCACCCCCGCCCCAAATCGTTGAAAATACAGCGGACTAATGGCAGAAACGCCAAATTCCGAACGTACAAAATGCACTCATTTCTCAATATTTCGGAGAGAATTGATATGGACAATGAATTCCAAAACAAGGATTCAGCTTACGGCCGTCATGCTGGCCACCCTTAATGAATCACCCTGTATACATCTAAAAATAAAAGGGGTAAAATCTCAGCCGAAAAATTGAAGAAAAATAATCAATTCATTGTAAAACAATGTGGAAAAAAGTTTGAATTATTTTATATTAATTTGTTGAAAATATCATTTTGATGTAAAATATTCTCACTAGTATCTCAACCAACATGAACGGACAGATCAATTTCCTCAATCTTCTTCAACCCTCCAAGCTTAAACATATAAAATAATTTCTCCAGAACAATACCCCAATAAAACATCAAGCCAAAAACGCAATTTAAAAACCGTCACGCGGCGTTCACCCCCGCCCCAAATCGTTGAAAATACAGCGGACTAATGGCAGAAACGCCAAATTCCGAACGTACAAAATGCACTCATTTCTCAATATTTCGGAGAGAATTGATATGGACAATGAATTCCAAAACAAGGATTCAGCTTACGGCCGTCATGCTGGCCACCCTTAATGAATCACCCTGTATACATCTAAAAATAAAAGGGGTAAAATCTCAGCCGAAAAATTGAAGAAAAAATAATCAATTCATTGTAAAACAATGTGGAAAAAAGTTTGAATTATTTTATATTAATTTGTTGAAAATATCATTTTGATGTAAAATATTCTCACTAGTATCTCAACCAACATGAACGGACAGATCAATTTCCTCAATCTTCTTCAACCCTCCAAGCTTTAACACATAAAATAATTTCTCCAGAACAATACCCCAATAAAACATCAAGCCGAAAACGCAATTTAAAAACCGTCACGCGGCGTTCACCCCCGCCCCAAATCGTTGAAAATACAGCGGACTAATGGCAAAAACGCCAAATTCCGAACTTACAAAATGCATATATTTCTCAATATTTCAGAGAGAATTGACAAGGACAATGGATTCCCAAAGATGCAGCTTTCGACCGTCATACTGGCCACCCTTAATGAATCACTCTGTATACATCTAAAAACAAAGTGGGTATAATATCAGCCGAAGAATTGAAGAAAAATAATCTTTTCATTGTCAAAAAATGTGGAAAAGAGTTAGACTTTTAATTATTTTTCCTTAACTTGTTGAAAATATCATTTTGATGTAAAATATTCTCACTAGTATCTCACGCAACATAAACGGACAGATCTATTTCCTCATCTTCTTCAACCCTCCAAGCTTAAACACATAAAATAATTTCTCCAGAACAATACCCCAATAAAACATCAAGCCGAAAACGCAATTTAAAAACCGTCACGCGGCGTTCACCCCCGCCCCAAATCGTTGAAAATACAGCGGACTAATGGCAGAAACGCCAAATTCCGAACGTACAAAATGCATATATTTCTCAATATTTCGGAGAGAATTGATATGGACAATGGATTCCAAAACAAGGATTCAGCTTACGGCCGTCATGCTGGCCACCCTTAATGAATCACCCTGTATACATCTAAAAATAAAAGGGGTATAGAATCTCAGCCGAAAAATCGAAGAAAAATAATCAATTCATTGTAAAACAATGTGGAAAAAAGTTAGAGTTTGAATTATTTTATATTAATTTGTTGAAAATATCAATTTGATTTAAAATATTCTCACTAGTATCTCAACCAACATAAACGGACAGATCTATTTCCTCAATCTTCTTCAACCCTCCAAGCTTAAACACATAAAATAATTTCTCTAGAACAATACCCCAATAAAAGATAAAGCCGAAATGGCAATTTAAAAACCGTCACGCGGTGTTCACCCTCGCCCCAAATCGTTGAAAATACAGCGGACTAATGGCAGAAACGCCAAATTCCGAACGTACAAAATGCATATATTTCTCAATATTTCGGAGAGAATTGATATGGACAATGGATTCCAAACAAGGATTCAGCTTACGGCCGTCATGCTGGCCACCCTTAATGAATCACCCTGTATACATCTAAAAATAAAAGGGGTATAGAATCTCAGCCGAAAAATCGAAGAAAAATAATCAATTCATTGTAAAACAATGTGGAAAAAAGTTAGAGTTTGAATTATTTTATATTAATTTGTTGAAAATATCAATTTGATTTAAAATATTCTCACTAGTATCTCAACCAACATAAACGGACAGATCTATTTCCTCAATCTTCTTCAACCCTCCAAGCTTAAACACATAAAATAATTTCTCTAGAACAATACCCCAATAAAAGATAAAGCCGAAATCGCAATTTAAAAACCGTCACGCGGTGTTCACCCTCGCCCCAAATCGTTGAAAATACAGCGGACTAATGGCAGAAACGCCAAATTCCGAACGTACAAAATGCATATATTTCTCAATATTTCAGAAAGAATTGACAAGGACAATGTATTCCCAAAGATGCAGCTTTCGGCCGTCATGCTGGCCACCCTTAATGAATCACTCTGTATACATCGAAAAACAAAGTGGGTATAATATCAGCCGAAGAATTGAAGAAAAATAATCTTTTCACTGTCAAACAATGTGGAAAAGAGTTAGAGTTTTAATTATTTTTCCTTAATTTGTTGAAAATATCAATTTGATTTAAAATATTCTCACTAGTATCTTAACCAACATAAACGATCTATATTCTATATTTCCTCAATCTTATTCAACCCTCCAAGCTTAAACACATAAAATAATTTCTCTAGAACAATACCCCAATAAAACATCAAGCCGAAAACGCAATTTAAAAACCGTCACGCGGCGTTCACCCCCGCCCCAAATCGTTGAAAATACAGCGGACTAATGGCAGAAACGCCAAATTCCGAACGTACAAAATGCATATATTTCTCAATATTTCAGGGAGAATTGATAAGGACAATGGATTCCCAAGGATTCAGCTTACGGCCGTCATGCTGGCCACTCTTAATGAATCACTCTGTATACATCTAAAAACAAAGTGGGTATAATATCAGCCGAAGAATTGAAGAAAAATAATTTATTCATTGTCAAACAATGTGGAAAAGAGTTAGAGTTTTAATTATTTTTCCTTAATTTGTTGAAAATATCAATTTAATGTAAAATATTGTCACTAGTATCTCACGCAACATAAACGGACAGATCTATTTCCTCAATCTTCTTCAACCCTCCAAGCTTAAACACATAAAATAATTTCTCCAGAACAATACCCCAATAAAACATCAAGCCGAAAACGCAATTTAAAAACCGTCACGCGGCGTTCACCCCCGCTCCAAATCGTTGAAAATACAGCGGACTAATGGCAGAAACGCCAAATTCCGAACGTACAAAATGCATATATTTCTCAATATTTCAGAGAGAATTGACAAGGACAATGGATTCCCAAAGATGCAGCTTTCGGCCGTCATGCTGTGTTAGAGCAGCGGCCCTTCTATAGCTTAACGCTGATTCCAGCGGAACACAAAAGATTTGCGTGGAAAGTTCCTCAGGCCAGCTGGAATGTCCAGGGTGAGTTCAAGCATCTCATATGACGTTTGTGTGGCGTTACGGAACACCCGCCGGGGTATAACGACTTGGGGCTAATCAGATGGACAATCGCTCGTCACTTGCGAAATCTCCTGTTTCTTTGGACTAATTTTCGACAAAAAAAACGCTTTTGTTGTGTATGTATGACTTGCTTGGGAGAAGATACTAACAGTTAATAGAAAAAAAGGCTATTCGTATGAAGAAAGTACCAAATTGAAATGAAAGACTCTGATTCTGACTGTATTAGAACATACACTACTGGAAAAAATTAAAGAATAAAAAAAATTCAAAATTTTTCGGCAATTTTCAACATGCCGTAACTTTGAGAGGAATTGTCGTACAAGGAATTTAAAAAAAAGGAATTGTAGCTCCAAGTGTCTTGTTTTTGGATTAGAACTTCAAAAATTTTAAGTTTCAGTGGTTTTCGAGTAATGATAGAAAAATCAGCAACAAAAAATTCTCAAAATTTCACCACTTTTTTTTTCTTGTCTACGAGCGTGGAAATTTCATTTTTGCATAATCGTTATAATGATGGGATACTTTGTTAATTCAGCTTTAATTTATTTTTTTATTGACCTCAATACGTCCTGTTGCTCCGGAACGAAACTTTTACGGACCCATGTTTATATAAAGTTTTTTTTTCTTGAAATTACATGAATTTTCACCCCCTCATGTTGTGACATACTATTATGTAACATATTCGGTGCGATTCTGTTTGCGCATAGCCATATTGCTAAGATAAAGATATGACTATCATAGCAAAGTCCGCAATATTCTGTATTCTGATCGACCATTCTGTGGCAGATCTGTCAATTTAGTCATAACCTTGCTATCCGCATTGCTCTCTTAGCAAGGTCGAAAGAGTACTTGCTTACACGGATAACAATCTTGCCCAGTACCAAAACAGTTGGAAATACGATAGAAAAACATTTATTTCATTTGAATTTTTCAAAGGGTTTGAAGATAGGTAAGTATGTTGTAATGAAAATGGAACTGACGGACTACAGAATATTTAATTTTAGGAGAATTCTTAGATCGACTTGGGGCTAATCAGATGGGCAATCGCTCGACACTTGCAAAATCTCCTGTTTCTTTGGACTCTGAGGAAACTCAGATCGGCGTCACTAATTTTCGACAAAAAACGCTTTTGTTGTGTATGCATGACTTGCTTGGGAGAAGATACTAACAGTTAATACATACTTGAATCGGATAACTCGTTATGAAAATATAAAGATTCTTATTTTCAATACCTATGCGAATTTTAAATTTTTTATGGTGTGGTAACACAACGGCCATGATATTTTGCATAAGGCTTTTTATGAGCATCTTGTATGTGGCTGCCAAATTTCATTTCGATTCGTTTTGTCTGAGATATTGAGGAACAGAAACTTTGAAAGTTTCATGAACATTCTGTACGTCCCCACGGATAGAATTGAGTTTGACCACGTATTCGTCATCAGGGAAGCAAACCTTATCGTCTGAGACGATTTTCGACATTGGGGCAAAACGATATAGGGGAAAACCCGGATAGATGCCCCACTTTCTGAATTTGCCTCATATTTTTGAAAATATCGATTTTATATGTATAATTTCTATGAGTGTAGGAAGCCCCATTATTTGATTTGAAATACTCAGACTTTTCTCTGATATAGCAATACCAAATTTCACAAAAATTTGATTTTTGTAGAACCCTTTTTTTGGGAATAGATGCCTACAAGTATGGATAGTTGCCCCACCATGAAAATACTGGGAGGGATAGATGCCCTTCATACTGTGTGAACCAAAACCCAACTAAATAGGTACAATGAGATTTTCAATGCTTAAAAGAGCAACTTTATCTACGCAACATGGATCGAATTAACAACAATTGTGCATTTTTGATTGAATTTCAAAAGCATATTATATTAAACGAAAAGTTGCATTCTTCATATTAACATAAAGCATTATTCCACACATTCATGATAAATTAATTAAATAATAATTCTCAACAAAAATGATCAGGAATCAAGTTTAAAATCAAAATAACACAATGAATCGAAAATCTGCTAAGAAGATATGGTTTTAGTTTAGATGTCCTAAGGGGCACCAACACCTCAAAAAATCAGGGCAACTATCCTTTTCAATAGGGATAGATGCCCATGATTTTTTTTAATGAATTAAGAAGAAAACAAAAACTATTTGTACTCAGATGTACACTCAATGAAACACTGTACTGACGTAATAAAAAAAATTAATGCATTTATTACCACTTCAAAAGTTATATAGCGGCAAATACTTACCTCTAAAACTTTGGCGTGTTTGTGAAGTTCGTTGCGGAAATGGTCGCACATACTAGCGAAAAACGGCTTCACTTTACAAAAACTTTTACAAAACTAAGGTCCAGGGTGACTTATAAAATTAATTTTTTGATACATGTTTCGGAAGTTAGGTATTTTGAAAATGGGGCATCTATCCAACTGAGGCATCTATCCGGGTTTTATCCTAGCACTCGATTATGTAAAACGAGCGTTTAAAAACGCCAGACATATCACTTCATTCTTCTCAACGTACTTCCCATTTGAAACCCAGAATCCCAACCATGAAAAAACAATAATGAATGAATATTTACATATGCACAAAACCACACAAAGGCGCGATCAAACGCAGCAAATCTTCAGCGGGGTTTCTCGGACACGAAACACAACGGCTGTCGTAAAAATCAACCCTCTCCGCCAAATCGTAACACCTTCCGTTGAACAGGAGGAAGTAAAAGAGTTCCTTTCTTCTCCGATTACCGAAATAACACAGATGCTGGGCGTAGACAAGCAAGGTTATTAACAATTACATGCGGTTCTTTCAACTGCGTCATGTGAAATCGAAATTAATTTCAGGTTGTGAAAAGAAACTGTTGCACTGTTTTGTTGCGATGGAAAAAGGGTGAGCTACAGGGCTTTGAATATTGGTTTTCGATTTGCCACATACAAACCAAAATTATAGCTCTTAAATGGGGTGGTTTTTTAACGGAAATACCAAATTTCGATGGGGTGTAATTCTAGTACAGGAATGATTGAATTCTCATTGATGGTTAATCGAATTGAAGGTGCTATTATTTCTTCAAAAGAAGTTGATTTTATCGACTTAGTCCCGTCTATTTAGACATTTGAAGTTACATAAAGTCCCAACAAGCTGAATTTCTGTGAAGTTGTTCAAAACATAATTATAAACAATGTCTAGAAGTTCCCCATTATTCCCCTGTGAGGAAAAAATTTAATTCAAGGTCAAAGAAATGAGTTTTTCGCGATTTTCAGCAAAACGGTAAGTTTTATCATAAAAGTATCTCAGACAAAAATTGTAGATCATATAATTATCTATAAAAAATGTATCAATACTTTTTTTCTTACAAGCCACCGTTTCTGAGATATAACGATTCAAAAAAAAATATATAGCATAAGCATATTATGACGATAACGACTTTTATAACTTTTTGAATCGTTATATCTCAGAAAGGGTGGCTCGTAAGAAAAAAAGTATCGATACATTTTTTATAGATAATTTTATGATCTACAATTTTTGTCTTAGGTACTTTTATGATAAAACTCACCGTTTTGCTGAAAATCGCGAAAAACTCATTTTTTTGACCTTTGACCATGAATTGAATTTTTTCCTCACAGGGGAATGATGGGGAACTTCTAGACATTGTTTATAATTATGTTTTGAACAACTTCACAGAAATTCAGCTTGCTTGGACTTTATGTAACTTCACTCTCATTTTTTGGTCTAAATTAGACCGGACTACCTATTATTATTATTATTAAAATAAGTTGTCCGCCGACCTCGAAATAAAAGGGGATTTTAATGTGTACGAAATTGATCATCAATGGCCCATTTTAATGCTCAATTTTTGCTATTTTAATGTGCAATCCTCATGGCAACCGTTCACAAAGAATTCAGGAGCACTACGGTAAATGTCAAGACTTTACTGAAACATAGATACATAGAAATTTTATTATGTCAAATGTATGTCTTGTGCAGAATGGGAATGTATTTCAATCAAGAATTTATACATAATTTATATTTCGGTCGTTAGAAAAATCTTGTAATCAACTCAGTTATTAATCGAGCAACTAATGGTCTCGAACTATTAATGCGTTCGCTCCGCTCACGCGTTGAAATATCTCGACCATTAGTCGCTGTTTTTAATAACCTAGTTCATTAACTGACTATTTTCAAAAACGTCAAGGATGTTGCGTTATTCTGTTTTTAAATTTGATCATCTTCAACAAAGGTATACTTAAGTATTTGACTAGAAATTTGCACTAATAAGTTATTTCTATATTATTAATAATCTAGAAATAAAAGTACCAATTACATGCGGTTCTTTCAACTGCGTCATGTGAAATCGAAATTAATTTCAGGTTGTGAAAAGAAACTGTTGCACTGTTTTGTTGCGATGAAAAAAGGGTGAGCTACAGGGCTTTGAATATTGGTTTTCGATTTGCCACATACAAACCAAAATTATAGCTCTTAAATGGGGTGGATTTTTAACGGAAAGACCAAATTTCGATGGGGTGTAATTCTAGTACAGGAATGATTGAATTCTCATTGATGGTTAATCGAATTGAAGGTGCTATTATTTCTTCAAAAGAGGTTGATTTTATCGACTATTATTATTACTAGCGACCCGCCCCGGCTTCGCACGGTAATATATTCGAAAATATTCACTTAAATCATACGGTGTAAAGGGACATATATCTATATTAAATGAACAATGTAGTCAAAGTATTTAATCGGTTAAGGATTAATGCTGTATTGGTTAAAATCGCTTCAAAAATTAGCCATTATTTGTCGTAAAAAGTAAATGACAAAAAAAGTTATTGTTGGTTATCCATAAGAGATAGACATATACCATCACGGACTTTTCTGTAGACCTTTTCAATGTGTACAATACTTAGTACATTATTTTGATAGAACTGTCTGAATTTTAGTACCTTTCTACCCTATAGGAGTTGAGTAGTGTGATGGAATGTCGCTAAGTTTCGATCCAAGTAAAACTGTTAAATAAAGATAGTTGCATCAAAATTCTATCATAAACTCCCTAAATTATGGCGCCTACCGACCCCCTAAGTTGGAAAAGTGATCAAATACTAACTTGAAGTCTTAGTTACACTCAGTTAAAACAAAAACATCAAAATCAATTTCAGTAGCTATGGCGTCATGCGCTTCTTGACACGATCACGCTAGATTTCCGCGAGAATGAGGTATTTTCCCGCCGTAAAAAGTAGCCTGTGTCCGTGCCTAGGATCCTATCTTTATATTAACCAAGTCTTATAAAAATCCGTTTAGACGTTAAGGCGTGAATGAGATAAACTTTTGAACCAAACGATTAAAAATCACTAACTTAATTAGTTTTCTGCCTACTGCCTACTGTCTACGCCTCAAGTACGATAGCATGAATATTAATAGCCCACATTCTTTTCTACGTTACTATCACCTAACTAAATTCCATCAAAATCCGTTCAGCCGTTTAGGCATGATAGAGCAAAACTCCCAGCAAAAACCATAAAAAAATCACTAACTCAATTCAGTTTTCTGCCTACTTCCTACCCCGTAAGTACGATGACGTGATCATTTTGATCTTATATCCGTTTTTAGGTAACCATCTATCACCTTACTAAAGGACCCCGCACAATTACTATGGGAATTGGCTCTCGGTGGATTTGGCTGAAAATTTGATATGATGTTCTACTAATCCTTCTGATCAAATGTCTCAACAGTCACGAAGCTGAAAAATGCATACTTCTAGGAGTTTTTAGCGATTTTTTGTATCCATTATGACTTATTTATTACCGTTCACACAGAAATGTTTGAAAATATTTCGAATTGACAGAATCTGCTTTCAATAGTCACGAAATATTTTAAAACATTTCTGTGTGAACGGTAATACGTAAGCCATAATGGATACAAAAAATCGCTAAAAACTCCTAGAAATATGCATTTTTCAGCTTCGTGACTATTTAGACATTTGATCAGAAGGATTAGTAGAACATCATATCAAATTTTCAGCCAAATCCACCGGGAGCCAATTCCCATAGTAAATGTGGAATACGTAAGACTTAATGGATACAAAAAATCGCTAAAAACTCCTAGAAGTATATACATTTTTCAGCTTCGTGACTGTGAAGACATTTGATCAGAAGGATTAGTAGAATATCATATCAAATTTTCAGCCAAATCCACCGGGAGCCAATTTCCATAGTAAATGTGCGGGGTCCTTTCATCAAAATCTGTTCAGCGTTTAGACGTGAAAGAGCAAAAGTCCCAACAAATATGACTAAAAATCACTAACTCAATTTAGCTATCTGCCTACTGCCTACCCCCTAAGAACGATGGCATGATTATTTATATTTTATAGCCTATGACTATTTCTAGGCTATCATCTATCACCATACAAAATTTCATCAAAATCCGTTCAGCCGTTTAGGCGTGAAAGAGTAACAGACAGACAGACAGAGTTACTTTCGCATTTATAATATTAGTATGGATTATTATTATTATTATTAAAATAAGTTTTCCGCCGACGTCGAAATAAAAGGGGATTTTAATGTGTACGAAATTGATCATCAATGGCCCATATTAATGCTCAATTTTTGCTATTTTAATGTGCAATCCTCATGGCAACCGTTCACAAAGTATTCAGAAGCACTACGTTAAATGTCAAGACTTTACTGGAACATAGATACATAGAAATTTCATTATGTCAATGTAGTCTTGTGCAGAATGGGAATGTATTTCAATCAAGATTTTATACATAATTTACATTTAGTTTGTTGGAAAAATCTTGTAATCAACTCAGTTATTAATCGAGCAACTAATGGTCTCGAACTATTAATGCGTTCGCTCCGCTCACGCATTAAAATATCTTGACCATTAGTTGCTGTTTTTAATAACCTAGTTCATTAAATAACTATTTCCAAAAAAGTCAAAAAAGAGTGATGATCTTGGTTTTCGATTTGCCACATAACCACAAACGAGAATTATAGCTTGAAAATCTCTGAAGTTTTTACTTTTGTATGAAAAAATGAATCGATGAATGAATATAATGAAACTAATGGTCCTCAGTATATTTAAATTTGAGATTCAGTCTTCCTACTTAAAATTTCGAATTTCGTTTCAGAGGTTCTTACCTTTATTGTTGTGTCTTAGAAAGTGAAATATAGATTGAGGTTTCGACCAGTAAGTCGATATTTCTCTTCAAACACGAAAAACTTCCACTCGTTTCAGATAATTTAAAAAAATATTTTCTACTTTTCATTTTTCGCCGCACTTAAAAGTTGAAAGTTTAATTCAAACATGATATTATTGAATGCCTTCAGGGTATTTAAATTTGAATGATGGATTATCCAATTCGACAAAACGTTTAAAAGCTTCTGACACAATTATGATTAAATATTTAATATTTCCCAATTTTCATCCTTTCGCAATATTCTTCCACCATGACAGTTACTTGTATCTAAAAAACAGGCTAGTCTGTTACGACCTTATTCCAATTTTTTTTGAACTGTTTTTAATAACGATAAAAAGACGATACTCTCCCTCTGAAATAATTATTTGAAAATTATTCCAAAAAACGCTATTTCAGAAAAACAACTTGCGTTCGAACAATTGATTTTGAGTTAAAAAAATCTCACAATGATCAGATCTTCCCAGATAACATCAGTGCATATGTTATTTGTGAGGAAGAACCAATACACCTTTCCCTATTATTCCCATAGCAGCTAGATTCATGTGAAACCAGCTTCACATATCTGAAAGCATTCAGAGATCAGAGTGCGGGAACTATGTCTACGCACCTGGTAGCCTAGTTCACAAAATGTTGACAATGCTTCTTATTTATACTCTCTTTCTTACATGTAAGACCATCCTGAATCGTCTCTTTCTATCCTCTGCTTCTTATGGGATAATACCTTTTGATTTGTGTCCTCAGATGACGTGCTATTGTGTGTATTTGTTTATGTCATCTTTGTTCTCTTCAATGTTCTTTTATCTTCTTTAATTGCTTCTTTGATTCTTTTTTCAGTTTGTTCGTCCTAGTGTAATTTTTGAAATTACCGTTCAGGATATGGAAAAAATTATGGAATGGCTTGGTTAGGAAAATAGATATTCTTTGTGGGATTTTCACACACCACAGTCGAATTTACAGGTGTTTTTTAATTTTCGTCTTCAAACACCATAAGAATAAAATTTCTGTGTGTAACTACTCATCATTGATCAAAATTTTTAAGAATTATACACGGTTTTCGCGAGAGTGATCTTGAATGGTAGTAACGCTGATGAAGAATTCGGGGCCAAAAAAAATCTGCCTGCCCGTTAACACTCTAACTTTTGAGTGCAAAGAAGAAGAAACTTTATAGATGTTGGTGGGACAAAATTAGGTTCAAGTTATATTATACTCTCTTTCTTACATGTAAGACCATCCTGAATCGTCTCTTTCTATCCTCTGCTTCTAATGGGATAATACCTTTTGATTTGTGTCCTCAGATGACGTGCTATTGTGTGTATTTGTTTATGTCAATCTTTGTTCTCTTCAATGTTCTTTTATCTTCTTTAATTGCTTCTTTGATTCTTTTTTCAGTTTGTTCGTCCTAGTGTAAGTTTTGAAATTGCCGTTCAGGATATGGAAAAAATTATGGAATGGCTTGGTTAGGAAAATAGATATTCTTTGTGGGATTTTCACACACCACAGTCGAATTTACAGGTGTTTTATTAACTTTCTTCATCAAACACCATAAGAATGAAATTTCTGTATGTAACTACTCATCATTGATCAAAATTTTTAAGAATTATACACGCTTTCCGCGAGAGTGATCTTGAATGGTAGTAACGCTGATGAAGAATTCGGGGCCAAAAAAATTCTGCCTGCCCGTTAACACTCTAACTTTTGAGTGCAAAGAAGAAGAAACTTTATAGATGTTGGTGGGACAAAATTAGGTTCATGTTATATTATACTCTCTTTCTTACATGAAGGACCATCCTGAATCGTCTCTTTCTATCCTCTGCTTCTAATGGGATAATACCTTTTGATTTGTGTCCTCAGATGACGTGCTATTGTGTGTATTTGTTTATGTCAATCTTTGTTCTCTTCAATGTTCTTTTATATCTTCTTTAATTGCTTCTTTGATTCTGTTTTCAGTTTGTTCGTCCTAGTGTAAGTTTTGAAATTGCCGTTCAGGATATGGAAAAAATTATGGAATGGCTTGGTTAGGAAAATATATATTCTTTGTGGGATTTTCACACACCACAGTCGAATTTACAAGTGTTTTATTAACTTTCGTCATCAAACACCATAAGAATGAAATTTCTGTATGTAACTACTCATCATTGATAAAAATTTTGAAGAATAAAAGGCTCCCACAGACCAACGCGGCAAAATCGCACCGCATCCGTGTCCGGAATTTGTTGCGAATATCCGTTGCGGGATCCGCAGTACCCCTCAACCGATCCGATTAAAATCGCATCATTTGACAATCTCTACCATAGTTAGGTACTTGTGAAAATAGTGAAAAAAATATGTACACATCATCAGATGAAGAAGAAGCACTAATGTTGCTTGCAGTAGAAGAAGATTTCTTTTTTTTTCTTTAGACCAATGGAAACAAAAGTTGATACAACCATCCTGGTTGTGAAAACAACATGTATTCTACATAATTTCTTGATAACAAAAAAAGTGATGAGGGAATGATCGAACTTTTAGATCCAGTAGGACCTGAAACAAGTGCTTTTCATAATTTCGCAAATGACCCAAGAAGAGCAGCAAGATTGGCATTTTCTGTTCGAGATCAATTTGTTTCATATTTTAATTCGGAAAATAATTAAGTATTCTTTCTTATACATTTCCGTTCATTTGGAAATATGTATCAGATAAATAAAACGAAGAATCAAAGAGTCATGAATTATTTTACCATCTTCCCCAATTTCTTCTCCTATTTCATTCCAAACCTTATCTTTCTTGTAAATATTTTTGTAATCTTCATGAGAAAGATCATACAATATACGGTGCTTCCGAACTAATTCCATAAGTTTTTCCATCTCGTTGCCCACTTCGTTGCGAATTCAATGCAGATACAGTCAAAAACGCAGCTGAATGCGAACTGAGTTTCCGCACGGAGAAAAACGCAGACAATCGCAATGTACGCGATTAAAATCGTGCGGTCTGAACTCGTCCACCTAACGACGTAGGAACAATAAGTTGCGGATCGGAGACGGTACGAATTTCCGCAAGTGGTGCGGTTTTGCCGCATTGGTCTGAGGGGGCCTTAATACACGATTTCCGCGAGAGTGATCTTAAACGGTGGTAACGCTGATGAAGAATACGCAGCCAAAAAACTCTGCCCGACCGTTAACACTCTAACTGTTGAGTGCAAGAAGAACCTTTATAGAAGTTGGTGGGACAAAATTAGGTTCGAATTCTTGAGAAACAATATTTTAAACAGATTTTAGACAAATTCTATACTTCCGAAGCTTCACATAAATACATATAATTGGAAAATATACCTACAGATACAGAAAAAGAAGCCCTTTCAACTCGTACGCAGAAAAATTTTATAGATTCTATATTCAAAACTGAAACGGTTATGCCTTTTTACTTCTGTTATCTGCACATAAATGGTCACAAGCCTTTTATTTCATTCCCATATTAATTTCATTTTAAAGCAACAAATCTAAGTTTTGATCCATGGGAATATTCACCCGATTCACAAGGAGTTTTTGAGCGCTCCTCCTACTCGAACGAGTGCTAGGTATATAGTTTTGCCCAAATGTCTGTAATTTTCTAATTTTGAGCCGAAAATGGTCTCAAACGATAAGGTTAGACTCCCTGATGACGAGTTCGTGGTCAAATTCAATTCTGTACGTGGGACTGTCCCGTCGTGAGCGCGATAACTTTCGGAGGGATTACCCTAGACACTTGAAATTTCTAGGATGAGTTCAGTTCCCAATTGCCACGGTTAAGATCGTTAACCTGTCAAATCGTACAGGGTGTTCCAGAAAATATGATCATTCGAAATGTTTGTTTTTCAATATCTCAGACAAAACGAAACCAATCAAATGCTCATAATGAGCCCCTTGCAGAATTTTGTGGCCATAGTGTGAACAGAACCATTAAAAATTCAATTGGAATAATGAAGAGAAGAATCTTTATATCCCCACTAGCAAACCAAGCGAACTCCGTTTCGCCACCACATGGCTTCGTTTTATGTTAAATTTCGTTTGGTGATTAAAAGATGAAAGAAAAAAAGAAGAAAAGATGAAAAAAAATTTTTTTTTTTACAAAAATGAAGTGTTATTTAGTTGAACTTCTCTAAGTAAATGAAAGTGAATCCAAAGTAAAAACTGAATTGAAGCGTTATACGTGTCCGCAAACTATCCGTTTTTTTGAAGTGCTCTTTGGTAAACCATATTTTTGTTTTTGGTCTGACCTAAACACAACAAGTGGATGGTTTTTCAACTCGTGAACACGCAACGTATAACTGCCATGTAAAAAACAATAATTTTCTAGTCAAATATCTTCATTAATAAACGACTACTCAAAAACGATATTCGTACCTTGTTTGATACGGATCTGTTCGTTTTCCTTCTCAAAATTGCAAATTTCCTAGAGCTTTTTTGACCTCTAAAACTGAATTGACAATTGTCACGTACTTCCTTATAATTTCGTAGTTTCTGGAACAAATATTTTTAGTAATAAACGTTATAAAACGATTAGAAACCGATATTCATACCTTGTTTTATTTGGATCTGGCCTTCTTCTTCTGAAATGAGGAAATTTTTGTAAGCACTTCCCTCTCGTAAGGAGACTTGACAGTTGTCATTGAATTCGATGTCATAAATAATGAAATTTTCAGAAATGTCAGAAATTTACCAATTTCTTACTTTCTTCTCGATATCTTGAAATTTTTCCTGAATTTTCTTTGCTACAAACCTCGCGGAGCCCGAGACCTTTCCAACGAATGCAAAACCGTGGAAATCGGTTCGTGCGTTCTGGAGTTATAGCGTCAGCGAGGAAAACTCAACTTATTTTTATATAGTAGATAACAAGATATCCGATTCGTGTGGAATTAATTTGTGAACGAATACTGATCTCATTATCTGAACCATAGAATTAAATTTTTTTTTCATTTTTGATTTTTTAAATATTTCACTTTCTGAATAATTTCCCGAATATAATTTTGATCGTGCTGAGATTATGCATTCATATAATTAGTATGAATTTTAGGTCCTATACAAAATTTTAAGGGAATAGGATTATTGCTCCACCAATGAACGAGCGCTCGGAAACACTCACTCAGGGCTTTTCTTATTTTTTTTCTGAGTCATTTGAAAATAATAACTGATTTGATGAGCCTCTGTTTCAACAGTTAATTCACTCGAATACCGAAAAGCTTTCTTTCTAAGTAGCACGACAGAGTTCAATTTTTTCAATGAAAACAGAGTCTCCTAATATCAATGTTTCAGCTTTTTGTTCAACAAACCCAATATAACAATACTTTTATAGGGAGACAAAGGTTTTTTTGCGGTTTAAATCTCTGTACTTTTGTCTCATACGAAGAAATGTATCGCGCCTTGCAAACAATTCTCCCTGCTTATACTGAAGAATATTTTCACTAATTGTTTTCATTCGTTAAATTGTAAAGCTTTACCTCAAAAGAATAAGTACACCAACTACAAAAGAATTCGAAAGTTTCGATTTCAGTTTTATTTCAGTATTATAAAATATGCAGAAAGTAAAAGTTTATTTTGGGTTCATAAAAAGCACTTTGTCAGTGTGAATTTATACTTGTCCCCAGAAATTCCTTGAAAACCAAAATTTTTGTATTTACGACCCAAGGTTATAAATTTAAATTATCCTAATCCCCAAACTTTCCAGAGTTAAGTTCTGCAATATCCTCAATTACCCAGTATGGTAAATCCAGTTATATATTTAGGCAAAACTACCTTTTTGGCTATTTCTATTTATTCCATTTGCATGTCGGACGGAAGGATCTTAGGAGGTACCAATTGTTAACCATTTTATTGGGAGTACGACCCTTTGGAAGTGGATTTCGGTCCCTTTAGAAATCCCATGGTTATGATCACCCTAAGCCCTAGAGCCTTTTCTGTAGACAACCATAAATTGAAGATAGTTCCAGTAATAATTGTTCCTTTATCTCATGATTTTTACTGAAGGAAACTTTTGAAGGAAGAAATATTCAAGACATCATATTCGCAAAATATAGATTGCAGGATTAAAATGAAATTTACAATTTTTTTCTTCAGTTTCAAACTTCTGATATATTGAGGTAAAAATATGCTATGAAATTTAATTATATTAATATATAGAAACAGGAATGAGAACACTGAAAATTGAAGAGCAATGAACAACCTTCTTCTTAAGTGATTTCAAATAATGAATATGATCTTAAACACGAATTATGAAAAAATAAAATATTGAACTTTAATAGATGCAAAATATTGAAACTGGTCGAACATGATATAAGGTTTTTTATCCATATTTAAAGTATTATCATATACATATATACTGATGGACAAAATTAGCGCACCACCTAAAATTTCGTTAAATTTAAACAATTGATATCTTCCAAATCTTCAGTCGGATTTCAACGTTTTTTTCCTTCAATAGTAGCTCTGTTATTGTCGAATTCCCTCCATTAAGCAGAAATCCAAAAATGAAATCTTCATGTTGTACAGGGCGTTTAAATAATGTCATGTTTTATAGTAAAATTTTAACGTCTTCTGTGGGCAATGCTAGGTTGCTGAGGTATTTGAAAACAATAAAGCGTTGTAGCCTAGTATCTCTTGATTATTTGTTTTTTCAAAAACCAATTTATCTTGAAGTCGTCCAGAGATATTCAACTTTTTCAACTCTTGTATTTTATGCATTAGCCATGAATATCTTCGCAACCATTTGTCCGATTTGAATGTTTCTCTTTAGTTGTAGCTTTTTTATCGGCGAAAATCATACTACAATGAGATGTTCAAAAAAGAAATGCATCATGCTGTACAGGGCGTTCAAATTTTCGGGTTTTTTCATAACAGTTTAACGCATTCTGTGGGCAATACCAGATATATGAGGCTTCAAAAACTATACAGTGATGTAGCCTGATGTTTCCTGAGTATTTTGAGTTTTTAAAAAGCAATTTAACTCGTACCATTCCAGAGATATTCACATTTTTATAACATCTTGCATTTTCTGTTTTTCTTAATTTGTTTTCGTTTGTTTTTGTGTTGAAAGTTAGCTCTTATTTATTTTTCTTTGGTCGTTGTCTCCGTAGACTTATGGAAACGGGCTCTCACGTTAAAAGACCTGATCAAAGTGAAAAACCGCCTTCGAGTTGTCCGAAATGTTACAATTTCATCAAAAACTGCAAGAAGAAGACTCGATGAATATGGATTGAATGCAAGACACCCCGCAAAAGGCTTTTTTTCACTTCACTGAAATTTTTGATCGTTCTTCTTCGGTTTTTTATAATTTTTTCAAAATAATGACATGAAGAATTTTATTCCTTAACTGGTTTTAACACTATAAATAGCGATTCTACTGAAGTTGCCAGATTTTTTCTATTGTCCATTATTTCAGGGACGCGATAGTTAACTTTTTTGTTCTTATGGATGCCATATTTTCCTCTTGGCCTGATAAGGAAAAAATAGGAAATAAACAATAAATAACGCATTTTTTGTGATTTCGGTCACCCTCCATCACTAGAAGTTTTCGATATCCATGTCGTTCCCTTCTGAATAGTTCTAATCCTGTATATTTTAATGCCTTAACAAACAATAGAATAATTCCAAAAATTAAATACGCTTCTGTCAACTTCATTGAAAAAAAAATTTCGCTCATTTGAAGTGTACGAATGAACCAAATTAAAACAAATTACATACAATTGGTAAATAGACAATTGGAATTATTGAATCCTATAAAAAATTAGAGGACCTAAAATATTTTTTCACGGACCCCAAATGAAGATGAAATAATAACTGAAAAAATTGTATTGAAGTTGAGCAACATTTTCATTGCTTATTTCTATCCCTGTTCTCTTGTATCAATCAATCAATAATTACAGTGAATTCAAGTATTGATTCTAATCCTAAAATCTATTTTCAACACTTTTCCGTCGATCTCAAAACAAAATGTGTGTTAACTATAACGTAGGTTAGGTATACAAAATTGAACAATATTGAGCCATTTCACTGCTTAATTTATGCTATTTTGATGTGCAATTGTGATATACAACCGAACACGAAGTATTCAGAAAGAATACGGGTAATGTCACAACTCTACTGGAACATAGAAATATAAAAATTTATATTATGTCAAATGTATGTCTTGTGCAAAGTTAGATGTACCGGGTTTTTCACTATAATTTGACCCCTCTTTCAACTTTGTTACTGAAGGAGATACAAAAAAATGTTTCATACAAAGTTTCACGAAATCAACTGAGGTTTTTTGATATAAGTCGAGAAACTGAAATATATACAGGATGGCCAATATATTGATGAAAACTTCATTTTTTAAAATAGAACACCCTGTATATTTTTCCATATTTGGTTAGCTCTTTTCCACCTGATTTCGAATATGTAACATATGTTGGTCTATCTTTCTTATTCTGAGCACCACAGAGTTTAAAATTTCAATAACCATCTGGCATAGCGTTTTGGAAGTTCGTGAATATTTAAGTGGCCGATTTAATCTTTGGATTGGTAATGGCGCACCCCATTTTATGGCCACCAAATAGTCCCGATTTAACACCGTTGGACACGTTTTTTATAGCCGTTCCTGAAGGAAAAAATTTACTTCAGCAATAACAATAATGACAATCAATGAAAGCGACGAATAATTTAATGATATAAAATCAACCAATATTAAACCCATAATTCGGAACTAATCCCGTCAGCGCACAAAGAATAGTGATAATATTGTAATGATTAGAAACAAATTGATAAGTTTTAATTTCTGACTTGAATCAAAGCCATAATAATGCTATCAAAAATAGTCTAAACAACTTGAGATAACTATATGAACTATGTGTATTGAATGAAGGTGGTCATTTTGAGCAATTCTTTATTCTTACCATACTACCATAGTTTATCATTTTTCATTGGTTAGGTAATTGTTAGGTATTCATTCTAAAATAAAACTTTTAAGTAGATTGTTTGGATATAAAGAATTTCGTAGGTATTCACTATTTTTATTCGGCGTCATCATTTCAAAACTTTGAAACTCTGAAAATTGAAGGGACAGTGTCCCATTTGAAAACTATAGTTGCATTCAATGTTGTTCACCCTGTATATCTTCCCATTGTCGTTATTATAACTCCAAAAATGAGCATTTTCAGTAAACGCACTCTGCCACTTGTAAAATGATTACAGATCTTGGCAGGTAGTTCTTGAAATTCAAAACTCTGTGGTTCTCAGAATAAAAGAGATAGACCAACATATGTTACATATTCGAAATCATGGGAAAAAGAGCTAGCCAAAATTGAAAAATATACAGGGTGTTTCATTTGAAAAAATGAAGTTGCCATCAATATGTTGGACACCCTGTATATATTTCAGTTTCTGGACTCATATCAAACACCTTCAGTTGATTTCGTGAAACTTTTATACGAAACTTATAAATTATAGTGAAAAACCCGGTACCTATTTCAAACAAGAATTTATACTCAATTCATAATAAGGTAGAAATAAAATTCTGCAATGAACTCGTTCAATCTAGCGTTTAATGTCTTCAATTAATAGTCGTTTTGTGAAGTTTGATTCTTTGAAAATGAATAATTTATTTTTATACCAAGGAAACAATTTGCCTTGCAGAGGTGATGCTACAAAAACAAAATCGTTATATTTTTGCACATGTATCATCACATATCGCAGATGGCCGAAATTCATTTCTACCATACGAATTTCATCATTCTCGGTCCCCTAGCGTGTCTGAAAGGATTTAATGAACCTGCTGCCGAAGACGGAATACACTTTTTGTGAACAGGAAGTCCTTTCTGACAGACAAACAGAAATGCACAATACACTTGTACAGGAGTTTAAGATTACGTTTTCCTGTACCAATTGAGTTCGCGTTATTTAACAGAACACATAATAATAAGGGCGTAGTTTGTTCGTGCGTAAACTGCTATTCGGAATTTTTTATGGAATGAACGGGAGAGGAGAGTCGAAAACTACAAAATTGGTTTCTCTAAGAGTTTGGTTGTTAGGCCACCATTTTCATGAGATAGAATGCTTATATTACTTTGATGAAATAACTTTTGATTTTGGTCTTACAGTTAACTGGAGACCACTGACGTGGAGGTTTTTTGGCCCTTGATCATATTGGAAAAACGATAATACAATTTTAAATATCATTAGAGATAATTTTCGAATTAGATTCAAAATTCGATTCGAAATTCATGAATGCAAGGAAAGAAACCAATAGCTCTCAAGAAATTTGAATTTGCAAAGGCTTTTTTTCCTAGGCACGGACACAGGCTACTTTTTACGGCGGTAAAATACCTCATTCCCGCGGAAATCTAGCCTGATCGTGTCAAGAAGCGCATGACGCGATAGCTACTGAAATGATTTTGATGTTTTTGTTTTAACTGAGTGTTACTAAGACTTCAAGTTAGTATTTGATCACTTCTCTAACTTAGAGGGTCGGTAGGCCATAATTTAGTACTTCCTATGCAGACGATGTGCGGATGTCACACTGTATAACATCGGGGGTTGACAGGTAAGTAGTTGGTAGTATTTTAAACCGATTTACATTATTTACTTTTTATATTTACTAAGGAACATTCGGAGCTATCCATTATGTAGCTTAGGTTGCTTTTGAAAAATTTTGATGTGGAGTTGAGGATTGGAACACGATAGTGGGACATTGTTGCAGGGGGGACTTAGAGCCGGGAGAAAACAAAAACTTATGCGGACGAAGTCGCGGGTAAAACTAGTCGCTAGATTAATAACCGAGTGGATTACAAGATTTTTCCGACGACTTCAATCGGAATTGTGTATAAATTCTTGATTGAAGACATTCAAATTTTGCACGGCACATACATTTGACATAATAAAATTTCTATGTTTCCATGTTCCAGTAGAGTTTTGACCTTTCTCGTAGTGCTTCTGAATACTTTGTGTATGGTTGCCATGAGGATTGGTCATAAATTCAATATTAAAAGGATTCAATAATGTTCAATTTCGTACACATTAAAATCGCCTTTTATTTTGAGGTCGACGGAAAAATTCAAGTTTCAAATCCTTCAGCACTATCTTCTCTAATGTGAGAAGATACTCTATTAACTAATTTCTCTGAAGATGTCAACCAAATCTGCCAAGGATATATCATAGTTCTGACAGGTTGGACCAATTTCCTAATCTATATAAGATTCCTCTGAAGAACAAAAAGGTCTAGTGGTGCATAAATTAATAGCCTTTCGACACGGAAAGGAAAAAAGGGGGAACGAATTACCCACACTTAACGGTATCATTTCCTTTTTTAACAGGGGTTGACCGAACCATATTCAATTACACATTAGGAAGGTCGGCGAAGGGCCGTCTGGTCAGTTTTTGGGGCAGGTCAAGGGTCAGGTAACTTACAAGTTAATCGCAGGTTGTTTGAAACCGGATACTGCTGCACCTTGCACTTCCGTGTCTTGATTGATTCCTAAGTGGTCAACAATGAAATGCACGAGTATCAACACTTTTACTTAGGGGAGGTGATGACGATAATTTATTAGGTGTGTTGCTTATTGAAAGAGCTTGAATGATTTGAGTCGAAACAAACAGGGAATGATGGTATAGTGACAAACTATTATTATTTTATTTATCTAATAATTCTCAAGAAAATTGAGCTTAATTACTAACTATTTTCATTACAAATTCAAAGGAACTGTCAAAAACTAAACAAAACATTCAGTTTGAAATATAGATATAGTTATGAAAATTTGATGATTAATGTTGAATCGATTGAAGAATATGTTTATACAGGGTGTTCTGATTTGTTTCCGATAAACTGGAATGGGTGATAGATCACATCATTTTAAGCAGAAAAGTTCCTTTGTACATGGGTCCGGAAATGCTTCGTTTCCGAGATACAGAGTGTTAAAAAGAAAAATAATTCGCGTTTTTTTTAATATGTTCTGACTGTATTTCTAAGAATCCTTCCAGAATATATTTCAATCGATATGTTTTTGACTGCTTCGAAATCCTTTCATGAAATTTCGTATACAGGTGTTTTTAGGGACTATGAATTCAAATTTTTGATCGATTCAGTTGTATTTTCTAGAGGGCGCCACCGCAACCATTTCAACCTAAGTGAACCATTGCAACTTCTTTGTGCTATCCTGTACACACGTTTTGGACATAAAAAAACTATTCTCTCATCCTTTTAACTTAAAAAAGGTATAATTCATCGGAGTCGCTAGGAGCAATCGTTTCACAGAAGAATGCATTTAAAGCCAAGGGTCCCAAAACTTCTCCGAAAATTATTCCCATTCAATATTCAATTTGAATTCATTTTGAAAATTTCTAAGGCAAAATGCATGCGGATTTTCTATTGCCCACTGATAAGTAGAAGTAATATGCTATGTAATTGTTTTTCTAAGTGTTCTGATATTCTGTTTCCTGAAAAATTGAGTTCGAATTATTTTTTCAACTTCAACACCCTATATCTCGGAAACGAAGCATTTCCGGACCCATGTTCATAGGAACTTTTTTGCTTAAAATGATGTGATCTATCACCCATTTCAGTTTGTCGGAAACAAATCAGAACACCCTGTATATGCATGTATGCATTTTCACTTATTTTCTATAGATAATTGAGAAATTTATTTATGCTGATAATTGTAGCTACTTTTTATTATTATTCTAGATACAAAATCAAAATCGCGTAACTGAATGTTGTGAAAAAATATATTCACTTCACAACACAAATGTGTAATGCTCCTGCATAAATGATTCTTGAAATAGAATGCGACCTTAAATTTCTTTCATAGGAGAAAGCAATACTTTCGGGAGTTTATTCTTTAGCATATTTGAACAATGGCAACTGTTCACGGTTTGACCCACCCTTTTTTGGTTGATTTTGAAAGGCCATGTACTAAAATTATTGAACATTTATCACAAAAGCAAATGGTCTTGTCCAGTGGAGTGCCTCGTTATACGTTATTTTTCGAAAACGTGATTGACATTGATATGATGACATGATTACTTGTTTTTAATGTGGTTTCAAATTTTATTTGAGAATACGTTGTATATGGAAGGTGAACGAATTTATTATGTCCGAATTTTTTTCTCTGGTGGATCACGTAAAGATTACTGCATATAAGTATTTTAAAATTGGTTTTCCCAGTTTTCTCGTTAATTCTTGGTAATCCAATTTTGAAATATTCCAAGCGGATTCCCCCCACATAAGCCATTGGAGAAAGAAAAAGGGTCACATAATAGTTTTTTGCCTTTCAAATATGCAACGGTTTTTCAAAATGAACTCTGAATCACATTTAAATAAGTTCTGATCGTGTTTTCAAAAATAAAATACAATGAGGTACGCAACTGGGCTATATCGTTTGTTATGTGATTAAGTTCAAAATAGTATTGGTTCTTTCGAAATAAACTGAAAAAGCGGGTATTGCAATTGAAAACATTCATCACTTTAGCCTTTTCTTCAACATAAGCCACCGTATATGATTCAGCACAGCAAAATGTTCAAAAATTTGAACAAGTATTTGTTGTTTCACTGTCTAAATTATTTCACATCGCCCAGAATGACTAAACCAAATTGAGCAATCAAGGTTATATTAAAAAACCGATATCATCGCACCAAATCAAGGCCATCTGTCCAAAGACATTTCCCACAACACCAAATAAAAGACGTGAGGAAACAAGACATATAATCTCAAAGGTTTCGGACATTAAACTTGAAATTATTCTTCTATCAATGAAGGGTTAGATTTGATGAAGAAGAATCACGAAGTCTCAGGGATGCAGTTGTTTCTACTCTGTAAACAAGCGAACATCTGCCTCAGGCGTGACTTGCAATAATTCAGTGAAGATATGCTCTCAGGAGAAGAAGGCTCGCTACCCCACAAGACGACGGACAAAAGGGGTGAAATATTTTCAGTACATCGTTTTTAACAAGATGTCACGTTTTTATTTTTCGTTGCCGAGAATGTTAAAATACTGACATATATTGGCATCTTTATGCATAAGAAAATCAGGTCATCCATATTGAAAAGATTTTTGAATTTTCTATTAAAGGCCACATACGTTGCTTGAATCTATGGGAATTCATCGAACATTCATCAACAAACTAAATAATGTATGCTCAATTCTGAATTATACAGGGTGAAATTTTAAAATTAATAATTTATTACACTTGAAATATTGGTACTAAATAGGGATTCATCAAAACTAACCTAAATTATAATTAGAAGTATTTGTAGTGTCTCGGCTTTTTTTATAATTTTCTAAAGTAATGACAATGAAGAATTAGTGGTTTTCAAACTGAATATTGATAATGACTATACAAACCGAATTTAATGAACCTTTCTACAGAAACAAGTAAGTTATAAGGAAAAACTCTCGATTTATAATTTTTTTGGGATGTCTAGGGAACCATTTATATTGGATATTTTCAGACCATCATACTTATTCTTCAATAACGCAACATTTTTAATTTAAAGCCATCCTCTATTTTCAACGGTTTTCAATATCCCACTAGTTGCCCTTTAAATAGTTCTAAAACCCTGTATATAAGAATTTCAGTAGCATTGATCAAACATCAATATTGTGGTTTTTTTCATTTGTTGTTTTTGTTTTTCATTTCAGTGCCTAGTAATTAAAAAACAACAACTTGATATTTTATATCAAATTTTGGGTTTCTATAAAGCTTCCTATTCATTTCAATAAGTTCCTCATTGCCATCAGCAATGAGTAATTTAAAGTCGACAGTTTTTTTATAATGAGCATGCAGATAACGGTAGGACCGAGTAGAACGTTTGCTTTCAACGTGTTATATATTTCAGTAATAAACTATCACTATATAACCTTCAAAAATGTTGAAATACGATACTCCATTCAAGTTCCTTTGATGTTGAAAAAGAACCGACGGGGTTCAGGTGGACTACCTATTTTTAACCCTGATGACTCACGTCAGACTATACTTAAACAATATTTAAACAAATTTTGGTTGATAGATAGAATAATAGAATTGAATGAAATAATAATTTGACAACAAAATAGGATTAAACAACATGCATCGATATCAGAGATGTGAAAAATAGAGAAAGGACAGCCTTGTGTTCACACTTTTTCAACGACGATCACAGGTTCGATTTTTCGAATGTAAAAATATTAGACAATGAACAACATTTCAGGAAAAAGAACATTTTAGAAATGATACATATTAACATTAACAACACTGTTAATTTTAGATCTGATACTGAACATTAAGCAAACTTTACAATTCTGTCTTGACCAAATATGTGCATTTATAGTGTTGTGCGAGCTTGGTGAAAACTATTAATGTACGGTATTTCATTGAAAGAAATGAAGATAATTCTGTGTTTGACAACTTGATATTGTTTTTACTGTATTAGTTTGTTTTTGTTGTGTTTTCAGGTTGTGTTTTCCTGTGATTTATTTTAGATGTTAATATTCTGGAATTTTCCAAATGATTTTAGCCAAACTTTGAGTATTTTTAAGCTGTTTTTTTTGATTTGACGTAGAATATTATATAGTTGATGCCGTCGTTTTCTAAAGTTTTACATCTGAATGTCTTATTATAGTATAGAGGTATTTATTTATATTTTACTGTAGTGTTTTGTATGACATTTTTATAATATTTTTGGGCCTGATGAGCAAAAGAGAGTTTGCGAAACGTTGCTGAATATACTTTAAGATCTTTTGAGAGTTTGTCCTTATCCCCGCAAATACAGTTATCAATTTATTAATTTGACAACATTATTTTTCAGAAATGATCTATAACTCCATTCAAACATTTGATAATGCGTTAAAGAAATAGATGTAGCCGAGGTAGTAGTTATCCAACAATTGAACTCGAACTGAAATCTTCAATTTTTTGTGTAGCCTCATTAGGGAAATATTGCGGAAAAAATATTAGGCAGGTTAGGAATTAGCTGAGCCTTTAGTGTCATTATTGAGAGTGCTATGTCTAATTTAGCATTTAACAGAGTAACAAAGCTTTAAATTACTGTGTTCTTTCCTAAGCCTTAAACATAAAAGAATCTCAGAGGGTATCTATTCTTTGGAACTGTGTTCTCAGGTACTCTGGACGTTAATAATGAATAAGAAAGATTAAATATGCAAATGCTGCGGTTTTCTAATTAGGCATTTTGCGGTTTTTGAAATTTTGCAATGGATAAGTCTTTAGTTCATTTGAATAGTAATTTACGTAACAAGTTCCGGAAAGTATGGTTTTTTCGGACGAGTATATGAACCGTAGGTGAATCCTGGAAGTCTGCGAGTCCAAAAAAACTATTTTTCGGACGTGTTACATACACTCTTTTTTCAGCATCCGTGAAGAACACTTTCGATGCTGCTGGTTTTATATTTTATCCACTCCTATAGATTGATATGTCAATTATTCAACTAATATCTATGTGTAACAGTAGCTATAACACAAACCGTAGACTTGTCTATGAACCAAAAAGCGAGTGTTATAATAACATCCGCCCATAACACCGGCTAATAAAAATACCTAGGAAAAATTAAATTGCTTACAAAAAAAGTGAATAAAAAGTAGGATCGATCCGGGAATCTATTTCAGCCATCAAGATAACGTTCTAGCGATTCATTCCAGATTTATTTTTGGAAAACGTAATTTTTGAATTTGCGAAAGTACTTGATTTGATTAGTTAGACACTCTGATTTGATTCCCGACCACAGAGTACAGAGGTTTGACGGTT
>CM024248.1:2143716-2222411 GCA_013421045.1 Propylea japonica | reverse complement strand
TAATTCGGAAACTAATCCCGTCAACGCACAAAGAATAATGATAATATTGTAATGATTAAAAACAAATTTTGAAGCTTAATTTCTGACTTGAATCAGAGCCATAAAATGCTATCAAAAATAGTCTAAACAACTTGAGACAACTATATGAAACTATGTGTATTGAATGAAGGTGGTCTTTTGAGCAATTTCTTCAGTTGGTGTTATTCTTATCATACTACCATAGTTTATCATTTTTCATTGGTTAAGTAATTGTTAAGTATTCATTCTAAAATAATACTTTTAAGTAGATTGTTTGGATATAAAAATGTCGTAGGTATTTCAAATATTTTTTTTATTTTTATTGTCATCATTTCAAACTTTGAAACTCTGAAAATGAAGAGACACATCCGCATACGCATTTATATTCGAGATCAGGAGGAAATAGCCTATCAAAAAAGGAAGTATATACAGGACAGGGTGTCCCATTTGAAAAATATAGTTGCATTCAATGTTGTTCACCCTGTATATCTTCCCATTGACGTTATTATAACTCCAGAAATGAGCATTTTCATTAACGCACTCTGCCACTTTTAAAATGATTACAGATCTTGGCAGGTGGTTCTTAAAATTTGAAACTCTGTGGTTCTCAGAATAAAAGAGATAGACCAACATATGTTACATATTCGGAATCAGGATAAAGGAACTAGCCAAACATGGAAAAATATACAGGGTGTTCCATTTGAAAAAATTAAGTTGCCATCAATATGTTGGCCACCCTGTATATATTTCAGTTTCTGGACTCTTATCAAAAAACCTCAGTTGATTCGTTAAACTTTCATACGAAACATTTTTTTTGTATCTCCTTTAGTAACAAAGTTAAAGGGGGGGTCAAATTATAGTGAAAAACCCGGTACATACATAAATCGACATGGAGCAAAGCGTGCACTATCTCGACGAATATATTCATTACACCAAGTCAGAATGGCGACAACGTGGACAAATCTTCCTTCTCCCACCACCCTAATCACACCATTTTTCATGCCGTCGGCGTTGCCGTTCCGAAACATCGAAACAATCAAGGCCAATCGACGCATTCGTACAAAAACGGTTCTCTTACGGCCGTATCAAGCAACATCGTATGGCTATTAGCATGTTAGTTCTATTTAGCGTGTTATCTACGGATCGGAGCACAGAGCTACGTGCTCCTAACGGACCACAGACAATTTGTCCATGTAGGTCTGGGCTGGTCACGACTTCTCTATCGGCCGCTCCAGCCACCAGCACTGGGTGTGGGTGCCTGACAGAACAATTTATCCGCTACTTCCGTGTAGGGTTTTGCTCTAGCCTCGGTTGGTGCAACTGGAGCTTCTCGCTTGACCGCCGTCTGATGGGCAGAGGTGTCGAAGAACCGGTGGTTTTTTTTTGACGTTTTTCAGCGATCGGTTCAGATGATATCGAGGTGCGCTAGGCTGATGATTTAGTGTTGTTGGATCGTTTTTCAATAGTCGAAGGTTCTTGAGATCGAGTCGAAACGAGGAAGTTGAATTTTGATTTCAGATTTACTTAGTGTGGTCTTCAGTTTGAAGGGACTCAATTTGATATAAATGGCGAGGACAGAATATAGTATTTCCTCTTATGATTAATGTAGAATATATGATCATTCTGCCATATTGCAGACCACCGAGTTCTACATTTCAACTCGTATTCCGTCCAGTACCAGATGTTCGAGCTTCCTGGGAAGTTTTGATGGCTGTAGATTCGACATTCGAAAATGTCAATGTGTTGACATTTCCATTAGTTTAAATTAAAAGAGGTTACAGTTCACTGCGACTTCAAGGTTTATTGTAACCTTTACAGAGCTGTTCTGACCACACCCTTCAAAGCTCGCCTTCCAGTACCAGAGATTTGATGGAATCCAATATCTGTGAGGCTTCAACGAGGCTAGTTCCTCACTCTAACAAGTTTCTCTCCCCAAGGCATTCTCTCCTTGGGCTCACAATTCCAAAGCTTTCCATGACTAGATGAAAGGAGGTTACTTCCTTCTTCCCACAGAACCTACACTCGTCAGTGTCCGATAATCCAATCCTCGACAGGTGCTTTCTGAGGCGACAGTGTCCGGTAATAAAACCAGTGAGGAGGTGTATTTGTTTCTTGCCAAGATCCAGATATCTTGCCGTTTCAAAGATCCGAAGGAACTCAGTGGAATTATCCATACCTGGGAGATTCCGCCAGAGTTTTTTTCTTATTGGCTTTCTTCTTTCCCAGAAAATCCTTCTTATGGGTACATTTACCAATACCACAGAAGAATTATGAGCCAATGTGTGATATTCGTACTACCTCTCTTTGGCAAGTGTATTGGCCTCTTCCTTTCCTTTGATTCCCAAATGGCCGGGAACTAGATTAAAGAACGACGCTTTCAAAGTATGGATATTAATTTCCTTACTTGTACAGGGTATCCCATTTTGGGCACTTTTACGGGATATCTCCGTTATTTTTAACGTTAGCGGGATGCGGTTTATCGCGACAGTGTGCTTCTTTTTTGTGAAACTAAAGATGGCGCAATCAGTTTTTGCATAGCTCTCTTAGTTTTTGCTCTACAGGGCGGAAATGAAAAGTATCACTTTTTAATCACCTCCCGTATCTCAGTTGTGCTTGAACTTGTAGAAATGGTTGAAACGCATTCCTATAGATTTTTTTCCGTAGAATCCAGTGGCGTAGTCAGTTTTTCAATTAAACTTTCCGTTTTTGAGTTATTGAGCAAACATACGTTTTTTAAATTGGACACCCTGTATATTATTTTTTATTCTTATCATGCACAATCTCAGCTTTTCAAAAACATATTAATTTATGCATTTATTTTCAAAACCAAGCTCAGAATTCAAGATTTTTGTAATTAAATTGTCAATAACCAAGTAGTAGGCTATGACTGTTTATTAAAAACAAAAATATAATGTCAAGATTTCGTTAGAAATCGAAAATAATGTTAACATAATATCTAGATCACAAACAAGCATGTCATATTTCTCGTAATTTTCGTAAGCAGCCGTAATGAGAAAAACTTAAAACTGAATCATTAATATGATATAATAAATAATAAAAACTGAGAGAACTGTGAACTTTTAAACCAACCGACAAAGCTTTGACATTTTTTTTGTTTTTAATAAACAGTCATAGAGCCTACTACTTAGTTATTCACAATTGAATTACAAAATCTTGAATTCTGAGCTTGGTTTTGAAAATAAATGCATAAAATTATATGTTCTTGAAAAGCTGAGATTTTGCTTAATAAGAAAAAAAAAATAATATACAGGGTGTCCAATTTGAAAAATATATATTTGCCTAATAACTCAAAAACCGAAAGTAAAATTGAAAAACTGACTACGCCACTGGATTCTACGGAAAAAAAATCTATAGGAATGCGTTTCAACCATTTCTCCAAGTTTAAGCACAACTGAGATACGGGAGGTGATTAAAAAGTGATACTTTTCATTTCCGCCCTGTATAGCAAAACTAAGAGAGCTATGCAAAAACTGATTGCGCCATCTTTAGTTTCACAAAAAAGTAGCACAATGTCGCGAAAACCGCATCCCGCTAACGTTAAAAATAACGGAGATATCCCGTAAAAGTGCCCAAAATGGGATACCCTGTACATATTGAGAAACGATATTTTAGATTTTCGATTACTTGGGAGCTGTTGGCTTATTTCTATCCATTTCTGAATTCAACTTTCTTACTCTGATCTTGAGAGTAACCTAAACATTACAAGTTTTGAAGTTGTTTCCACCGGAAATTTCAATTATCTATATTATTACGTCATAAAGTTGCAATTGTCAGAATATTTTTGGAACGATCCATTCTTCAAAGATTCCTCCTTCAAAAACTCTTCCATATCTAAGATGTCTCTACCTTTACATTAAGTTACTATAAGAGGCTTTAAATCGATGATATAGGTAGAAGTTCAGTTCTTCAATAGCAACTGGACTATCAGAATGTATCACTTCGTCACACCTTCAGTAATTCCTTTCCAGGCTACTATGAATGCATCTTTCGGTCGCAAATATTTCTGCCAGAAAACACTCGAATATTAGGAGTTCAGCGATAGTGTACTCTTGGTTCTCCTTATACGCAGGCCTCTATGACGGTTTTAGACCCATCCACATATCATTTGACGGTGTTTACTTCGAATTTTTGAGTAGTGTATTCATTTTTCCAATTTAATCACTCATGCATCGTGTCAGGATTGAAGTGGTGAAGAATTCGTCTCAAAACCAAGCAGAATGGAGCAGGAAATCATTTTCCAGAGATCTCCATTCCTATAGATTCCTAAATCTAAAGTTCATTTGAAGCGGTGTCTGTGCTTTGCGACCTTATTGTCTACTGTAATGACCTTTAGCTTTCCTCCAGTTCCAGAGTCTTAATGTACCTCAGAGTCTGAAGAAGTGCCAAGGATTCAAAGTCCTCTTCTCTGATGATTTCCTCACTGAGAAAATCATCCTGATTTCTGGTAGAGCGAAAGAGATGTTCAGGAATCCTCCGAAAGCTATAAAAGACTATCAGTCAACTTTATCTTGCTCCATCGCCTGTTTCTTAATATCTAGTAAATAACCAAACACGTTCAAATTGTTCTTGAAAGCATATTTCAATATATCACTCAATCAATGAATCATTTTCATTATCCAACCTAACCTAGATCTTTACGCCATAACCTATATATCACATCAACCAAAATCGATTCATTATTAGCGACATAAATGTCAGTAAACCGCGTAAGTAATCCATTACCGTGCCGCGTTTAGGCAATATTGCCCAAACGAAAACAAAAAAAATCGGATGGTTTAATGAGATGTACGAACTCTAATAATAAAATACTAGCCGTGGGGAACAATAAAAAAAAGCGAAACAATACATGCCTAATGGGTAAAGATGCCAGTTCGAGATAAAAGACGCGAGCCTTGTTATTAATTAGTAACAATGAAAAGAAGGCTATTTATTGAAGGAAAGCGGCTCGGCGGAGGTTGTGTGATACGCCTACTCGGATGTGCGATCGAGTACTGTACGAATTGCGGTAGAATTTGAAGGGTACGGGAGCTCAAAGTAACATTTGTTACGTCCTTGAGAAAAGGTATAATTACACTGCGCAAAAAAATTAACGCACATTATGAAAATCTCAAATTTATTCTACAACTGAAAGTGTTCACAATGATAATTATTTTTATCAGAATTATGCATGCATATGTGTGTCCAGAATGTTGCAGCGATTCAGGAGACAGGCATGAATGCCTGAAGATCAGGACAGGGTAGACCACGGGTAACAACTGCCATTCAAGAACGTTACTGAGAGTTTCTTCTTTGAGACAACGTTTTGCAGCTCGCACAGACCTTGTGGTCGTTGATAGTGGAGCTACGAATGCTGATAGGTATATAAGGAACATTCTCGAAGAGCATGTAGTGCCATTTGCCCCATACATTTGTGAAAATTTCATTTTTACGAACGATAATGCCAGACCCCATCGTGCGCGCATCGTTCAGGAGTACCTTGAAGAGGTTGAAGTCTCTCGAATGGAATGGCCAGCAAGAAGTCCAGATCTCAATCCGATTGAACAGGTTTAGGACAACCTCAATAGAAGGCTGGGAAGTACAGAAAATCATCCAGCTACTCCTAATGACTTAGGAATCCAACTCAGAGAAATCTGGAAAGGATTAGATCAGAACATTTTAAGATCACTCATTTTGAGTATGAACCGTCGCTGCTTAGCTGTAATTAACGAAAGGGTGGAAAAAACCAAGTATTAAATCACTTATCAGCATTCCAGTATTTTAAAATTATTTATTTCTCTTCTTTCACATAAGATTCGGTGAAATCCTGAATTTTTCTCCCATTTGATGTGTTTTGTTTCGTTCAAAACCTTCGCGAGAGAAAATAAAAAATATATTATGAAGTCAATGTAGAGTTAAAATTGAGATTTTCAGAGTGTGCGTTAAATTTTTTGAGCAGTGTGTTATTAGAACGGGGTTCGTTATGGCCAGGTTAGCCTTTCAGGATGTGCGACCATGTAGACATTTTGTTTTTCGCCCTATCCATTCATAAAAATCGAAGGATGTCGTCAACAACGTTCATGAAACCGACAACTTCTTTAGAAGCCTTGGCCGTTGTATTTTGGATATCCAGGACCAGTTTCTGCATATGAATAATTGTTGTCAGGCCAACCAGCTCTGGAAACTTGCATACCATGTGTTCAGCTGTTTCTGCTTATGATCTACAGGCCCTGCATCTCATATGCTAAATTTCCAATACGGTACAAATGATATGTGTTATTTAGGTAAAAGGATTTCATTTTTTACGTCTACAGCAACATTTTCGAGAGAAATTTAGAAAACTAAACAATACGAACCGAAGCTTTCGATGCAGCTTTTGTGCAACAATTTGTGAAAAAAAATAAGGTTTAAACCATATCAATCACAAAGTAATACCTATGGATTTTATAGAAAACCATGGATTTCATGCGAGAGCCTTATTTTTTTTGTGCTCTTTTAAATATAAACTATTCGAATTTTTTTGAAGATCTCCCGGGCTAAAACGATTACTGCCTGAGGTTAATTGTTGCGTTTGACTAATTGCGACCGATTTATTTTCCTCTGATGAGTGTGTTTTGTTTTCAGACACTGATGTGTCTTGCGTAAGATAGTTATGGTTTGTGCGTAATGATTCTCAACTGTTATGATTGAATCCTACACTTTGAAATTTTTGAAGTTATTTCAAGCAGTTCGTCGATAAAAAGGGGATTTTCGTTGTTAAAATTATTGCCCGTTTATTGCAGTTTTTTCTACCGAACTAAGTTAGAGATAATTTTTGAGTTGAAACTAACAAGAATGTTCAGTTTTCTGTTGCCTTGAATGTTTTGACATGTTGACCGAAGAATAATGTTCAAAAAAATTCTGAGACAAAATTAAGCTCCTGTAGATCAAAACGATTTAAAATATTCAATTTTTCATAATTGTATAGAAAGTGAAGAATGAGTACCTGGAGCAAAGATGCCTGCGTATATCACAGTATTATCAGAAAAAATGTGAACATGTGAACGGAAAAAACCACCAGAAGTAAAGAGTGATATAAATTTTACCTCTGTGCTCATTCATACCTTCCCCAAAGATTTATAATACTAACTGGATGGCGAACCTGTCAAAAATTTCGAGGCAAACGGCGGCTATTTGCAGTTTGGGTTTTACTTGTGAGGTGTCAATTTTTCAACGACAAAAATTCGAGCACAGATGGCATAGAACATCAAATCTTCGAGTTTCATCCCAAACTGCAAATGGTGGCCCTTGCCTCAATTTTTTCTACGTAAGAGTTAGGAATTCACAGAATTAACGAGAAAATCGACTCCATTACAAGGCGAGTTCATCAAAAGTGTTCTGGATCTTTGAATAATGATCTTCCAGGACCTCAGATGTCATATTAACATTTCCAATAGATTCACACGGCGATATTCAACCATGAAAATAAAATTCATTTTCCGAATGATTCTAAAAACATGTAATGGAACTTCTGTCAAAATAACTTATTCACGGATACTTGAAAAACAATTTTCTCCACATAAGTAAACCTTCAATTTTTGGTGGAATAAGACTCTCATAATAGTAAAAAAAATTCGATAGAATAATAGTATACAACGCAACCAAACATTTTGCGTTCTCTGAATGCAAAGTTTGAGCAGTAAAAAATAAAATAACATTATCGCAACATAATGATTCCTCACGTGTGCCACGGAAAAACCTCTCAAAAATCAGTACCACATCGCCTTAAGACAATACATGCTACATTATCCCACAGGTGAATTTTCTCAAAAATCTGCTGGCGAACAGCTTCATACTCGGAGATTTCAACTATCGATAAAGCGACTAACTACCATTAATTCCAACGAAATAAAAAACGACAAGCAACCGAAAGACATTAAAAACATTAGTTCAACTGTCTTGCTGTTTCTCTTCTACCGGTTTGCTACGCCCACGCAATATGTTTACTTCTACCAGATCGGCTTGGTACTTTTTCAACAGGTGGTTGTACTGGGTGTTCCTTAATAAGTGTATCAATTCATAGACTAACTAAACGGAGAATAGATGAGACACTAGTAGAACAAGCTTCAACGACATCTTTTTTTGTACAACATTACTAATTCGTGAAAAAAGCTCAATTGAAAAAGGAATCTGTATCGTAAAGCTGCCTCAAAAAGAATTCTGTAGTGCACCTTTTGAATAGGTAGGTACTCCCATATACAAGGTGCAAAAGTTTTTTGAAATTCAATTTCCAAAAGGAAATCAGAAATGGATTCGTGCAAGTTATCGATAAGGACGATAAGTGAGGAAATTTATTTTCATGAAAATAATACCTGCAACGAACTTTCATCTGATTTTCTTTTGGAATCGAGAAGTGAGGATCAATAATCAAATTCTGAATAGAATAAAAATTTATTAACTGAAATAGATATCACCAATTGAAAATACAGATTCATTTCATAAATATCTAATCAATAAACTAATAATTGCATTGAAAACATTCTCAAAAACTAACAATAATGAATTCAATAATACAAAATATGAGTATTTACCGACTAAACTTATTCAATACATGAAAAACTTTTTTGAAAACTATCTTAATTCTTATAGGTAACAGAATATATATAATATATATTTTGAAATTACCTTTTTGCATCTCGATTTTCACATCCAATAACACAACACATCTTCACTCTTGCAGGCATATCAAAGTTCATGATATTTCAAAAAGAACGTGTCAAACCACTCCTTGTGTCAGTTGACAATTCAAAGGTTTTTTGATAATAACGATTTCACATACTTACTATTTTCTCGATAGGATTCAAATGAATGCAACGACATCTAACTATCAAATTGAGAATAATTTGTTCGTGTATTAGTACCCTCCTCCGACAGATGGCGCGACATATACGAGTGGCTCATCTATTATTTTAGTTTGTCTATGTATCAATTGTCAACTGTAGATTTCTCGTGAAAAAATCAATATTTTTTTTTTACTTTTTTTTGTCCGCGTCTTCGTTTGGGAGATGTGTCATGAGTTAAAATTTTCTACATATTTTTGCTAATATATCAGAAACCGTTTGGGTTATAGAATTGAGTTTTTGTGTACACATTGCCACCGATTATAGCTTGCTTTTAGTTTTCATTCGGTTTCATCAGAAGTGTCAGTGACAATGATATTGAATTTTATCAAAGGTTTCACCCCCATCTTTTACACAGCTAGAAAACTTGCTTTTACACAGCAATTTTCATGCTCCAATGAGTTTTACATAAAGAATTCAAGAAAAGATCTAAGCAGGTGGTTCTGAGCGCTCGTTCATTGGTGGACCAATAATGCCATAACCTAATACAGGGTTTTTCAATAAAGGCGGGTAGATTTTGAAACGAAATTAAACGAGCTGCGTATGAGGTATCAACAATTTTTTTTATTTATTTGAAAGGCCCATATATGCAATTAAGTATGGAAGATGACATCATTCAAATGCCCGCCTCGGCTTCTCACAGTGGCACAGATCCGAGTGATCCAATTTTCAATGACTCTTTCGCATAGATCCGCCTGAATGACGCCGCCGGCCCAAAATCCACACCGAACCGTAACTTTTTGAGGATGCATTACCAGCTGGTGAACCTCGTGTGGGTTTGTGTCGTCCCAAATACGTCAATTTTGTTTGTTAACAAACCCATTCATCCAAAAATGCGCCTCGTCGCTAAAGATGATTTTTCTCCCGAAATTGGGATCCTCTTCCAAACGATTCGATGCCCAGGCAGCGAACAAACGACGTTGTCTATGGTCATGAACTTTGAGCCTCTGGGTCAGTTGAATCTTATACGGGTGTAACACTGAGTCCCGTCGCAAAATTCGCCAAGTTGAAGTTTGCGAAAGGCAGAGTTCTTGTGCACGGCGAGGAATCGACTGCCTCGGTTTCTGCTGTACACTTTGACGGACCGCCGCGATGTTCTCGGCTGATCTTGCGTTTCTTGAACGTACAGGTGTGGGTTGATCGATTAACGAACCGATTGTTTTAAATTTTGCCACCAAACGCTGAAGAGTCGACTGTGAAGGGCCACCACGTCTACCGTAAAATGGACGCAATGCACGCAACGTTTGCACTAACGAACACTCATTTTGATAATAAAGTTTTATCATTTGTACGCGCTGTTCAATCGTGAAACCTGCCATGATGATTTGACATAAGCAACTGAATAATAGGCAAAAGATTTGACAATGTCACCAAAACAGAATGGCCGCCACGGGCCGCTAAAATCTACCCGCGCCAATTGAAAAACCCTTTAAAATTCTATATAGGACTTGAGATTCCTCCTAAGTATATGAATCGAGAACCTCAGCACGATCGAAATTTCATTCTAGAAATTAGTCAAAAAATTTAATATGTAAAAAACCAATTGGAACCGGTTATTTTCTTTGGGAATATAAAGATTTTCTTTCAAATACTTGAAATTTTCTATGATTCTGTTATAACTATGACCACAAATTCTGCCTGAGATTCACTATGATCATCCTACCAGTGACCGCAAAATTTCATTCCGATTGATTTCGTTTTGTCTGAGATATTGAGGTACAAAAATTTTAATGGCCATATTTCATTGAACCCTAGTGCGATTTGTCTTTTCAATAAACTCAACTGGGGCTTTCAGGAACCGAACCCACCCTGAGAATTACAAGTCTTAGGTCAATCCCTAGTGTTATCGTGTTTACGGCCGGATGGCTCCACGGACAGAATTGAATTTGAACACGGATTCATCAGAGGTCGGACGCTATCGTATGAGACCATTTCCGGCTCAAAATTCGAAAATTACAGACATTTGGGCAAAGTTTATTCAGTGCTGTGAAAGTTGCGTGGTAAAGCCTTTGTGCAAATTCAATATCCTCATTACTGGCACAATAATAGTAAAAAAGTAGTATTTTTAGTCACAATGTGTATAAAAACTCGACTCTCCAAATAAAACGGTTTCTGAGGTATGAGCAAAAAACTGGAAAAATATAAATTTCAGACACCCTGTATCTCTGACTCCAAGACCAAAAGAAAAATGTAACAGACAATTGACCGTTGATAACTTCATTTGGGAACACACAGTATAGTTTGAATCTTCTTTCGATGATCTCATTTGCATTCCTTGAAACCATTAAAGACTTATGAACTATTGGATAATTTTACCAACCAATTTGGCGAATCCCTTGTTTATTTCAACAAATATTTCATCTTCATTCTTGTATTGACATAAGGAATGCATATATCTTCAAGCCAAGCTGTCTGACGAATTCGTTTGTAACTTGATTAATGGTTCACATTTCATCTTCGTCGTTTCGATATTATTTTCTTCGTGTTTGTGAAACGTGTTTTTCATTACGATAGCTATTTTTCTTTATCTAGACGTTTAATCAAGTGGATTGGCTGTTAGAAATGTATACTGCCATTTGTTACGTCAGCATTGATATAGGTGAAAAGATCATTATGCAACTGTTCGGGATACTTTTATACCAGAGGTTCAGGAAGTTCTTCAGGATTTTATGAAGTGTGATAGTTAATATATTATGCCTTTTTTTGAGCTTTGATCCACAGTTATGCCTTAACTGATGGTTTTTAGATGTAATCCAAAGGCAGATGAAATTCGCAGGTTTTGTTCCAGTTCTGACTGACCTATAAACAATTAATATGAAGAAACCAGTCCTGAACACCCAAGAGGTAACACCCAAGGAGATTCTGGGTTTCATCAACGCCATTGATAACCTCCTAAGGTTTCAATGAATGAGGGGTAAAGAACAGAAAATGTAATCGCCGCAGATCCTGGAAGGCTGACAAACCGATTAATATTTTTTTCTAGTTTCATAAAACACATTTTTACTTACGTTATCAATGTAAAAACTTTTTATTGTATCTATTCATAGATTCTAAAAGTAGTAACCCAATAAATAATCAGAGAGTCTGGTCCTTTCTGAATAACTACATCTGATCTGCGAACGTCCCTAGTGATGTAATGATCAAGAAAGTGATCACTTAGAAAAACTTCATGACATTGCTAAGTAGAAGGGATGATTGGAAACGGGAATACACCGACTATAACTTCAAAGAAAATACCGTAAAATGGTATACAGGTGGTTCCAAAACCTGTACAGGAGCAGGCGCTGGGATATACGGGCCAAGTACCAAGTGTGCACTGTCGCTAGGCTTCTGTATGAGCATCTTTCAAGCGGAAATCTAGCTATTGATAGAAATCTAGATATGAATCTAAAAAGAAACTATCAGAAGTGTGATATAGCCGTACACTGAGATAGTCAAGCTGCTATCAAAACACTGAGCTCCTACGTCATCGACTCTAAAATGATCTGGGAGTGCCGGAACGAACTCAATAAGAAAGGCAAGAAA
The DNA here is from genome assembly GCA_013421045.1 of Propylea japonica. NCBI lineage: Eukaryota > Metazoa > Arthropoda > Insecta > Coleoptera > Coccinellidae > Propylea > Propylea japonica. The sequence continues at coordinate 2,209,992 of CM024248.1, read as the reverse complement.
AACAACGTCTTTTTTATTTGGGTTCCCGGCCACTCGGGAATCAAAGGAAACGAAGAGGCCAATACACTCGCCAAAGATGGCGCACGAATGTCTCTCATTGGTCCAGAACCCTTCTGTGGTATATGTAAATGTACCTATAAGAAGGAGTTTCTGGAGGAAGAGAAAGCCGAGAGGGAGAAACTTTGGCGGAATCTTCCAGGAATGGATCATTCCACTGAATTCCTTCGGAACTTTGAGACAGCGGGATCCAAAAAATATCTGGATCTTGGTAAGAAGCAATTACACCTCCTCACTGGCTTTCTTACAGGACATTGTCGCCTCAGGAAGCACCTGTTTAGGATGCGATTATCGGACACTGACGACTGTAGGTTCTGTGGGGAGGAGAAAGAAACTCCCATTTACCTAGTCACGGAATGCCTTGGCATTGCGAGCCTAAGGAGAGAAAGCCTTGGGCGAGAAACTTGCAAGAGTTAGGAAGTAGCCTCATTGAAGCCTTCACAGTTATTAGATTTCATTAGATCTCTGGAACTGGAAGGCGAGTTGTGAAGGGTTTTCCAGAACAGTTCTGAAGGGGGCACAATAGACCTTAGGGTCGCAGTGAACTGTAGCCCCTCTTTAAACTAACTAACTTACTAACCCATCGTTCTTGAATCTCAATAATAATAAATTGTCAAAGTGACAATTTCAAGTTAGGTCCTTCATTTTTTCTCCTAAATTTTCGTATTTTTAATGGGGGTGAAGCTGTTTGCGTCCGTGATATAATGTCACACGTGCCTCCAGGGTAGTGCTGAATGAACAGCAATAATGAATGCCAGACTGTCTCCGGATCTTCTGGTAAACACACTGCCATTTCAACAAACATGTATTGGAAGAGTCCTCATAGATATATAAAAAACTCACACACCGACGATTAATCAATTCAAGAGGTAGAACTAGATTATTATTATTAGAATATGGCAATGTGTAAATTCAAACAAATATATATAATAATAAACTCCATACTGAGAAACAATCTAGTGAAACAAAAGTCCTATTCAAAGACGAATGAACAACCTCCTCCTCCAATTATCTCAGTGCATCACCAACAATCGAACCGGAGTGCTAGAAACAAAACCCATCCTTCTACCATCCTGCACCGCTGGGACACTAAAAAAATGACAATTAGAAGGCGTAACATCGGTTATTGGTTCTTCTCGAGATTTACAAGTTCGATCTCGTCGCCCGAAATGGACAAGATGGGTTGTTGGATGTTCTTTTACGGCCAGCACGTCAATTAGAGGATATAATCTACGATGCCACACGTTTCAGCGCGTATACGCGATGGTATTCCTCGTGGACATGAAATTAGAATGGGGTTTTCGTTTGCGAATGGAAATTATGCCGTTTGCTGGGCATACCGGAGGATGTGTGAGAGTGTGGTGAAGATGGGATCGTTTGAATTGGAATTTTGTGTTGTGGAATTGTTGGAGTTTCTGGTGATACAGATTTATTACAGGAAATTGTTCCAAAAAACACTATTCTCTCATATTACAGAGAATTAGTTTTGAGTTGAATTCGAAGAAGATTGTATGCTTGAAACTGTTTTAGAATGATTCTATAATATTATTGCAGAAGAACTGCGAAGGATTGTTTGTGTTATGGAATATCTCTTAGCTGTCTTCATAAATTTTTTTTCAATTTGGTCATTTATATCTTCATTATCTAACTTTGTTACTAGTTCTGTATCATTTGAACTCTAGAAAAGTGCCACATTTCAAAGATATGGGATCTGATTTGCCAGTAGTCGAAGAGACCAACAAAAAAAAAATGACTCAACAAGCTTTATCTTCGTCAGAAAATGAGTTTAGGCTACTCACTGGGCTTTTCATTGGTAACTGTTTTATAATATATCACTTTTTCAACATCGGTAAAGAAAACTCCAATATCTGTGGTTAATGAGCCAATGCAATTTAGTGGTGAAAACCAGACCTATAGTCCGTTCACGAAAGTTTGAGCCGTCGGTTGGCCAATTATGCCAATTTAGCATATTCGACTGTGTTTATTAAAATTTTAGATTATGTTGTTTATTTTCTTATCAGATTCATACGAAATGTTGTCAATATTGCATAGAGTTCTCTGATAACTCGCAAGCTCGTTGGACGAGGCCATCAGGTACATTCGTCAACGTTGGTTTTTATTTTACGTTATGACAGTAAATATTGCCCACTTCAGGTCTTCATTATCTCACTTCGACATAGTCACAAGTTGGGGACCGATGGCAAGACTCTTCGTTGAACGGAGCTCCAAAAATCCTTCTTCTTTTACACTGAATCTACACTCATTGGTTCCTGTCAAGATGACAATATCGTTCAAGAAACCTAGATTCCTTAAAGTATTCCAGGCTTGGAAGACTATGCCACACTATATACCTTCTTAGTAAGTCACAGAAAGGGTCTGGTCCTGTAAAAGGAGTCGAGGACTTATTCCTCGTGCTATTATCAGCTTCATAGTATTTCTTGATCTCAGAGTATTTTGACTTTCGGACATTCTTGACAAGACACTCATAAAAATCAATTGGTCCAGAATGTCTTCAGTCGATGTGAACTTAATAAGTTTCAGCACATGATTATCCAAAATCAACAAAAAGCAACAAATGTACGAAACTAAGGGACAGTGAATGAAACTAGGCAAAGTTAAAAAAACAAAATGCAGTATAGCTAATAAAGAAAGAGCAAGAAAATTACTCCATTTGGTAATGCATGAAAGTCCTGTGGTACTCAAGAACCCAAATAAAGTTCTCTCTTCGTTCCATAACTGCTCGTATATCTCTTGTTTTGACATTCATACATGTTGCAATCGTTCTTATCTTCTGAGGAGTATTGAATCGAAGACATTCTTCAAAAAATTGATTAAATCGATTCATCACAACTTCAAATTAATCCAGAAGGTGAAAAATTCAAATTACCTGTTAAAGCTTCATAATGTATCATTTTTTAAGATCAAAGCAAACGTATTCATAACTTAACAAAATTAACAAACAAAGAATAACATCATTTCAACGAACAAAAATGCCAAATATCATAGTAACTTGCACAGTACCATATGAAACGCGAAATACAATTGTTTAAGAACTACTGCATTCCATCAGAGAACTACGGCGTTGTTGATACCATCCTCAACCGTAGCATCGTCAATAACCATAGAAAAACGTCACAACCATAACCAACTCCGATCACAGATTACAAACGATCTCTTATAATCTTCTTTACGATATTGTTATCAATGTTATATGTAAGTCGCCTAGCAAAAAGATCTCAGGCGCTTAGAATTTAATTATCTCGAAACGGTTATGTTGGAAAACATCTGAAACACGTTCAAATCGTTAATTTGCAGTTCGATTTGATGCGCTCGGAGATGCTCTATCTGTCCGCAAGAACGTTTCACGTCCGCAACGGTTGGTTTTTGCAGATCTTTTGTCGTATCAATTTCCCCACCTATGTTTTTTCTGAGTCCAGCCTTACCGGAGACTTCCTTGTACGTAAATGATAATAACTGGATTATATCAGTTTCATTTATCTGGTTCAGTGGATTTTTTCGCTGTCATGTTGATGAGCCATGTTACTACACGCTTCTTGGGTATCGAACAACGATCTACCTCTTTGATGGATTGTTGAAAGATGAGGAATTTATGTTTTTAAGTTCATTAAGAGTACTTCGCTTAAAAGTAACGGATTTCATGGTTATGACAAAATTGCTTCGATGTGTAGATGCGTTTGAATGGTTATCTACCTCTTATCGCTATTATAGCGTCTTAGGTTCATAATGTGATACACATACGTAAATGAAAGGATAGATAGATAGATAATATAAAAATTGCAGTTGTCTAATTCAGACAACTGGACTGGAGTGCTGAAACACCCAAAGAACTTCTCGAGCATCCCTACATTCAAAACGTGTCACTGTTTGGTGTACACAAAAACTGTATTTGCTTTCGGTAGTCTTGGCCCAATGTTCATGGCCTAAACCATAGAATTCATTCCAATAATTCACATAGATTTATAATACTAACTAGATGGCGAACCTGTCAAGAATTTTGAGGCAAACGGCGGCCATTTGCAGTTTGGGGTGAATTTGAGAGGTGTCACTTTTTCTATGAATTGAAATATTAGAATTACCAATATTCCCTTCATTTATTTTATTTCAACGAATTAAAATGATAGGATTACCAATATTGTTTAATAACTAATCACAAGAATCGGAAATATTTATAATTTTTATGGACCGAAATGTCAGAGTTCACAGAACACTAATATATAGAGTTAGTTTTTCATCACTTCTTTCAAAGGAACGTCTATGTTTTAATCAAAATTCGACCATAGACCTATTATAAATCTATGAATTCGAGCACAGATGGCATAAAACATCAAAATATTTGTGGTTCACCCCAAACTGCAAATGGCGACCATTTGCCTCACTTTTTTCTACGTGACAGTAAGGAAGTTCGACGTCCAGTTAGTATTATAGGTCCATGATAATTCACCTTATAATCACACAGCATTATGTCCATCGATCATGCCTATAAATACTGAAGAATTTCAGTATTTTTCATCTCATTCGAAAACTATTCAAAATAAATAATTAGTGTAAAAAGAGACTGCCAGTATCGAATACTGCTAATCAAATATGGGGAGGCCATTGGAAAATCGCGAAATATTTCAAATTTTAATTCCACATTTTCGGAGCAAAACCTTCGAAGAACCTCACGATGTATCAGAGTAGTGAATGTAATGATTCTTCACTATGAGACTGCTGAGTTTGGTTCCGTTCGCATAGAAACTAATGGAGATATTGCATTTCCAAATTGGCAATGTAAATGTAAAAATGTTAAGATTTTGCACATAACTTGACAACAGCGCATGTCAGAGGAATTTTTTTAAGAAGGTTATACTGCGAACTTGGTATTGAATCGATACATAAATAAAAATATAGATAGTTTCATTTGAAATAAGAAAGTAGATATGCGTTTGAGATAGACGTGGCAACACTGTAAACTTGAAAATGTTTTAGGCGAAGAGTTCCTTCATCCTCAAGGCTCCTCCTAAAATTCCAGAAAGAAATATTAATGAGTTCTTATAAGCCAACTCCAAAAGAAAATCTTGTATAGAAAATGTGATAACAAAAAAATACTTTCCTTAAATCGAGATCCTCAAAATGAAATATATTGACTTTGCGTTTTTGTTCCAGGTCCTTCATTTGAAACTCCCATGAGTTTGGTGGAAACGGGCCTTCCCTGGCTCAGGTACCTCCCACCACTACCGATATCACTGCCATTAACCATGAGAGAAAAAGATTCATCACCCCGCAAGATGCTGGTTGCCTCAGGTGGACACAGCTCTCCAAAGCAAGCAGCCACCTATCCTCTATCAATAAGAGTTCCTCCTGGAGATGAAATGCCATTCGATCTCTCCAGAAACACAAGATCTCCAGGTCCTCATATGTCACCTGCCGGAAGACCTCCAGCAGGACCTCAAGAAAATGAAGACCAACCTCTAGATCTGCGAATGGATCATAAGAAATCGCTTCTGATGTCAAGGAGACAAGTTGAAGATGAAAATAGAAATCTTATATCACCCACCCCTAGTGTAAATAGTATGAAGGATGAAATTGTTGTCGAAGACAGAAAGAGTCCAGTGCCAAACAACCTACCCAAACCATTTTCCCCTCAGATGTCTGGTTATCCTGGAATGTTATTTCCTCCTCAACCCATACATCCAATGATGCTAGAAGCTATATATCGAGTACAAGGAGGTGACAAACTACCTAGACTTTCACTGCCGTATTCTAATTCGTCCCCTGGATATCCTCAAAGGTTTCCATTCTTGAGTCCTACAATGTTGAGCCCACCTGTTAATCAAGTTCCTTTCGATCTTATGAGAAATGCACCCCCACAACAAACTCCTAAAGTATTCGACACAAATGGTGGTAAGCTGAAAGACAGATACGCTTGTAAATTTTGTGGTAAGGTGTTTCCAAGATCAGCTAATCTCACTAGACATTTAAGAACTCATACAGGAGAACAGCCTTATAAATGTAGGTACTGTGAGAGGTCCTTCAGTATATCTAGTAATCTTCAGAGGCATGTAAGGAATATTCACAATAAAGAAAAACCATTCAAGTGCCCCCTATGTGAGAGATGTTTTGGTCAACAAACTAACTTAGACAGACATCTAAAGAAACATGAGGCAGATGGTCCAACAATTCTAGATGAAAGAAATATGCAAAGAAGACAATTATCGAGGAACTTAAGCGAAGAGTCGTGTTTTGAGGAAATTCGATCCTTCATGGGTAAAGTAACAGATAGCCGACTCCTTCAACATTTTCAACCAAACAACAAATTCTCTAACTTCCCTCTCAACCAAACGTCGAAAGTACTCAATATTGCTGGAAATGACTTCGAAGAAAACGCAGCTTCTCCAGATGAAACCAAGAGAGATTCCTCGTATTTCTCCGACAAGGACAACTACTCCTCCAGATCCTCAACAGGATCAGAGTCTCCTTCTGGTAAGGACGAAGAACAGACTGTGAAGAGTGAAGATAGAAGTAGCGAGGAGAAGTACCAGACAGACGAGAACTGCAACGACAAAAACAACAATACATGATCCCTGTGATCTTCATTGTGATGTTCAGACTTCTTAGTGAGTAGTTTTAAATTGTTGCTCATCGAGCAGATGGATTTTTTATTTATTTTTCTTCATATTGAAAGATAGATAACTCATGATGAGCACTGACATTTAAATGTTGTTGAAGACATGTCCTTCTTTCCTTGAACTTATATTACAGCAAGTTATGTGAACGCTTTGAGTCATTTCCTGGGAATATTGAAATCCGTCATGTCCGTGCCAAAATAGGTCGATAATGCCAATAAAGAACTGTCAAGGTCTTGTCATAAAGAACATGATTGGTATGCATATTTTGCGTCAATTTTAATGGCAACTACTTAGTCATATATAATTCAATTACTGTTACTCTTCAAGAATTCGTGAAATTTCTTGAGTTATCCGTTCCTCATAAGTGTTTCTTCATGGTCATTGAGGAAAAGATATAAAATTGATTTACGTCGTTTAGGTATGTCACCTGTGAGTATTTATTATGATAAAATGGATTGATGATCTTCTATATGTTCGACAAAATCTGTTAAATTGCGAAATATTTCATCATTCTGTGTTTTTGAAGGTATGAATAGATCATTCAAAATTGATAGACTCTGCTTGAAATGTGATATACAGTGAGATTATTGCTGAGCCAAAATATAACTTTTGAAAGATGGAAAACATATTCACAATGAAATTCTGTTAGTTTTTTTTTCTTAATGAAATCAGTTTTTGGACACATTGTTAAAAGCTGGATGAGAAATTATTCATCTTCATTTCAAATCACGAAATACATTTTCTTGATTCATATCGTTTCTTTCTAAGGCTTCTTCCTCTTATATTACTTAAATACTTAAATATTTTCTGTTCTTCTTTCTGTACAAACTCATCTAATTCTTCCTATTTTCATCTTTTTTGTTTTCCATTCTATACTGTTGAACATTCTCTCACTATTTATTCTTTCTTTTTTTCAACTTTTCGGGTTTTTTCCTAAAAAAATCTTCTTTTCATTACTGTAATTCTTTCTATAATCAGTCGGGTTTTTAAAGTCTATCTTCATCTCCTTCCTAATCGATTTAAATAAATCTAATCGTTTTCATTCTATTGACTTTGAAATTGGATAAATTAAGTTCTTCTTCTTCTTTTTTCATTTTAAACTGTATTTTAGCTTCTCTTTCAAGATTGCCTTCTTCATTTCATTTGTTCGAGAATTGTTTCAGTCAATCTATGTGGATGCTTTGAAATTTTGTTTTGTAGTCAATATTTGCTTTAAAATTTCTGAAATATTTTCTTTAGAAACAGTGGAATATGCAGGTTTGGAAATTCACATCTGAAACACACGATATACAATACATCAAACAGAGAATTCTTCGTCCAGTTGCACAGATGAATAGTCGAGATAATCACGTGCTGTAACACACTGAATTCCGTTGTCTCATTATTATATTCTAGTCTTGTCTCTCTCTTATCGTTGGGAGGAACATAATTCAATTAGTATGGTAGGCAAAGTAAATACTTGAATCGAGTATTACGAGCAGCCTGACAAATAAAATAATTCTGTACGTGTACTGCAGGTTCCCTACCATACTGCGATAAGAGAGAAACAAGACTAGGTTATTGCAATAAGTCAACGGAATTCATTCAGTTACAGCACGTGATTATCTCGACTTTTCATCTGTTCAACTAGACGGAAGAATTCTCTGTCTGATGCATTGTATATCGTTTGTTTCAGATGTGAATTTCAAAATTTGTATACGCACAGCAAACATGTCACTTTTGTGAATTTTCAAGTACTTTTATATCAAAAATATAAAAAAAAGTCTAAATTCCAAGTCGAAAACATGGATTCTATCAGTGTTTTTAATTATAATTCAGAGCGGAAATATCATAAGGGAATCAGTTTGAATTAGACCATAAATTCAATTTTCCTTCAAACCGATGTTGCCAACTTTTTCAACGCTCGAACTTGAAAACGTCTTCCAAATGAGGTCACCCCAAAAAACGCCATCACTATTATCTCAACTTATGAAACTTCACATACATTTTTTTTATCAACAATCGAATCTTCGATACCCCAAATTCAATTAACTCGAGTATCTGTTATCTACGTACAAGGTTCTCAACAATTCCTCGTTTTTGTGGGCACGTAGTACCTTCAGCGATCTCCTAAAAATCGCTTCAAGGTAGCCATGGCACGTTTCGGGCGAAAGTCGAAAATTTCAATTATCGAGTTCTATGGTCCGAAACGCAAATTCATTTTCGTCTATGTAGGATTCCGATGCGGGACCCAATTACTGGCCCGGTGATCTCATCTCTAACGCTCGTTTAAATTATATGCTTGTATTTCTTTGGGTCTGTTTGCCCGCCAGCTGGCTCGAGATGATTTAAACGACGACAGGTCATAGATAAAATCACCTGTAGTCTGCAGATCTTCGTGCTTTCAGGGGTTTCAGGGCTTGTTCTTCGTGATGCATCGATATTTCGAATTTCCTAAATGTTTCAGCAATGCTGTACTTGTGCAGTATCCTTGGTACTTTCATTTCTGTTGGGCGGTTTGCTGCTGGATATATCGAAAGAATGTGGGGATCAAGGTAGATCGCAATATGATAAGTTGAAAATTTTTATTATTTTGTCTTCTTTTTGAGACGAAGGTCACGTTTTTTTACAGCTTTTATATTGTTGTATTTGTCTTGATAGAGTAAAGCTTACTTTTGCTGTGAAGCAAACGGTGTAACCTCGACATTGCTGAAACAAAGTGAATTCGAAAATTCGATACATCGCGAAGAACATTTTCATTATCGAAATTGTGTGAGGTCTAAGGAAGATCATGAAGAATTGAAGGTGAATAAGTATGGGGAAGGAAATATTTCCATGTTTACTAAACTTTTTTGAACTGCATATAATTGTATATAAGTCTTGATAGAATTTTACCATCATCTTCGATTGTTTTAGCTATTCCCAAATTTTTCTTTATATTGTATCTTGTTTTTTTTGTCTTCTTCTTGGTTTTGTGTTTTTTATTTACATTACTTCATTACTATATTATGCGATTCGCTATCCTTACTACCCCATAATACCCTGCACACCTTCTCTCCTTTTCTTTGTTCTACTTTATATTAACTTCACAATCTCTTATCTGTATCTACTTTAATGTTTCGTATTTCTGAAGTTCTACTACTGATTTTATAGTTTTGTTTAAAATTTGATATCTTTTAGTGTTTTTCATTCATCAATTTCATTTAATTCAATCACTAGTTCTCTCTTCACTTCTCTTAATTCCACTTTCAATTCTTTTTCTCGTATTCTTAATTTTTTGTTTTCATTTTCAATATTAATACTAAAAAACTATTACACTTTTTGAAAAAATCAGTACCTTAAATCCAGAAATTATCGAATATGATCATAAAAATGCTTTCCCAAATTGAAGACCCCAATCAGTTGTATGAAGCCATATAAACAATATTTCATTGTATCGATTTAAATATAATCTAGGACAGCGTTTCCCAACCTTTCAGTATTCACGGAGGACACAGGTTGGAAAACACTGATCTAGGAGGATTCTGCATTTCAAAAAAATTTTTAGGTTTTCACTGTCAGTCTCCGAAACAGAAATAATTAAAAAATTTTCAATTAAGATGAAATGATGCTGCGAAAATCTTTGCACTTATTTGTCAGGAGCAAATTGGTTTTGAAAAAAATTGTTGTCTAACAGTAAAACTAAAAAAAATGAATGAAAAGGATAATGTAACGTTGCAGTGCCTATATCAGACACCTTCTTCAGACAAACTTGTAAAATCTTCAGAATTGTGTGAAAACCTGAAAAGTTTTTCAGAAATATTTCATCGATCAATACTTTTCTCTCATTCAAATGTTATAGCATACATATTTGAATCATATGCCGAAGAATATATCCGAAATACCAAGTGTTACAATTATCAGAAAAACATTTCAATTTTCGACATTATAATGGTTTCGGCCAAAACTAAATGGAATAATTGCCCATTTTTGACATAACCTTTTATGATAAATTAATTCACTTTTTATCATTCTTGACTAAGTGTTCATGGGAATCCTAAGCGGTCTTTGAATGAAATTCTCCGAAAAAACACAGGAAACGGATTATTTCCCAACAACTGTGTTAATTTCTCGTTTAATTACACTCGGAATGATCATATTAAGCACAATTTCTTCAGTGAAACTGCACTTGGAGTGACTGGAATCGACCTCTATATAGAGCTAATGAAGCGGATAAACAAAGGATGTAATAAATCGGTTAGAAATTATATAAATTATGATTATTGCGCGTTCTCATTCAGTTTCCTTTGAGAAGCACGATTTTTATATAACTTTGTATATACAGACTGGGAAATGGCAAGCAGATTTACTTTGTTGGATCTGTAGTTCAGCATGAAAAAGAGGCATTCTATGCCTTTAGGAGTTTGAAATTACAGTAGGTTTTTTAAAGATATGTAAGAAAGAGGCAGGCCAGATTGAGTTCTACAGAAACAGCAAGTACAATCGATTTCCTGAAAAATCTTGTTGCAAGGTCTGCTAATGAACTCATATTTTCGATGGAAAACTCGAAGCAATGTAAATATGTATAACAAGAAATAAGAATGAATTATGTATCGGTTTAAAAATTAGAACTTTATTGAAAGGAGGAAAGTCGCATTTCATTAGCTTGGAGACTCAGATAGAAAATTAATTTCTTAACTTCATAAAACGCTTCACTAACTTTCAGTTCTCGAAAAACTTTATCCTAATAAAAATGACAATGATGAAATGAATACTCTTGTAATTTACAATTACCTTCAAAACTAATGGATGTTATTGGTGTTATGGGCCTCTGCCTCTCTTTCCATCAATTTCGGATATTTCGTATAATCCCAGAAAAATGTTGATTTATATCCGAACATTTTTGCATTATTTTGTTATTTCCTTACACTCATATATTCTTTCATTCTCTGATCTTTTATTTTCATTTATTTTCTGTACTCTTCTTTCTTAATTCACATCAACTTCCATTACTAAATTTTCTCCTCATTATGATAAGTTTTACCTATTCCTATTATTGATTTTTCTTCTCTTTTCTTCTCGTAGTTTTCTATCTCCAACATATTTCATATAATCTCAAGTTATTTTTGTATGATGATTTTTTTCTATAGCTTGAATATTTCTCATGTAGTAGATGGAATATTCGTTTGGTTTTATTTAATTCTATCTCTGTACTTGGCTTTTCCCATTATTTTAATCTCATAGTTGAAGACTTCTCTTCTCTCATTAGTGTATATTTTTTTTCTTTCCACCATGACTAACATTCATTCATTTAAGTTACAATCATATCAAATATTTTATATGATTAATCCCATATGCTTTAGTTTCACTAATAAAAATAAAGAAGTATTTTTTATAACTTTTGGTTGCTTTTCCTTGTTTTGCTTTACTGACATGCCATTTAGTGTTATGTTAACTTCATTTCTTTTGCTAAATCTTAAACTTTTTGACTCAGTAACTTCTGCTTTCAAATCGATATTTTCTGCTGCATATTTCACCTATCTCTGGTTGTGGTAAATTAATCTTTTTTCTTTTGCATTTCAACAGTCATTAAATTTTTTGTCATCTTTTCGCTTTTACCTCAACAATTTGTAATGTGATTCATCATAAATGTCTTCTTGTCACTAACAAATAAACAAACCCTGTTACTAGACGATGGGAAAGCCGGAAAATAGCTTGATTATTCCTCTTTCTTTAATCGTACCAACAATCGCATATTCGAGCACGTTTTTCCACATTTTTCATGTGGGAACGCCGGTTGCATTTCCGCAGCTTTCCAACAGTTTATCGGCAAAAATCGCCTCTTTGTCTGCAACACTCGCATATAACTTTCGTCGGCAAAAACCGAAAAGCAATAACTCATACCAGTCAGTATATTGTGAAGCATATTCGATATCCTTTCCCATCCCAGATACGCATCTTTTCTAGCGGCATGAAGTCTTGGCTATAACTTGTCCTGGCAAAAAGTGGGGCCTTACTATTTATATGCAATTACTCATACTTTATTAGGGATAGTGGTGTGATGGAGTGTCGACACTGGGGACGTTTTTTGACGGTTGGAGAGAATTGCGTATGCAGTAATTAGAGCGATATTAGGTGTTATTAATGGCGTTGAGAGGTGATTTAGTTGATTTGTGTGTTTTGAGATGTCAAAGAAATGATAGGTTGTATATCGAATGCACAAATAGGTACCTATCTATGGTTACTTTCAAACTGTTTTTTTTATTTCTTCGAATTTGAAGATGAAAGTTGAATTTTTTTGGACAATTCATTATAAATGTCTTTATGGCTACTAAGGGCAGCATGTTCAACAAACACAGTTCAGTCTTGTTATTTGAAATGAATTGGAGGTATTGAAAACAACAAATATAAAATTTTAATTTTTCAGTATCTGCTTGTAACATTCGCAAGCTTCAAACTTATTTAATCAGTTCTCAGACTGCTTCTTTTTGTTTTCTATTGAAGTATGAAAAAAATGGAGAAAAAATCGTTAGAATGCACAATTCAAAGCATTAAAAATTTCTTAATCGGAATTAAAAATTATCAACCATGGTTTACATCAATAAAAATTTTTGGTTTGGAAGTTAAATTTTGAATTGAACAAATTCCAAAATGATATCCAATTGGTTAACTGAAATTTTTTCTTTCGAAATTTTTTAATTTATACAGGGTGTTCCTGAATTGAACGGACAAACGGAAAGGGGAGATTCCTTAAGTGAGTTTAAGAAAAAAAAGTCCCATAAACATGGGGTCGCAAACGTTTCGTTTTCGAGATACAGAGTGTTGAAGTTTCAAATTTTTTTTCTCGAAATCGTTGGTAGATACGGCAAAACTACAAGAGACCGAAAAGTTCAGTACAAAAACAAAGCTATTTTTTACATTTTTTCAAATTAACAGTTGCCCACCAAAAAAAGTTCTGCAGAAGAACAGGTGGCAGTGTTCCAAAAAAAATATCACCCTGTAAATCTTCTATCGAAATTGCCATGTCACGTGGTGAGAACTCTCAAATCTAAATCAAATCTATGCCAAATTTCAGTTGATTATCTTGTGGAATGTAGATACTATGAGAAAAAACTTGAAAAAAATTCAAACTTCAACACTCTGTATCTCGAAAACGAAACGTTTGCGACCCCATGTTTATGAGACTTTTTTTCTTAAACTCACTTAAGGAATCTCCCCTTTTGTTTGTACGTTTAATTTAGAAACACCCTGTATAATTTGTTCAATTACTATTATAATTTCAGTTTCTTTTGCTTTTGACTTCAATTTTTTCCATCTTTCGCTCCCAATAGAAATTCTTCATTTGTTGTTTTTTCAACCTGAATTTTTTTTTGCAATTACTTGATTTCGTACCTACTATTTAGAATTTTCCCCATAGAAATCTTCAATTGTTCCAAATATTTCCCACTTTTCACATTCTTGATTTTTCCCGCTGTTTAAATTTCTCATAATTCCTTTGCCTTTTACTAGTTTTACTTTTTCATTTCAACTAAAAGTGTCAACAATTTCAATTTTGATATTTGACTTTGATTTTTTTTTGATATTTCAAAATTTCGAAAACATTTTATTGGTATGGAGTTTTCGATTTTTTGCCATATATATTTCAATATTTACTTGAGCTTAACTTCTTCACTCTCAATCTCTATTCATAACATTTCTTCATTTTCTTTTCTAAATTCCGAATCTTGCCCTACACAGTTCTTTTTCACTAAGCATTCTGTAGCATCTTCATTTCTTAGTATTACGTTATTGTATACTCATTCAAATTACCGCTTTTCTTTTCTTCACCTTATACTCAATCTTTTTTTTTCATGAATGCTATTTATTTGCAATCAGTTAAATTTTATATTTTTCAATGATCTATTCCATACCCTTTATAGTTCATTCTTCATTTGTTTCTCCATTTCGCGAAAATTATCATTTTATTCGATTTTTTTCACAAAATTATTCTTCTAGTTTCTTTCCTTGAATTTTTTTCATACCTATACTTCCGCTTCATTATATCTTTCAAATTTTCAAATTGGATTGTTATAATTCTAATAATTGCTAGAAATTTCAATCAAGAAAGTGCGAATCGCATATAGCTGCACGAGTTTTGTTCTTTTGTTGTTGAATTTTCGAAAGAATGCACAAAGAACAATCTGAATGATACTGTTCCGTAATCAGTAAAATTCAGTATACTTTCTTTCATCCTAATGAGAATCTTTAGAGAAGAAACAAATCAGCATTTAATTGAAGATATTTCCATATTAAACACAATAATTATTGGCTTGTTCTGTATCAACTGGGTTTCTTCAATCTCTTCCTATTCAATTTTTAATTCTTTTCCTTCTTAAATCTCATAAATTTCTTCTTTCTTTTCCTCTGCGAGGAAAGGACATCCGTCCCATGTTTTATTGATGATCTTCTTACAACCGCTCTTCTGAAAACCAAGATACAACTTCCATCTCGCAGGTTGATGAGCCTCGAGGTGAGAATCTCATATACCAATGCAACGATTGAAACTTATGTAAAAAGTCCATTTTTACGGGAAATTAAAGCGGTAATCAAGTCCCGATTCCGAATAATTCCATCCAGGATAATTTGTAATCCGATGTTGATCGCAATTAGAAGCATTACGACGGTCTTAGAACGGTATGGGGACATTTAATTTCCGATGGTAATATTGTTAATTAGCGAAGCGGTTTCCTAACACTTTAGATTTATTAAATCCCGATATGGTTGCGCTTACTCCACTTTTTCATCTCTTGTACTTCCTATTTCGCTGGAAACGCGACGTTTCTCGCCGACAAGGCTCTGGTAGAGGCGGAAGATTTTTTCCACGACTGGTGCTTTCTCGGGTTCTTTTTTTGGAACAGGAGACCGTATAATTAGGATATTTCTTCAAATCTTCATTAAATCAGTCGATATTAGTCTTGAAATTACGTGAATAGATGAAAACGAAATGAAATGACTATTCATTTGTATACAGCGCTTTTTAAGAATATTTTCGTAATCGTTTTCAAATTTTTAGAGATATAAAATCTTTCACGATTGCATAAATTAGTTGATTGAAATGAACTCTAGTACTTCTTTTCACCAACTAATATAGTTTTGAACAGTTCAATTATAAAATGTTTTCGAAATGTTATTGAATAGGCATTATTGTTCAAATTTCTCAAGTCTACTTCAGTGGATTGCGAAATATAACAAATATAAGGATATCAAATTGATCGAAATTGAAAAAAATTCGGAATTTTCCTGAGATTCATTACAGCAACTCAAACAGAAATGTCAGATCGATTTATCAATAAAAATATAAACTTCATAAAATTACGTTCATTTTTTCACTCAGGAATTCAGTTTTTTCTTCATTTATTCATTTTAGTTCATACATGAGGACGTCCTCATTTTATTTCAATGATTATTATTATGATTATGATATTATCAGATAAATATCATGAAATTCTGATAGCTTGAACGGAAATCTGATTTCATGTCGAAAGGGTCACAAAAAGGATAAAATCATATTTAATGGTTTGAACTTATATACCACTAAAAAACATATCCTGCCAAATTTCATTAAACTTGCATCATAAAAGTTTTTTCCGTCGATCTCAAAATAAAAGGTGATTTTAATGTATATTGAATCGATCATTAATGACCTATTCTAATGCTCAATTTCTGCAATTTTAATGTGCAATCCTCATGGCAACCGATCACAAAGTATTCGGAAGCACTAGGAAAAATGTCAAAACTCAACTAGAAAAGAAATTTAATTATGT
This sequence comes from Propylea japonica, assembly GCA_013421045.1. Classification (NCBI taxonomy): domain Eukaryota; kingdom Metazoa; phylum Arthropoda; class Insecta; order Coleoptera; family Coccinellidae; genus Propylea; species Propylea japonica. Next base: position 2,193,545 of record CM024248.1, on the reverse strand, counting down.
CAAATGTAAGTCTAGTGCAATATGATAATGTATTTCGATCAGAAATTCATACACAATTCATATTGAGATCGTCGGAAAAATCTTGTAATCAACTTGGTTTTAATCGAGCGACTAATAGTCTTGAACTATTAATGCGTTCGCTCCGCTCACGCGTTAAAATATCTTGACCATAAGTCGCTGTCTTCAATATCCTAGTTGATTAAATAACTGTTTCATTTTCTTTTGTATTATTGCAATATTAATTTTGTTTTCGTGTTCTTCTCCAGCATATTATTCGTTTTTCAAATATTCTTCAAACTTCTTTTCGTTTATGTTATTTTTATATCTATTTCTTCAATCTTCTTTATTCATTAGGCTGAGTATTCTTTCTTTCTATTTCATTTTTGTTTTGCATCTTTCTTACATCTTAATTTTTTTTTCGTTCCTCCGTTCATTTTACTTCAATGCATTACCATTGATCTATTATTTTTTCCAATTCTGACATTTCATTTGCATTTCAATAATCCTTTCAAGTTCTTCATTCAATCGGACCCACTTACTAGAACATTTTGTACTATATGATATTTTCATTCATTTTTAAAATTTTTTATTCATTATAAATGGAATATTCTTCTTTTCTTTTATTTCATTCATATTCTTTCATCAATAAATAATATATTTAACTTCTTCTTCTATGAGTCTCCGCTCAAAAATGACTTCTTATCCTCATTCATTAGTTTTCATTTGAAACAGAGAAGACTTCTTTTATTCCATTCTATTTTTCAGAATTAACTCTCCTAGCATTGCTTCAACTTTCCTAAATATTTTCACTTCATCCTTTGATTTACACCGATACTTCTTCATTTATGACACAAATAGAGCAAGACCGGTACCCATTCCTCGAATACCTCAAAACCAAACCTGAAGCAAATTATTCAGCTGGGTCCTACCCATCTATACCCCATTCATCAAGTTACGTCCAGTGTCCAATTAATACGCAAAACTAGATCAAACGCATTCTCTCCGCCTCAAAGGCAAAAAAAAATCGAACGAGAAAGTGAACGATGAGACCCTAATCAATTAAGTGTTAATAAACAACGATCGGAAGCAAAACTTGCGAGATTAGACCGCTGAATTAAATCATCATGTGATTTCTAATTAGTACGTGTATGATTCTAACCGTTTCGGAGCATCTATTCCGTAGATAATTAAAATCAAATAGCTCAAAGCGTGGAACTGAAACGTTTAAAGATGGCCCTGGGCTGACATTTTTCTATCAATCAAAATTATCGATGTTTCAGTGATTTCACTGGAAAGGAAGTTGACTTTCTCCGGTTTGTTTTGGGATATGTGTGAGTGGGAGTGATTTGATGAATTAATTTCTGATTATTCAGAAATATTTTTCATAATTAGAATGAATAGAATCGCTTTATTTTATGTTCATCTGGCGTTGTATTCTCATGCATTTTCATTATTTTGTACTATTACCTTTTATTTTCTGAATTCTTTCAAGTTTCGAGGTATTCAGTTAGATTTCGAAAGAATATTTGTTGACTCAAGAATTAAAAAAGATGATCAAATCCCTAGTTTGAAGGCTCAAAATGACATTTTTAATCCTGATGTTCGAAACAGCACTAACGATCCTATACTTATTATTTCCAGTATGTTTGTTATTTAGCGTCAAGAAGTATAGTAAAAATCATAAGAAAATTATCAAATATCTTTTTCCTTGATCAATATGATCCTACAATCTCTCATCACTAATAATCAACTGTTTCTCGTTCCTTTCATTGGTTTCCATTGAATTATTTCTTTATTTTTATCTTTTTTAATGAGGTTTTTTTATTGATTATCCTACTATTTAAACTTTTCAATTACCAGTTTTTGCTATAATCTATGAATATCTCCCGCATTGAATTTAACGATCATTCTTCAAAAATTGTCTTCTTTTAATTATTACATTCATCTCAACTGTCAGTCTTCTCTTACTTTCTCTGCATGTGTTTATATGTTTTCTTATCAAGTCAATATAACCTTCACATTCTTTTCATACCATCTATTCTTTTTTTTCTAGTCCTACTTGATGAAAGTCTTGAGTAGGCTTTTTATATGATATCAAAAATGAAACTTTGAAGTTTTTCTTCCCATGAATATTACATATTTCCCTTGTAGTTCCATAATTTGATCCTAAGAGAATTTTCACCTCTCAAGTAGCACAATAAAATTCATCACCTTTGTTTTTATACAAAATTGCAAAATTGTTCAATCATATATTCCTGAAACAGACATTTGTGGATTCCCCTACATTTCCTCTGAACTTATCGCTTGTATAACAATACGAAACAACGATGCTAAGGGTATAATTTTCAGCATGAGAAATTGAATTCGCGAATTGTGGTCAGGAAGTGATAAAATTTAATTCGTAACAACAAAGTGCATCATTACCTATCATTTCAAAGACGTTTCATCTCTTACAGACAAACACTTTCGCTTATAATCTGTAATGACACTTCATTCGCTTCGATATCACGAACGAAAAAAATGATACCGTTCGATACGATTCTATCTCATTACGAATTAACACGTCTTGCATCTAGCCGAGTAACCTACGTGACCATAAGCAGCACCATAAAAACCAAGAATGAACCATCGAGTCCCTGACAGAAATGACAATGGTATCATTAAAGATTTTACGTTGCAAAGGAGTAAAAGCAATGGACATAAATTGAAACTATGCTGAAATTTCTAAAAGCGTTTATCTACTTTCGTTACAGCTAAAAATTGCATTAGTTATGCATTGAAAGTTTGCAAATTCGGCTGCAAAGTGGAACACTATGTGTCCTTTGTCTAGAACAGACCCTTGGGGAACCCCTCACATTTACTCTTATGCCTCGATTACACTCAGCCCTCCTCACTGCCACTCGCGTTGTCGGCAATATTTCCCGAAATACTTCTGCAGCAGTTTCGAAGGCAGTGTGCATTTACACTCAGCCGCAGCATTGCTCTCGTGACCACGGTTCGGCAATGACGGACGAAGAAATTGCAGCCTCAGCGCTTTGTCTCGTTGATTTGTATGAATATGTGGGTGTCTTGAAAACATGTGAAGAAAAAAGTGTTAGTCCCTCAGTATCAATTTACCCTTTTCTATCAATTCAAACAAAAATAGTTCTAAATACTATTATATTATTCCAATTTGCGACTACAATTTACAATTATTCGATGTTTCGTATACAGGAATGGGATGGAAGTTTTCTGAATGAAATGACTGAAATGATTTTTGATTTCTCTTGAACAAAATTCAACCGATGATAAAAAAAGAAGATTCGAGATTGAGAATGGCAATTCCCCCAAAATTTAGATTGGCGATAATTCTGCGATTCTTGGCAACAGGGGATAGTTATAGAAGTTTATACTATCTATTCAAAGTTTCAGAATCAATTATCTCAATAATTGTCCCTGAAGTGTGCAGAGCAATTAACATTGTTCCCAGTGATCTTATCCAGGCAACAAATACAGATAAAAAAAACGTAAATACAATTCTCACTTCTCACACAATTGAAATTGAATAAAAAAACCGGAAAATATATTATCAAGAGCGATTCATAGTTTTTTTATTTTCATTACTCCATTCCATCGTGTACATTTCTTCGATAATAATAAAAACAATATTTTCGTTAAAATTATTAAATTTCGTGAGAGCGCAGGGCGATCTTTTCTCAGCGCAGCAGCAGCAACCTAGCTGAATGTAATCACACACTGCGCCCGTATTGCCAGTCCCTTTGACTTCCGTCCGAAAAACCGCCAATTCGGGGAGCATGAGGCAGCACGAGGATTCACGGCATGCAGCAGGGAAGTATAGTGATTACATTCAGCCCCTGCCCACTTCCCTGCTACATGCCGTGGAAGTGGGCTGAGTGTAATCGGGGTCTTAAGTTATGGCTTTGCAATAATACGAACAAAAATATTAAGGTTATAATTTTCGACATGAACATTGAATTCGCGAACTATGGTCAGGAAGTGATAAAATTTGATCTGAAACAACTAAGTGCATCATGACCTATCATTTCAAAGACGTTTCATCTCTCACAGGCGAACACTTTCGCTTATAATCAATAATGACACTTCATTCGCTTCGATATCACGAACGAAAAAAATACCGTTCGATACGAGTCTATCTCATCACAATTTAACACTGTCTACTCCTCGAGAACGTCACGAAGAACCTACGTGGCCATAAGCAGTACCATAAAAACCCAGAATAACCCATCGAGTCACTGACAAAAAATGACAATGGTAGCATGAAGCTGTCATTAAAGATTTCACGTTGCAAAGAAGTAAACGCAGTGGACATAAATTAAAACTATGCGGAAATTTCTAGAGGCATTTGTCTACTTCCATTACAGCTAGGAATTGGGTTAGTAATGCATTAAAAATTCACAATTTAGGCTGCAAGATGCGTTAGTGTCCGGTTAGTTTTGATGAGGCCATTAAATCATGAACAGGTTAAACTAGAAATAAACAACAAGGATAAGTCGAGATAGTTTCACAGCTAGAAGCGCGAAATTAATTAGTAATTAATTTTGGAACATTTTCTATTATACTTGTTCCTTTATGTGACCAGTTTTTTCGTCCTCATTTAGATGACCGTTAATATTATTATTATTCTTACCATATAAAGCTGCTCGGTCCTTATATGACTACAAGAGGAACTGTGTTACTGAATGGAATTCTTAATTGAATCAGTCAAACAAACATTTGTTTTTTCGATGTGTCAGCTTTATCAAATACTTTTTACCGAAATTGATTTCTCTTAAATACAATTCGTCTAACGCTTGTTCACAGAAATGCCTAGCGAATGGGTTATTGTCAATCATTTGATAACATATGAATGCAACAAGATTTGGTGGAAACTTATAAGAATCGACTGAGCGCAAAAAATGATGAATAATTATAACATCTCAATACATAAAATTCGCCAGCCTTAACACCCTGTATAATACGAAGACAATGCGTGGGCGTTTTCTTCTCACAATATTTTTAATTTGGTTATTCTCATTTACTCCTTTTTCTATCAAGCTTATTTTTGAACTCCATTCTTCCTTCTTTTCTACATAGTTCTTTATAGCACTTAACATCCCCTAACTGTATATTATTGTTTGACCTTTTCTGCTTCAATTCAACCTTTTCCTTCATTTCTGAACTTTTTTTCAATTTATTTCTCTTTATTCACACCTTATTTAGAGTCAATTTATTTTCTAATTTTTTTCCCTTTTTTAACATTTATCATCTATCATTATTTTTTTTAGGATTTATCTTTTCTTTTTCTCTGGACGAGCCTGTCTTTTATTGCTTGAACTTCTCACTTTGAATTCTGAACTGTTTTTTCTATCCATTTCTCTTCATTTTCCTTTTATTTTTATTAAGGTCATTTTTATTCTCATTTTCTTCCAATACTAATGCAACAAAATTTTGATGGAAACTTATAAGTATCGACTGAAAGCAAAAAATGATGAATAATTAAAACATCTCAATACTTAAAATTCGCCATTCTAAACACCCTGTATAATACTAAAAGAGTGCGTGGGCGATTTCTATTCACAATATTTTCAATTCATTCGTCCTCATTTACTCCTTTTTTCTATTGAGGTTATTTTCGAACTCCTTTCCTTCTTCTTCTCTACATAGTTCTTCATAGCACTTATCTTTCCCTGACTGTATATTATTTTTGACCTTTTCTGCTTTAATTCAACCTTTCCTCGATTTCTGAACTGTCTTTCAATTTATTTCTCTTCATTCGCACCTTATTTAAAGATATTTTCTGACTATTTTTTTTTCCTTTTTTCACATTTTTAATATATCATGAATTGTTTCAGCATTCTTTTTTTTTTCCCTTTGAAAGAGAATTTATTGTTTGAACTTTCTCTGTTTCAATTAAAATCTCACCTTGAATTCTGAACTATCTTTTCTATTCATATTCCTCTTATTTCTATTTACGTCATTTTCATTATCATTTCTTCTTTTCAATATTAATGCAAATAAATTTTTATGGAAACTCATAAGTATCGACTGAAAGCAAAAAATGATGAATAATTAAAACATCTCATACTTCAAATTGGCCATCCTAAACACCCTGTATAAAACAAACAGTGCGTGGGCTATTTCTATTCACAATATTTGCATTTTCGCTCATTCATGTTCATACTCTATCTTCACTGCCATCATCAGGGGTCACTCAAGAGTGGCACTTATAAGCAATAAAATCTCGAGTGGTCCAGTTCCTTGAGCATAGAGGAAGTGGGTGGGTCTAACTGCAACATGGCCTTAAGGCTGTACTTAATCGTAGTCGGTTTATTTTCAGTAGAGCAAAACATAAATATGATTGGAATGGTACCTCTGCTTTTTGCATTGTTCAGCATGAATATTAGTCTCTTAAATTTACTACACTCTCACTTTTAGAATGGGGGACTTTTGAATGAAATTCCAATAGTGATAATATTTTATTTTTTCTGTTTTTTTTCGAAGTTCATTATGCTACTTCAGACTAAAGAAATTTTATTTATAGTTTTGAAAAAACTTGTGAATTCCAATTGTATAGATTTCACTCACACATTACTATCGCTGAAGGGAGATACCATGGTTTCATATTCAGTTTGATCATAATTAATCATAGTTCTATGATTACTTGCAAATGTTAATAATTATTGCCTGAAGAATGAAAAGTACAAGGTCGATGAAATAGCTAACCGTAGTAATAAAGATAATTTCATTAAAGACAGTGTCATATCTATAGATGACTCATTCAAGGAGAAAGATAGTTCATTAGTATCATTTATTGCATTCGTTGTTTCATCGTTGAATTGATTCAGATGCTGATGAACTTCTGAGAGTTATTGAGGATTTCACATATGGTTCATTAAATTTTTAATTTCAGTAAATATCAACTTCTGATTATGAATTATTCATTCGAATTGTAGGAATAATTAATTCTGTTTCGAGTCAAAATTCTTCTAATAAGCTTTATTAGATTATTATCTGAATACGGTCCTTACTAACTGACGTTACACTATATTTTCCTATATTTCTTTCTGGCTCGTGCTGAATCGAGTTGAATTATAATCACCTTCTATATTTCTGTTTCTTCTGCTTTCATTTGAAAAATTAAATATTTCTTTGTTCACAAGATCATCCTCACTTCCATATCTAAACATAGTTTTCAGATACTCATCCATCTTCACAAGAACTATCTTTCTTCGCTTTTTCTCTTTTCTTTATAATAAACAGATAAACTAAACTATTTATTTTTTTATTTTTTCTAATTCATTCAATTTTTTTCACAATAACTCTCTTGATTTTTTCTCTTGCTATTTGCCTTTTTGCACTAATTTTAATTTTCCTGCTTTCCCTGAATTTATGAATTAATCCAAATTATCATTAATAGACAATTTACAAAATCGTGTGAACCCTAACAACTTCAACTTTCTTTCCTTTTTTATTTCGTCATTCCTTACCTATACAGCTGTAAATATTTAATGAGGTTGAAACTAATGTAAATCACCTCATTTTACAAATACAACAGGAGCAATTCAAACAAGTGACGATCAAAAAACTCGAAATCTAAGATGTAAATTAAAATAATGACTTCACATTTGTTCTTCGGAAGTCCAAAACCAATGTTTATGTGACTGGATATAGTTATTTTCCCATGTATATAACCATCCACTTAATTCGACCAATATAGCGCTAGGATAACCTGTAATTTATAAACCATTTGGATGGTAATGCAATGTCATCGTAGTTAACTGTAGTTCTTTACTTGATTCAAGTATCTCTGGTGTTGGCAGTTCCCACAAGAGCAAGTAGAACTACCTATGTGGAATCCCAGTGATAAATTGGATCGTTATGGATTTCTCAGTTTCTGGTTTTTCGAAGAAATCTTAAATGATCACCGTGGTAGTAGATATGATCGTCATTAGGCTGCAGAGCATGTACGGCTTCCATATATCAACAGTATGATCGATTACAATCGGTGATACTGATGCCCACTGTGTTTATTGCTCGCAAGAAAGAATGTATTTATTCTGCTTCCTCCATTCTACTTTTTTCTTCTTTAATGTCCTATTGCCTTAATTTTTTTCAATTTTTCACACTTTTCATATAAATTCTAATGATATTGATATCAGCTTCAGGACAAGGGTAAAGTTTGGATCTTTCTCAAGACTATTTAATTGGAAAAACACAAAAACTTGTACATTTTCAAATTAATTGGGCCTAACAGAATAAAATTATAATAGAAAGATGTAACAAACAACTCATTATTTAAAATCAATCATTTAAATTCAAATCATTTAATAATCAGTTGTCTGTTACATCTTTCTGTTATAATTTTATTCAGTTAGGACCAAGTATTTTGACAAATGTTCATAGCTATACTTCACTCATTAATCAATTTAACTAAAGCCATTCCAATTTTTTTATACAATAACCTATCGCTGGTCTTCGTTCTTCGTTTATTTCTTTCATTTCATGAGCATTTTTCAGATGACTGTCATTTGTAGTTTTGTGTGATTTCATAGCTTTGTTTTTACTGAATACGCACCTCCTTTATATTTCCTCCAAATTTATAGGTTTTTATGATTATTTTGATTATAAGAACAGGGGTCCTTAGAGCTGAATTAGCTTTTCAGGAACAAGTCTTGAACACTTGTATACTATGGGCTCATCTGTTTCTTCATATTGGTTTTTCCAGGAAGGAACAGGTCTAGCAGATGTTAACCTTGTACAATTTGAAAAGTTAATCGACTTTTTTTTTTTTTCTCATCACCATACCCTTACAAACATATTTTTTTTATTTATCATTCATCTGAAATTGGTAACCAGAAAAACAATCCTAAAATTTTTTCGCTTCCACTTTGGTCTACTTCATTACCACTCCTCACATGGTTTTTGTGATTTTTCAATTAATCTTGCGAATAATTATCCACAGATTTTCACTTTCCCTCTCGATTACAGCATGAGTCAAAGTCATAATTTTTAATTATATGAATATAATTTTGAAGGCCAACTGGGCAGAGTACACGACAAATTCATTGTAGCATCAAGACATTCTCCAATTAAAAACTTGTTGCCCCGAAGATTTGAACTTTAAGATCTCAAGACCTACACCCAAAATGTTAATTGGTTACCTTGTTCCACCAAAAACCAGTAGCATTTTCGAACATCGCCATATTTAACCGAAAGTGTCAACAGCTGCTGAATCTTAAGCAATTAATCACACTGAAGATACAGAAAGAGACGAATTCAGCGGTTTTTATACAATTGATATATTGATGCTCTTTCAAGCTAATTAAAAACAGCATAATCAGGTAGATAAGACGGCAATTTATGGGAATACCTTGTTTTTCTCGGTTGAAAATTAGATTTCGCGGAAAATTAACCTGAATACCTCAGTTTTTATGATGACAGTTTATGCAGGGTATAAATAGCCTGCAAGAATTCAGCAAAAAAACCTTACTCTGTCTTTGTTTCTATTCTATTCCAATAGTTTTCCAGAAAAAAAACGCGTTGCCGCACTTCAACAAAATTCCCTTGAATTCCAGGAAAAATATAGAAACAAGTTTTATTTCCCATGAATTGAAAATAAGGCCTGGCATCATCAATAGATGAATATTCATTCCTGTTTGGTCGTTTCTGCCTTGAAATCAAAATTATTCGAACCGGTAAAGACTCAAATAATTTAAACGAAAGTGTTAAAAGGGTTGCTGAATCTCAAGAATTAATCACACTGAGAATACCGAAAGAGATGAATTCCGAGGTTTTTATACAATTGATATATTCATGCTTATTGAAAATTGCATAATCAGGTAGAAAAGTCGGCAATTTAGGGAAATATCTTATTTTTTTCGGTCGAAAATTTGACTTTGCAGAAAATTAACCTAAGTAGCTCTGTTTTCATGAAGACAGCTATCGCAGGGTGATCAGGTATAAATCGCCTGCGAGAATTCAGGGAAAAAATTCAATCTATCTTTGTTTTATTCTTTTTCAAAAACCCACGTTGCCACACTTGAAAAAATTTCCTTGAATTCCAGGAATAATAATATGAACAAAAGTTCTATTTCTCATAAAGTAAAAGTAACGGCTGGCATCATCAATAGATAAAGATTCATAACAATGTTCGTGCCAGCTCGTTTCTACATTGGTATTAAAATTCCTTCAATCGGTACCGATTCACCATCATTCAACTCAGATCCAGGGGCGACAACTAAAAACTATACAACGCATTAAATAATAGACAATCTTGCAATCAGCGGTGAAACGCGCGTTCGTTATTAGTTCATAACGTTGCCGCCAGGGTGGGCGTGATTCCTGAAGCACTTCGTTAGCCGCTATGCAGCTCCTTGAAATTATAAGCGGGATAAGGTGGAGAATGCAACGATGCCAATCCTACACGAAATTCCTTGGTGTACAAGTTAGGAAAAATAACAATAGATAAATGAATTTAGGGAGTTACAATGGTTGAATAGTGTGTTTATTATATTCGCTTTCAGTTCTAGTTTTAACGTTTTGTTGATTAATGATATTTTGTTACCAACATTCAATAACATTGAAGCAAATTCATGAGTTTGAAATCAAATATGCACGAGAATTGCAAAAGAAAACAACAATTAAACAATTTTTTCATTAGAAACATCCACGATGTCAGTGGAAAAAAATTTCATTTCGAAAATATCTGAAACAAACCATCTACTAAATTTCTAATCAGGTGTTTTCCTCGAGTATTTTTATAGTTAAACATCAAATATATTTTTCATACCTTTTCCTTGTTTAAACTTCTATTCTTCAATGCAACCTTCACCTTAATTTCTGAACTTTATTTTCAATTTATTTCTCTTCATTTACTCCTTGTTTCTATTAAGGTTATTTTTCAACTCCTTTCTTTGTTCATATTTATTCAAAGCACTCATCTTTTCCTGACTGTATATAATTGCTATAACCGTCTCTGCTTCAACTCAAACTTTTCCTTGATTTCTGAACTGTCTTTCAATTTATTTTTCCTTCATTCATTCCTTATTTGAAGTCAAGTTAATTTATGACTAATGTTTCCCGTTTTTTCTCAGTTATCATCTATCATTAATTTTTTCAGCATTCATCTTTTTCTTTCTCTTGGACGCGACTGTCTATTATTATTCGAAATTTCTCTGTTTCAATCTAAATCTCACCTTGAACTCTGAACATTCTTCCCTATTCATTTCTTTTCATTCTCTCTTATTTCTATTTAGGTCATTTTATCCTCTTTTCTTTCTTCCAATATTAGTTTTTTCAACTTTCGACGAAGTGTAGAGTACAAAGTGAGTCTTTCATCAAATTATTGGTTTGTTTTGCGTATAAAGGCGCATATGTGGCAGGTGCTCAACATTTTGATAATTCTTATCGTAGTGAGAACTTATTCTAGCATTCCAAAGAGTGATGTATTGAAGTATTACCGAAAAAAATATGTTGGCGCAAATGAAAATGAGAACTACAAAATTGATTCCAAACAAAACTGTATGATTTCGATTATTTAAGAAAATGCGCCGTTGCCATTCCTCCATAATGTTTCCTCAAATTCCAAACAATTAGAATTTCTTCTGAGATATGGCAACAAGTTTCTCCACGAATCTCTCACACCAATAAATCCAATTGACAACAGAATATCGTCCGATAAGAAACATCCGTATCAGTTCTACCAACGTCAGATGCGATTCTAACGCCCTCTACTATCAGCCCCATAAAACTCCGACTTTGTACTGACATTATCTTCTGGAATAACACAAGTTGGCAGCAGAGTCGATCACTCTTCTACCTACAATAATATCGAAACAATACTTAATCATCTCCTCTCTATCGCGGTTTGCCATGGTGGGATGACGGCGTATAACGAACCTTGTTTATGTCATCTGATTCTACGAGAAATACGTCGTTCGGAGCTTTGCCTGTGGTGTTTCATGTTCAGGATTGCTTTCGTCAAACATGTTTCTATCTGGCCGACCAGATCTTTGCCCCAAGCTTGTTTCGGCAAATGTAAAGTGGTATGGAAATCTCGGATCGGAGTCATGAAGGGAGGTTGAAAGGTACTCTTGAGCTTTGGTAGCATGTATAGCATATGCTCAGGGTTTAAGAAGTCAAATTACTGGAATCGTTCGTCATTACTGCTTTTGATAACCATTTTTTCTTAACTTACAATTATTTTTCACTGATTATTCTTTCGAATGAAAACAGACCCTTTGGCCTAGGTGCAATGCCTTCATACGATGTCTTATGCCCAAATTACTCTCAGCCCTTCCTACTGCCGTTCGCGTTATCGGAAATAATTCCCTAAATACTTCTGCGACAGTATCCAAGGCAGTGAGCATTTACACTCTGCTGCAACTTTTCCCTCGTGACTAAGTGTCGGCAACGACGGACAAAGAAATTCCATAGCAACCTAGATAAATTTAATCACCTACAGCTGTTCACTCTGCCGGTCCTTTGACTTCCTTACGAAAAAACTGCCAATTCAAGGAGCGTAGAGCAGTACGAGGGGCAATGGAAGGCAGCAGGACAGTGTAGTGATTACATTCTCGCGCTGCGCTTACTTCCCTGCTCAATTCCCTGCTCCCTGCCGTGGAAGTGAGCTGAGTGTAATCGGGACGTAATACTTTATAGGCAATAACCAGCTAATAATAGCTTCCTTTTTCCTAGGAGCTGAAAGTTTTTACTATAGACTAAATGATGATCTTAAAATAGGAAAGAATTATATCGACTATGAAACTTGTCTTTCGGTGGCTTGCAGATAACCAAAGGGATTAAAATGTGACTCCCAACTTTGTTATATTCTGAAATATAGTTTTCATATGAGGAATAAAGATAACTTCGTTTATCGATAGACACTCTGTACGTTGACGTGAAACTTTTTTGAAATATTATTTTTCGTTTTGAATTTTTCGGCCACCAACATTTAACACTTACAACTTTCAGAAACGCAATTTTTCTCTCATCAAATAAGTTTTTGACGGTTTTCCGGAAACAATCATCAATTACTTTTACCTATTTCTGATTGAATCAATTGTCAAGTAATCTATCTGATCTCTTTGAGCTAGATCTTATTTTTGAATTCCAAATTGTTTTGAGATCAACAGACGGTTTTTCGATAGGATTTTCGGTAATTGTTATGAAATCTGCTTTCTTTGATTATCTACGTTACAGTTTTTCTCCTTTTGATATTATGGAAGCTTCATCCCTTAAAATCCTATGATCTTCATTCAGAGCATACTGGACAAGCTTTGACTTATGAGTATCTACCTGTTGAGATAATTTGTCTTTTCCTTCGAATTTTCGATTTGCAGAACATGAAAGTTATCTCAAAAGCTTATTTAGTTTAATTTTTCTTGATTAATCGAATTGAAGATATTAAAATTTAGTTCAATAGTGAGATACTGATAAGTCAAAGCTTGTCCAACATGCTTTAAATGTGGATCATAGGATTTTGAGGGGTAAATCTTCCATAATATAAAAGGAAGAACAGCTATAACGTAGAAAATCAAAGAAAGCAGCTTTCATAACATTGATGAAAATCTCCTTAGTAAACCGTCTATTGATCTCAAAACAGTTTGGAGTTCAATAATAAGATCCAGCTCAATCAAGTGAGAGGTCTGACATCTGATTCAATCAGAAATAAATCAATGTAATTGTTTTGTGAGAACTGGTGAAAATATTTTCAAGGATTGACGAAAATTGCCGAGAGTGATGAAAATATACCAAATTATATTCCAATTGATCGAAACAATGATCACATCAACATAGTTTCAACGTAGTTTCATCAGTATTTGTCTCAAAGTCCGTTCACGAAAGTTTGAGTGCATAGTAGGCGTTTGTTTATTTATCTGAAGTTGGCAGTATTTACTGTCATAACGTAAAATAAAGTAAACGTTGCCGAATATACCCAGTCTCGTCCGACGAGCTTGCGAGTTATCAGAGAACTATATGCAATATTGAAAACATTGCGTATAAATCTGACAAGAAAATAAACAACAAAACTAAAATTTCAATATACACAGTGGAATATGCCAAATTTTCATGACCAACCGATAGCTCAAACTTTCTGAAACGGACTATAGGTATCATTTATAACAATTCTTTTGCATATTGAGTCATCTTGTCTATCTAACCTTCCTCTGACGACAAAAAAACACGCGTACACCATAATAACACCATCTCATTCATCAAAATCTCCCAAATTCGGCATTACCAATGTTCTACATTCACATCATTTCCGTGAAAACACAGGGAAAGCAACTAAACGTAATGCTCCACTTCCATCACTTGCTATCCGCGCGATCAGGACGAGAACATCGCAAACTTCAATAGGAACATCAAAGGCGCCGACAAAGAGATGCCTATCACAAAGGGTCACCACATCATAACCTCTCTTAACTGATAAACGCCTCCAAATTCAGGAATATACAGCGGTTCGACTGTCAAAACACGAAAGGTCTTCGGATAATTGACGTTGTGGACAGAAACAACAAAAAAGTGTTAAAATGGAGCTTTCGAGGTGAGCGAATCAGATAAAAGAAGCCGTTGGTTGTGCATGAAGAAGAGCAGCATAAAAGATCAAAGAAACGGGGCCGTAATTGAACGAACATGGTAGATGATGACTTTTGCCTTCTTTCGGATGAAAGATTGCCGTGAATGGAGGGCTATTGCGAATTTTAAAGGTGGATTTTATGTAGGTACCTTTCGCTGCTTCAAATCACGAGAGTTACCGAATCAGTTCATTCATTTTGACAAGCAGGGTGTTATACAATATTTCTCAAATGGTGTTGTGGGAACAATGCTTTTTTTTGTTTCAGGGATGAAGAACAATTACTAATTTCTATATGAAACATGATTCGAACTAAAATAATCATTAACCTTCATCGGTCATAAAAAACAATTTCAACAATGAACAAACACGTTGTTGATGTGAAATTTTGATGAAGATTCTTTGATATACAGGGTTTCCCGAGAAATGTGGGAAATCTCTCGGATTCAGATTGAAGATAAAAAATAAAGATGACAAGTTTCCATAATTTTTTTCCAAGCGGCCTTCCCTACGAAGATACGACCTCCTAAATGACGCCACTGGAAATCCATTTTAGTTGAATAAGATTCAAACTACTCGATATGATTGATGATGAAAATTTGATACGATTATTAGTATTGAGGAGTTCTTAAATCACCGCACTCAAATTTCAATTAGCTTGTTCAGTTAACTAGGGGCGGACTGAGTTGTACATTTATGTGCTTACATTTTTAACACCCTGTATGATAAGGTGATAAAAAACCAAATTTGGATGCCTTGAACATTAAGCTAAAGAAAAGATACTCTTGTTCAGTGTCGATAAAATGAACTGTTTTCGAAAAAAAATTAGGAAAGAAGTAAGTAATTGAAATTTAGTCCACTAAAATGAATTTCCAGTGGCGTCATTTGGGAAGTCATATCTTCGTAGGGAAGGCCGCTAGGAAAAAAATTGTGGAAACTTGTCATCTTATTTTTTTATGATCTATCTGATTTCGAGAGATTTCTCGGGACACCCTGTATTATTGGACTGTTTTTATCATATATTTCTGTTCAACTTTCCAGCTAGAACTATCCAGCCGTCGTCAAGAAAACATGTCAGACTCCAAACACTAAGAAAGGCAACTTTCCTCATTCTTTGTCATTTTTGACAGTTTTCAGAGAATAATCGATGATGTCGATCAATTTTTGGGATATTCAGTTGTTAAAAAATCATTCGATATCAAAGCTGCTTCCTTCAATTTTCTACGTCTCAGATAATAATCTGATAATCAGATAATAATTTGATCCTATGAAAGTTTCACCCCATAAATATTGTGGTCTTCATTCAAAGCATATTGGACAAAACCAGTACAACTTGGACATACCTACTGATAAATCAAAGCTTATCAAATATGCTTTGAATGAAGACCAAGAGATTTTGTTGAGTGCAGCTTCCCTAATACCAAAAGAAGAAAAACTGAGGCTTAGACAATTGAAGGAAGCAGTTTTCATGTCAATAACCGAAAATCCCATCAGTTAACCACTGTTGATATCAAAAACATTTGGGCTCTTGTAATCCAGCCCAGGAAAGATCAAATGAATTTTTGATATCTGAATTAATCAAAAATGGATCAAAATCATCAATTGTTTCCTGAAAAGGGTCTAAAATAACAAACAAAAACGTCTTTTTTTGCTTTTTTGAGAGTTCAGAGTCTTAAGTGTTTTCCGGACGAAGGCTAGCAAATGCTGGAAGAAAAGTTGAACAGAATAATATTATATTTGCCTCGTAAGAAAAGCCACATTCCTGACACTGTGTTTTTCACAATCGACTTGGAATTTTCAGCATCTCCTACCTGGTAAACAGTATAGGGGAAGGCGAGGTATAATGATCCCATTAAGGGAAAATTTTAATTGTGGCTAAAGTTGAGGGCAAAACCGCAAGGTTTCAATTGTTGAAGGTAGTGAATTAATTTAACTTTGTATCTGCCTACTTATTTTTCATTTCATCTTTGTAGTTTTTTGTATTAGATATTTTTGTTAAAGTTTAGTAAAGGATCATTTTATACACCCCTGTGGATAAAATGATCCCTGAGGTAGGGGCAAAATGATCCCAGGGATCATTTTGTACTATAAGTTAATAAATATCAAATAAAAATTAAATAAAAAACCCTGATGTTTATTTAAATGATAATATGTATTGTTCATAACAATTTGAGTATGTGAGCAAGTCACACAAAACAAAAATATTCGATGGGTTAAAAAATAATATTTTTCTTGGGCGTTTCTCGAAGTCGAGAGAAGGGATCATTTCACCCCAAATACCAAATTACTTTCACTTTCCCCTACTATTACTTCTTCAATGATAATTTGGTGAATTAAAAAAACTACTCGTTCATTCAAATACTCTCCAGTTCGTACACTTTTTTGTAGTTTTGAATTTGTATTCAAGATTTTTTCAATGAGCATATGTTTTGAACTTTTATTTTTCGTAAAATTTGTTTATCCATCTTGGTATGTATGGACCATTTCTAAGGTCACTACAACCTTCCCCCAAAGCAGTCAAACTACGAGATCCTAGACGCTAATACCAAAAGATCAATCTGAAGCAGATGATTCCTTCAAGAGATAAGACAAAACGCAATGGATAGTTCCAATTCCAGATCTTCAGATTGCGCAAACTGCATGGTAACCTGTACGCAAAGCCATCTATGACCATTTATCTAGTTGAAGGTGATATACCGAAGGTCAGTGTCGGATATTGGTAGAAATGAAGGGTAGATTCTTTGCGGTAGACGCGTAGATAGAAGAGGAACCCCGCCGGTATGGCAGGAATCTGCAGATGTTTATCGAACGCCATTATTCAGACATTTTTCGTATGCAGATAGCGCTTGCGTTAATATTTTCAAGGATTAATATCTTATGGTGATTTATTTCATTGGTATGACGAATACCTGTTTCTGGTAGGAACATGATGAAGTATAGGTATCATTTGTTAGCTTCCGATAGTTCTTCGATAACTTAGAAAAGAACATCTTATAAGTAGAAATATACGAATAATTCCTTCCAACCCAATCCACACCATTTCTCATATTAATATAGCTTTTGGCACTTGACACATGATATCGATATAATTTGATTTTGATTATTCAGATGCCAATGAAATGGGTTTTCTGGCTATGAGAATGATTCATCAGGTTGTTCTCTGATGATATGCTGAAAAATTAAGGGGAGACAATTCCGTTTATCGTAAACGTGCCTTTTTGGAAATATCTGGTGATAAAGTTTCCTGAAAAGTTCTTCATTAGAACCACAGAGTTGCCTTTGCAGTTATTTCGTTAAAATTTTGTACACGCTTTCGCTTAATATTTTTTCTGATAATTATTATTAATTTCATTATTTACACCTCTGCCGTCGGTATGGGTTTGGCATTGCATATTCTTGTAGGAAAAATTGTACAACACTGCTGTTTCTCCTAGAAAATTATCCGTGTTATTATCATTCATATCTGAACAAATTGAATATGACGCATGGTTTCGGCTCAAAAAAAATAAGAACTGTTTTATTCTAGAGTCGAATGAAAATTCAACTTTCGAAAATCATAAAATTATTTGTACATAAAAAAAAAACTTATTCTTTGGGCTCTTTCCATCATATTCACTTTTTCTGTACTGCGTTTCAGCCAGCTTTCGATAGACAAGCGAATTTTGTCATTTTTTGAAAAAGTTTGTAATTTTTGACAAAACAATCGAAGACAATTCTGAGTTATTCAGTTGTCAAAAGTTCATTTGATCTTCATTAGGCTGGGTCTTATTATTGGAACTCAGATGTTTTCGATATCAACAGACTGTTGCTTTCATGTAAATAACCGGAAATTGGCCCACCTGTTGATATCGAAAAAATCATGACAAGATCCAGTCCAAATAGGATAAGATAAATTTTCTGTCGACCTCGAAATAAAACGTGATTTTAATGTGTATGAAATCTAACATTAATGACCTTTTTTAGTGCGCAATTTATGCATTCCTCATGGCAACCGTACACAAATTATTCAGAAGCACTACGAGAAATGTTAAAACTCTACTGGAAATATAGAAATTCCATTATGTCAAATGTATGTCTTGAGCAGAATGAGAATTTATTTCAGTCAAGAATTCATACACAATTCATGTTGAGATCGTCGGAAAGATCTTGTAATCAACTCGGTTATTAAACGAGCGACTAATGGTCTCGAACCTCGAACTATAAAAGCGTTCGCTCCGCTCACGCATTAAAACATCTTGACCATTAGTCGCTGTCTTCAATAACATAGTTGATTAACTAACTATTTGTCAACTGAATGAATCAACACTAGATCAAATCATCAATTTGAGAACTGTCAAAATGGCAAACTGTTTCAAAAAATGACGAAAGTAGCTCATCTCGAAATGCACCAAGCTGACAACTTTTCTCAATTTGGGTGGTAAAACATTGATCAAATTGATGGCCATGTACTGTACACTTTTCTCTCCCAAAGCTGTTGAATGAGCTGGTATATTGAAAGGAAAAATTATCCCCGTATTATTAGAATTTTTATACACTTCAAAGTATTCAATATGTTTTCTAAAAAAATACAAAACTTTATAAATAAACAAACCATAAACAGTAAATATATTATTCGACTGTCTAACCATTTAGGTACTCATCTCAAAAAGTTTAAATTTCTCATCAAATTGAGTATAAAAAATCCCAAACAACAGAGACATAAGTTAGAAGTATATCTAGAAGATAATATGTTAAACTGACGTAGAAACATAAAGGAAAAATCATGGTTTCATCCATTTCATGGGTAACTCTGAACTGGCTATCTCTTCGACATCTCAGCCATTATAAAAAATATAACCATAAAGATAAATCTGACTTACGGGTTACATATTACACAGTCCATGTATAGTCTATAGATTGTGGGCGGAAACGTAATGGCTATTTCCTTATGGTGGATATTTGCATTTTCAGGCAAAAAGAGCTTGAAAAAACGCTTTACGACCCTATCGGAAAATTGCTTACAACAATAGTGATGTAGAATACATGAATGAATCAGCATAAGGGCGTTTTATAGAGGTTCAGGCACACCCTGATATACGAGAGTAAAAAACCATAGATATATCGGAGATGGAGTGTTTTGTTGCCTGCTGAAAATTCAATTGAGAGTGTACAAAGATGGCTATTTCTCTTGTTTTAATTCAATTTTAATTATAATTGGTTTATAAATGAAAAAATCGCTCGTCAGCAGTTTTTTCTTGAGTTCACCTGCGACAAAGCTTTCCAGATGTTGTCAAATTAATACCTATACATAGCTCATGCAGTAAAATCAGTCACTCATGGAATAGTCAGGTCAAAACATTTTCGGGCATGTCATTTTTCTCGTGAAAAATTACATGCTTCATGATATTACTCACAAAAAAACCACTCAGTTTCTGAAATGAAAAACCACTCATTTTTTTGCTTTCTGAATCAACAGTTTATTTTCGTATTCGATCATTTGGGTCTTCAACATTTTCAAAATTGAACATATGAAGCACTAAATTTCATAATAAGATTGCATGCTTTTAGAGCAATCATCTCACTGTTTTTTCAGTAATTTTCTTCATCAAAAAAAAACTCATTTTTCATTTTTGAATCATCATCATTTTAACCTTCCAAATTTTCTGAAGTAAAATTTTAAATATTTCAATCGATCTAAAAATTGTTCGGAGAATAAAAAAATCAGAAAATTTGTAAAATAGGATTCAACCGATTCAATCGAGATTGGATCCCAATTATACTACAAAAAACCATCAAAAACAGAAGATGAAATTTCAGATATCCCCATGATACATATATTTTCGAAACAAGATCATCTTTGCGAAGAAGATCCTGAAAAACACGTTTTTTGTTGGCCTATGAGAAGATCATGAAAATAGACTAGTCGAAATTGGATACTTTTTTCCGAAAATTCCTCAATTTGTATGTGAGAGGTGACCTTTTTCTGATCGGAATGCTATAAAATTAGTTCCTTCGATATCTGAAGATGTCAAGGAGAATCTGGTCCATATTCGTTCGAAAAGATATTTCACCGATCAATATTTTAATTGAGAATAATTTAAAAGATTTCTGCTTCATTTATTATTTTTATGATTCAATTATACTCTGGATTTTCTTTCTTTTATTTTCAAATATTTCAGGCAACCAGAAGTAAATGAAACACAAGTTTATGTCTTGATGGCAATAACCGAAGAACACATTCAAGAAAAAATAAATTGTATATTTGAACTGATCACAATTTTTTTCAGTGAACGACTCAAAGCAAACATAATTTCCTTATGACAAAATCAGTATTCCCATACTTATATTGTTCCTTATCGCATAATTGAAGTGACTTGTATACTATCACTGTTTCTCCTCGTAGTTATCATCCAGAAAAATGTTCTTACACTCTTGACCAAAGTTGAACAAAACTGATTCACTATTCTTCAATTTCTGATGATATTTTTTCAGAATGATAGCTGCTTCCATATTTTTGAAGCAATATTTCTTAAGAGCACCTCCTGAACACAATGGAAATATTTGCACTCTATCTAACATATTTTTAAGATGAATCCTTCTTTCTAACCATGCATTCCTAATTTTAATAAAGTGTACTACAGTGTTCCTATAATTTGTTTTCGAATTTTTTGCAGAAGTGCAATTTCTTCTTAAGTTACCTTCGATTGTCTCACGTGAGATAGTGACTTTTGTAAATTATTTAAATTTTGTACAATTCTTAGAGGTAGAAATTTTTGTAAAGACTTCTCGCCATACATCAAACACATATTTTTAGTATTTTTTAGTCAAATATGGTTACCAAGATTGAATAAATTTTGTAGAGAGCCACGTGCTCATTTAGTCATGTATTAAGAAATTGTAAATATTGGGAGAGATTAAATTGGTAATGATAATAGTTTGTTACAAATAAAGATGCAATATTTAATCTGTATATTTTCTGTTTTATATAACTCAAATAAACATCGATGATATTTAAAAGCTGTGTCAGTTTTTTGCTTCATACCCATTAGATAAATTCATCAATTCAACTGAAAACAAAAAAATACTGAATAACTGAGAACTTTCGCCTTGAGTGAACCTATATCTGCTATTCGAAAGTTTTCTTCAGTGTAATCTTCAGAAAAACAAGATGTATCAAAAAACAAAATTAAAATTTTTGATTGATTTATTGATATTTACATTTATTCATTTTCATGAAGACACAATTATAAATGGCAAAAGCCATTCAAAATTCAGGATCAGTTTTCAATAAGACAAGTGATATATCTACTTCATCAATGAAAGTATAAGATAATTTGTTGTTGTTTTTTTTTAATATTTTCATATTCAGAGCACGATAGTTTAGAACAACTTCAAACTTGAAAGATAAGGTTTAATTGAACAATTGTATTCCTAGCTGAATAGAATGTTAAACCAATAGTTTTAAGGATATTTGAATTGAAATTAATATTTCTCAATATAAACTTCACGTCATAGCGTTTTTTTAGAAAGCAATACATTTTCATACATTTCTGAATAAATAACTAGAAATTACCGTTGAACACAGAATATTGTTCAATTCAAGCGATGTCAATTTTCGCTCCAGAATGTTATTGCAGCTAAGTCGAGGTTTTTTATAGGTACCCAGTGAATAATTAATTTCTTCTTACCAAGAAATTTCATCATTGAAGAAAAACTATCATTTTTGTTGATGTGGAATAATAATGATGAAATCAGTTCATTTCAATGCAGCTACCATATTCATATATGGTAATGATATGTTTCACTTAAAAATGAAAAATATGTAAAGTTTGCATAATGATTCGAAAAAAATTGATCTCGTAACTATGAAGTTCGTCAAAGAAATGGCATATAAAATTCAACATTTGTTTGCAGTACAGTACAGTTTACTTATAAAATGTTCCTATTTAACAATATGTCAATTGATGAATAAGTGCATGATTGAAAGCAATCAACATAAAGAAAAATACACAAAAATACTCCATCGGAAAAAAAAGCCTATTGGCTTTACAATTTCAGGATTCTACAATGATTGATTACTCATATATAGAATTTGGAAATATTATTTCAAAAGAAAAATTTGAAGATATGAAATATACATATACAAAATTCCATAGAAATAGATGCCGTAACTCACTAGAAGTTTGGCCAAAAATACATGAAAAAAACAGAGAGAGCTTGAATATTGATCAGAATAAAAGATTTGGAGAAGGATGGGATATCAAATTTATGAAAGCGTGGATATCGAATTCAATAAGTAACTAAGCACAGTTTTCTGAACTCGAAATCTTTGACAACTTAAAAATGATTTTAATCGACATAATTCATTTTACAGTTCTAGAAATTATTATACCTCGCCACGTCAATTTTTGTGCACACACAATTAAAGGTGTAGATAAATGCAAAAAATGTACTTTATAAACATTCATTCTCAAGAAAGGTCAAAAACCTGGTATATTTTATTGAATGGCAGAATATTTTCAAATCATATTTGGAGACGATAGAATGAAGAGAAAAAATAAAAAAGAAGCAATGAGTATAGTTTAGATATTCTCTTTTTACCAAAAAGAGTTCTATTTTGATTAATATTGGGAGCGTAAAAAGTTCGTAGCGTTTTTTTTCTAAGTTTAGAGCTTATTCTGGAAAGGCTACAACACGTAGATTATTCAAAGTACTATCTATCGGCAGCTATGACCTTCTCCCATATTTCAGGTAGCATACGGATTCCTCGCTGAAAGAATTCTTGGTCTTTTGAAGCGATCCAGTCATCGACCCATTTTTTGGTATCGTCGCTGTCGCTGTTCAGCCAGGCCATGCATCATCGACCGGAACAAGTGGTAATCAGAAGGAGCAATGTCTGGTGCATACGGCGGGTGGGGTAGAATTTCCATTTGAGGTTCTCCAGGTAGTTTTTGACAACGATTGCGACATGGGGTCGAGCATTGTCATGCTGGAGGATAACTGTGTCGTGTCTTTCAGCATATTGCGGTCTTTTATCCTTGAATGCTTGGTTCAATTTGATCAACTGTCGTCGGTAGCGGTCTCCTGTGATGGGTTTTAGCAGCTCATAATAAATAACTCCGAGCTGGTCCCAGCAGATATAGAGCATGAGCTTGGAGCCATGGATATTGGGCTTTGCTGTCGATGTTGATGGCTCACCGGGCTTAACCCATGCTTTTTTACGCTTGGGATTTTCGTAGCATTTCCACTTTTTATCTCCAGAACAATTCGATACAGAAAACCTTTTTTTTTGACGCTGAAGCAGCAGTTCACAGGTAAAAAATCGTCTTTCGATTTCCCTCGGCTTCAACTCATACGGCACCCAATTTCCTTGCTTTTGAACCATTCCAAGTTGTTTCAAAGCGATAAGAAATGGTTGATCGATCAACTCCCAACAATTCTGCAAGTTCATCTTGTGTCTGACATGGATCTTCATCGAGAGATTGCTCCAAATCTACATCTTCGAACTTTTTCGGTGCACCGAAACGCTCTTCGTCTTTGTGGTCAAATTCGCCATTTTTGAAGCGTTGGAACCACTTTCTGCATGTTGATTCTTGTAGAGCATAGTCGCCGTAAGTTTCCACAGAAATGATGAGCTTCATCTGCACTCTTCTTTTGATAGAAGTAATTTAAAGAATTCCCCGCAAAAACACATTTGACGGCACAAATTCTCCATGTTTAAAATTTCGCACAGGTTCACC
Organism: Propylea japonica; assembly: GCA_013421045.1. NCBI lineage: Eukaryota > Metazoa > Arthropoda > Insecta > Coleoptera > Coccinellidae > Propylea > Propylea japonica. The sequence goes on along the minus strand of CM024248.1, from coordinate 2,169,248 downwards.
TTCCTACTTCAGTGGTTCAATATAACTAATGTTTGTAGTCTATGGTTTCAGCTTGCAGGTAAAATTTATTTCGTCAAAATTGGTTGAGTGTGTGGGAAGATACAATACTTAGATAAAAACGCTACGAACTTTTTCACGCTCCTTATATAATGTCACTAGCACTTGTTAAGTTCACTCGTATTTCAGTACTTCAGATGGTCAAGGAATTCTCTCGAAACTCCTGATATTCCATTAATTTTAACTAAAATACTCCAATAAAATTTTCAAATTGATGCTGAAAATAATCTTTTTCGGCAACCGTCCGGGAAGTACCCACTTTCCGGACGCTTTTCTTTGAGAAAGAAGCCTTTCCCGCCTAGTCCGGGAAGTACGTACTTCCCGGACTAGGCCGGGAAAGGCTTCTTTCTCAAAGAAAAAGCGTCCGGAATTGAATCCCTTCAATATCAGTAATTGCTCGAATTTTAATATAAATATTATATAAATAAGAATTAGAATGTTTCTGTTAATATGTGATATTTCTGTTCTGTTTAATTTAAATAAGAATTAAAATATATAAAAAAGAAATGTGTCGTCTCATTGATTTGTTATTCTAGACGGTTGCCGAAAAAATATTGTACGCAACAGGCCCGAAAATGGTTTTTTTGGACTCATAGACTTCTAGGACTCGCTTGCGCTCGTCCTAGAATTTTGTCTATTCGTCCAAAAAAACCCTATTTTCCGGACTTGTTACGTAAATTACTATTCTTGAAGTGACAGTAAATTATTAATTATCATAACAATAATTTTCATAAAAACTTTCGCAATGGCTTTACAATTTCGAATATTCCAGTATTTTTGGTACATGTAAATTCGAAGACTCAACACACTAATAATTAATGACCCCCTCAACACTCGAATTATTTATGTTAAAAACCATTAAACAAACATTAATATTCGGCAAAAATCAACTGGTTAATAAATCACTTACATAAAACTCACAACATACATTAAAATTTTTCCCATATAAGATATAAAGAAGCTCTTCCCGACATACCAACCTCAGAGGAGAAAAAGTCAACCGGAAGAAGAGTGAATGTCGTCTTTGAAATCGAGGGCGATACACCAGGATAAACAAACAGCAGAACATCGAATTGCTCACAAATCCCTTCGAATAAAAAAAGGTAGCAAGTAAAAAGTTGCCCAGTGCGGATCATTAAAACGCCGCCTACGATGAAAGTGAGCTCTTGCTACTGAATTTCCGAAATAATATTCGAAATAAGATCGGTGGCAAGTAAGTACGCCATAAATTTAATGGTGGTTTAATGGAAACGATTTATTACGATAGTTCAGGATGATAGCGGGTGTTTTCGAGCTATTCCTGTCAGTCGGGATAGGTTAGGAGAATTTTAATGTGAAGAAAGTGATTCTTGTTTGTATTTTCAGCAAAGTAACTTGTAGTTTACAGTTGGATGTCATAAATGGAGATAATTCACTCATATCGACAAAAACTAAGACATATTTGGTCATTTTGAGCGCTCGTTATTCTGAAACGAATCCCAAATGTCTGTAATTTTTTAATTTTTAGCCGAAAATGTCTCAAACTATAGGGTTCAACTCCCTGATGACGATTCCTGGTCAAATTCAATTCTGTCTGTGGGGCCGTCCGTTAGCAAAATAATTTCCGAAGGGGTTGTCCTAGAGACTTGAAATTTTCCGGGTGAGTTCGGTTTCCAATTGGCTCAGTTAAGTTCGTTAACCAGACAAATCGTACAAGGTATTCCATAAAATATGGCCATTCAAATTTTTGTTCCTTCTTATTCACACACAACGAAACCCATCGAAATAAAATGTTGCGGCCATATGCGAGGTGTTCATAATAAGCCTCGTGCAAAATTTTTTGGCCATAGTGATAACAGAAACCATAGAAAATCCAATTGGAATATTGAAGAGAAGAATCTTCATATTTTCAAAAGAGGATATCCGATTCCAGTGAATATTTTTTTGTGAATAAAGATTGTTATACTGAATTTCTTCTTCTATAGTATGCATTAAACTATATGTTTAAATTTCAAATAATTTGTTTGCTTGCATTCTACCCATCAGGGATTATAGCACTAGTAGATGTTACTCGTTACAAGAATCGAATTAAAATATAAAAAATTAATTAATAAATATATTTATTTACTTCTAATATCCCAATAGTCAGTAAATTTGCAAGTGTAGGTAATGATGCAACTAGTTGGAATACAAAAAAAGTAAACAAAAGTTAAGCAAACTGCAGTTTGCTTAATTTTGACGTTTTATTTTCCCCTCAAGAGGATTAAAAAAATATATGAAGTTCAAATTCTCCTATGAATTATCCTCGTGATTTGTCTTTATGAAATTATCATATTCTTAACTGTTTGAGCTGCTGAAGGTTTTACCACACGTCATAATATGATCTTCATTCAGCACCTCTTCACATTCACCAACAAACCTTGAATTACTCGTTGAGGCCCCAAAATAATCGCGAAGCTCAAGTAAACTAAATCTATGCTTGACTTCAAAACAATAATTGAAAATGATGTCCAAATTTTGTTCATTGTTGATCTAAAGGGAACGTTCTTCATACCTCTAACTCCTTTAATGGAAGATGTTATGGAATATAAAAGTCTACTTAATACATGAAATCAACTGATCAACAAGAAGAAATTATGAATTGGCATGAATTTGTAAGTTCCAGCAACTCAGAGCAGGGAATTACTATTTATTTGCATACATGAAAATCTGATCGTTTGTTTGTTAAATACTAGCTCAGGAGGATTAAAATTTCAATTAAATTGGGGGTTATCGCTTAGCAGAGGATCCCAATTGGCGACGGCAAGCTCTATGTTCAGGTATAATAAGCAAGATGCTCTCAAAGATATTCTTGTCTTCGAATTTGAGAAATGGAACTGCTTCCCTATAACACTGGTTCGCACTACCTGTATGTAACAAAAATTGTGTATATTATTTCAGTAAGTGTCACCTAAAGATAACTACAAACTCCATTCATATCGAAAAATCTGCCAATACAATCTGATTAACTAATGTATATTGACCTCATCAATAAAATCATAAAATAAAACCAGAACAGACTTAATCCTCCTGTCAAGTCGAAGGTGACTAATTAATCAACACGACCGATACAGAAAACGGTCGCTATCATTCCTTTATCATTCTCAGGAAGCGAAAACGAAAAAATCGCGAGAAATGCCATAAAACATCCAACTAATTGTATACATAAGCAAGTGATTTTCTTAAATGTTAAGGCCAAACCACCTTCTATCAACGAGCCGATCTGCTGAAAAAAAATAAGAGAGTTTCATAGAGAATCAAGAACAGTGATGTTCCAGGTGTTACAGTTGTAACACTTGTGTTACATTCCAGACCTGGTGTTATTATATCGTCTAACGTAAATTCTGATATTCGGCAGAAGTGTTGAAATTGTCGCTTCAGGCTTCAAGCGCGATATCAATTGAAGCAATTTGAGGATAAATTATACAAGGAAATAGTTATTTTTGTGCGTAAAATGAGTGTTGTTTTCATGGCACATGAGAGTGTCAATTTTTACTCGAGACCGCAGGTCGAGACCAAAAATTCACTCAAATGTGCATAAAACACGAATTTATACGCACTAAATACAAACAACATTTCTGTACAACTGTGAATGTAAATTTACTTTGTCTGAAATATAATTAATAAAGAGAATGTGTCAAATACAATATTTCTATGCATCCAGTGATATTTCTGTGTCGTTACTATAGAAACTTACTTTTAAACGGTGAAAAAGTAAACTCTATTTTTAACCGTGAAAAATAGTTATTTTTATTAAGTGCGTAAAATGAGTTGTTTTTTTCATGGCACATGAGAGTGTCAATTTGGCCGAGACCGCAGGTCGAGGCCAAAAATTCTCTCGAATGTGCCAAGAAAACACGAATTTTATACGCACGAAATACAAACAACATTTTTTGTACAACTGTGAATGCGAATTTACATCGTCTGAAATACGTATAATCATTGAAGATAATGCTTTCAGTACAATATTTAAATGAATCCAGTGATCTTTCTGTGTAGTAACTATAGAAACAGTTTGTTGAAATTGTTTGAATCTTTGACAGTATTTGCTCGTAGTTGTTTTCAATTTCGAATTATTTTAAAGAAGATGAATGTTGAACATGATAGTGGTAGTGATACCCCCGCAGATATGGCTGAAGAAGCAAATACAATCGTATCTTATATGTTACCAGCCAAATCAAAGCTAATAATATGAGAAAACATATAACCAATTTCGAGAATGGCGCAACAAGAACATCGTAAAAAAGGTTTCTGAAAATGTGCTCACATGCTATTTCGAGGAAAAATAAAAAATTTTTAAACCTTCCAAGTTATGGAGCTCAATGTTAAAAAAACATCGAATGTCAAGGAAAATATTGATATAAGGAATTTTTCAAAATTGGTCCCGCTTATTAAGAACAAAAGCGTCCGATACCGAGGAAAGAAATCTAAAGTGTTATGGAGGGATAATATCAATAGATTCTCAGAGATGCTGATGACGAAACTAATTTACTTTATAAGGTACAGATACAATCATAATTTTGTGAAATTAGTTGTAATTAAAATATTCATTATTTTTAAATTGTTCTAATTTTAGTTATCAGCAGTGAAAAAAAGACTTTTTGTAACGGTGAAAAAAAGACTTTTTTTAACGGTGAAAGAAAGTAATATTTTACGCATCCATAGTGATGAAGAAAAGTCAAGTTTTTTTGACAGTTGTACAAAAAATACTTTTTTAACGGTGATCATTTACGCATCCATAGTGATAAAGAAAAGTCAAGTTTTTTAGACAGTTGTACAAAAAGATTTTTTCGTTTTGAGATTTGACAGTTCTATATTAACAAGAGGTAGAATCGTGATTTTTAGGGGTACTGAAACGAAATAAATATAATTTCTTAATAAACGGAGATCAATAGGAATTTTTTCGAGAAATAAGTCGTATGCACATTATAGTTAACGACGAGATATTCCCTATCTAACTAATTATAGGTTTAAAGAAAGAGAGATTAATAATTAAATTGATACCTAATACTCACGCTACTTTACTGAACTCTGAAATGTTACTAGTTGTGAACTATAATGTTTTTCTTGCGAATAATACAGTATTTCGGTGTTTTCCAGAAGTAAATGAATTTCAATATCACTGCTAGGCATATTGTATACGTAGATTGTAGATGTAGAATCACGAAACCTGGCGCAAATATCTTGAAAGAGTACCCACCTACCCAAGTTGCAGTACCTAATGTTTGTAAACAGCAAGGGGGAATATAAACCTTGAAATCTTTTCCCCATTTTGACTCTATTTACAGGACCTATCTTATCTATATATTCTTCATTGATCTGAGATCTGAGTGCATTGATTAACGCCCTATTTAAACTCAATTCTGGAAGTGGACTAATTCGTATTCGGTAGACAAATGAAAAAATTACGCAAGTGCTTTTGAGAGCTCGTTCATTGGTAGAGCTATAAGGCTATTACCTAAAAATTACGTTTAGGACTTGAGATTGATACAAAATACATGAGTGCTAAATCTCAGCATGAACGGAATTATATTCTGGAAATTATTCAGACAAGGAAATATGTTAAAAATCGGTAACTGAAAATTTCGAAATTCTATGGTTTTGATTTCACAATTCTCTTGAAAATTTGCATTATCATTCATCCCCAAACTCGATTTAATTTCAATCGAAAGGCATTATATGGTAATATTAGAATTTTTTGATATATATAGATTCTTCAATCGTTGTATAACGCAACTTCCACAAATTCTTGTGTACTGCTCAGAATTGCCTGTGAAAATTTTTTTAACTTCATTCGAAAACGTTGATAATTTAGAAAAAAAAATAAATTCAATGGTTCTGTTCATGCGATCGCCTTGAAATTTTTAATGAACATTCAGTATATCAATCTTCATTCACAAAATAAATTTCACCCCATTCAGATAACATGTTATGAAAATATAAAGATTCTTCTTTTCAATGTTGCAACTAAAATTTTTATGGTTCTGTGTACATATACATACTATGACCCCAAATTTTGCATCAGGCTTACTACGAGCATCTTGCATGGGGCCGCAAAATTTCATTTCAATCGGTTCCATTTTGTCTAAGATGTTGAGGAACGCAAAATTTTGAGTGGCCATGTTTTATGGAATATTTTGTACGATTTAGCTCATTAACAAACTTAACCGCGGCATTTGGGATCGAACACACCCTAAAAATCTTCTCTAGTCTCTAGGACAATCTCTTCGAAAGTTATCGTGCTTACGGCCCCAACAGAATTGAACTTGACCAAGGATCGTCATCAGGAAGTCAAACATTATCGTTTGAGACCATTTTCGGCTAGAAATGAGAAAATATCAGACATTTGGCAAAAAATAACACTCGTTTAAGCAGAACGAGCGCTCAAAAAAGGTCTTCACCACTCATCACAGGTCAGTCATATTAAGTTACGAAATGTTACAATTCATAATTTCGCTGTGTTACAATTTATTTATAAGGCCAAGAATCCTAGCAAAGAATATCATATCGAGAAAAGTGTATCACCTTGAGTAAACTTATAGATTCCAGTTACGACACCTCTACCACGCCGTAATAAATTCAAATCAAGTAGGCTGTATGCCGGTGATATGGCAAATCTTCTAGATGGGCAGGGTCGCTAGCAATCTGGCTGAAATTGAAGACGATGGCGAAAGAGTAAACAGCGATTCAATGTCGGACAATGATGTTAACTTATAAGATCACATCTGTGCGAGGTATCACGTGGTGACGAGATTTAGGATTATGAGAAATTTGAGTCGGCGTTGAGTCAATATTGTTACCGAAATAACTCTTATATAGAAAATTAAGTTTCAAGTAATTTTCTGGGTATGATAATTAATTCAGGAAATTTAGGGCGAATTGCCTCAGTTTAAATCTATGGAAGTTGATAATTCAATATTATGGGTACATCAAAGAGATATGATAGTATAGAGTTGTCATCATTGAAATAAACGTGGTATCAGATGCGCCATATTACTACCACCTAACGTCAAATTTGACAATTGTTGAATTTTCTGGAGGAATTGTGATTTTTGCGCCAGTTTCTAGTTGAATTGTGATTTTTTCTGCTTGATAATATACAATTAATTGGTATGGTGCACTGTAAGGCTTTCTTCGAGCAGAGAAGAGATAGATAAGAAGAAAATTAGAGGAAAAACATATTACAGGTAGGGATGAGTACTGACCAAATCCGCATTCGAACTTTTTGCTAGTCTGTCTTGGTAATCTGATATCATTTCATATGTGAATACGCCTGATGAAAAATTGTGTATTTGATATTCAATTGACCTTACCTATTTGAACAGGATTCCTAAAGATCCAACACGTCGTATTTTTGGGGGGAAATTCGTAAACAGAAAAAAACTGGCAACTCAATTCAACCGCCATATAAGTCCTCGACTTAGCCCCGCCCAGTGGTACCATTTTTCCTTACTCAATTGTATGTCATAACGTCTCTTCTCTAGTATATCTCGATGGGCTACATAGACAGTTTTGCGAACCATTTGAGGTTCTGAAAGATCATCCCTTTGTGAGCCAGACCTGGTTTGGCAATAATCTTGTTGAGATTTAGTCCAAATATCAACATTAGGGGAATTGTCCATAATGTGTATAGGTACTTTTAAATCATTCTAACCCTCAGTAAATGCGAGTAGTTAGGTAATAGGTATAGTCCGTTCACGAAAGTTTGGACGCATAGTAGGCGTTTGTTTATTTATCTGAAGTTGGCAGTATTTGCTGTCATAACGTAAAATAAAGTCACGTTGCCGAATGTACCCGGCCGAGTCTATCGAGCTTGCGAGTTATAAGAGAACTCTATGCAATATTGACAACATTGCTTATCAATCTGACAAGAGAATGAACAACATAACCTAAAATTTTAATGTACACAGTGAAAAATGCCAAATTTCCATGGCCAACCGATGGCTCAAACTTTCTTGAACGGACTATATGTTTCATCTTCCTCTCATAACTCATAACATAAATTTATGTGTTTTTTTTTTTATTAGTCTGAAGTCTCTTTCAAACTAATGACTCAAATATCATATCAGAATTTGAATTATCGACATAGCCAAAGAAGCCAGTTTCAGAACTTCATTTAATGAAAAGTATATCGTACTGGAAAAAGAATTTAAAATTTCAGAGCGGCCTTTTAATGAAAAGGCCGACTGCACTTGGAGAATATTCAAATTGATATATCGCTCTGATTCGAAAGTGAGCAAACTTGAGTTATTGATAATTTAAAATTCATCCATCATCTTCTGACAAGCCCCTCCAGTTTCATCTAATCTTCTGTTAAAAGAATTTAGAATTTCGGAGCGGTCTTTGTATGAAAAGATCAACTGCACTTGAAGAATATTCAAATTGATATATCGCCAACAGAAGCCACACCTACAAATCTTTAACTTCTTGAAATTAAGATCATTCAACAAAACAGTCGACCTAAAATCACATCATAAAGTAAAAAAAGTACCAGCCACATACACCGTACACCCGATAATTTCTATGTAAAGTCAACAGCATTTCTATACAAACATATCTCAATTCTCTATAATTAAACTATCAATTCAAAGTCATCTAAACATTTTCGACATAATCAAAAACTCTGCCTAAACTTACTTTACTGTCATTATCGATCCTTGAAATACTATTGATGATGAATTTCACGAAAATATTGCGTGTTTAGGTTTAAAAATTGAATTCTTATTAAGAATATTTTCATTTTATTGGCATTTATTTTTTTATGGAAATATGAAGTTGTTTTGTCTGAGATATTCAGGAACAAAAATGGTTAATGCCCTTATTTATTTCATGGAACACCCTTTACGATTTGGCTGGTTAACGAACTTAACCGAGCCATTTTAGAACCGCACTCACCCTGAAAATTTCCAGTCTCTAGGACAATCCCTTCGAAAGTTATTGTGCTAACGGCCGGACGGCCCCACGGACAGAATTGAATTTGACCACGACTTCGTCATCAGTGTTTGAGACCATTTTCGGCTCAAAATTCGAAAATCATAGACATTTGGGCAAAACGATATAGCACACGTTTAAGTACAACGAGCGTTCAAAAAAGATGAATTTTTTTACAACTTTTTCGATCAATACCAGATCACAATCATCGATGGTTGTTTACAGAGAACTGTTAAAAAAAGACAAGCTGGGGAATGCTGGCCGAAACGTTGAACACAAGAAGCAAATCTGATGTAAACAGCTAAAAAATAACAATTCAACATCGTTTTCTCAATATGAACAGGAATGCAAAATTTTTGACTTCACGTCAGAACATTCTTCAATTTTTATTAACTTCGACAGTTATAATGAACATCTGGTTCGTCATATTTCTTCCGAAACCCCTCATAAAATTTCGTGTGTGGGCGTTATTCGAGAAGATATTACAATGCTCATCATAATATTAATATACAGATTATGAAAGTCGATATTTTGCACGTAATCATACACTCCAAAATTCGCCAACGACGTGTGTGATCTATGATTTCGGTCGATCCATGTCGATGCTCGTGAAGCCTTAGCATTGTCGGAATTTTGGTATTCGATCTTTACCCTGGCATAAAATCACGCACTGGTTGAAGAGATATTCCATAATTTCTCACAGAGGTCTTGTGTTGAAACTTAGGTACCCTCACGCGTTTACACGCAACATTTTTGTGATATTTTCTATCAATATTTCAAGGATCGATAATGACAGTAGGTGTAGGCAGAGTTTTTGATTATGTTGGAGAATGTTTGGGGGACTTTGAATTGATAGTTTAATTATAGAGAAGTGAGATATGTTCATAGGAATGCTGTTGACTTTACATACCTAGAAATTATCGGGTTTATGTTGTCGGTACTATTTACTATAGAAGTTGAGAAAAAGGTCATTTTAGGTGGACTGGTTTGTTGATTGATCTTGTTTCAAGATGTTAAAGATCTGTAGGTGTGGCTTCTGTTAGCGATGCAAGTTTGAATATTTCTTAAAGTTGATATGTTGGTATCTAGGAAACTTCGAAGTTGTACAATCTTCTTTCAATCCGAAATAATTTTTATTTTGTTCAGATTTGGGGTTGTGAATTTCAGAGGAACTTGCTCGCTTGTTCCTATAAAAATCAAATTTAAGCCACATAAAGCGTTTGCCAATAATCCTTGTACAAAGAATTATTAACCCAAATATAAGAATCCGGCGATTCTCATTTTCGATAGCAATTTATCCAAAACATTTTTAATTTGATATTTCTCTTTCTCTTAGCCCCCATTTTATTTTTATTCGGTCAAATGAAAATATACAGGGTGTTCCTAAATTGAACGTACAAACGAAAAGGGGAGAATCCTTAAGTGAGTTTAAGAAAAAAAGTCCCATAAACATGGGGTCGCAAACGTTTCGTTTTCGAGATACAGAGTGTTGAAGTTTAAATTTTTTTCAAGTTTTTTTCTCATAGTATCTACACTTCACAAGATATTCAACTGAAATTCGGCATATATATTACATTTGAGAGTTCTCACCACATGACATGGCAATTTCGATAAAAGATCTACAGGGTGATATTTTTTCTCTAACACTGCCACCTGTTCTTCTGCAGAACTTTTTTTTGGTGAGCAACTGTTAATTTGAAAAAATGTAAAAAGAAGCTTTGTTCTTATACTAAACTTTTCGGTCTCTTGTAGTTTTGTCGTATCTACCAACGATTTCGTAAAAAAAATTTGAACGATTCTCTCGAAATCCTCGTGAAAATCCAAATTATGATGGGAAGGCCACTTTGTAAGCTGTGGTGAATGAATTCAGTGTCAGTATTTATGGAAATTTTCCTGATCTTCAGCGATGATTCATAAAGATTCGATAAACTCGTATAATCAACACATGTTTTTGATTTAAAACTTTAACACCCTGTATCTCGAAAACGAAACGTTTGCGACCCCATGTTTATGGGACTTTTTTTTCTTAAACTCACTTGAGAAATCTCCCCTTTTCGTTTGTACGTTCAATTCAGGAACACCCTGTTTATGAAAGTTTCTTGCGAAATCAAGTGTTTTTTACCTCTTGCAAACATAATAATTCACCACCAAAATATGCTCTTTTGCCTGCATAAAATTTTTTTTTATTCTCGTAAGTTTTCTTGGTTTTTAGGAAGAAAATTCGAAATTCTTCTCAGGAGCCATTTTCAGAAAGCTTTAATAAGCAGAGAAGCCTCAGAAAAAAGTTTATATAGAAGACCAGCCTATTTTTCGAGCGCTCGTTCTACTCAAACGAGTGCTGTATCGTTTTGCCCAAATGTCTGTAATTTTTGAATTTTGAGTCGCGAATGGTCTCAAATGATAGGGTTAGACTCCCTGATGACAAATTCGTGGTCAAATTAAATTCTGTCCGTGGGGCCGTCCGGCCGTCCGTTAGCACAATAACTTTCGAAGGCATTGTCTAAAGACTTGAAATTTTCAGGATGAGTTCGGGTCCCGAATGGCTTGGCTGAGTTCGGTAACCAGCCCTATCGTACAGGGTGTTCCATAAAATATGGCCATTCAAAATTTTTGTTCCTCAAAAAAAAAAACGAAACCAATCGAAATGAGATGTTACTGCAAAATGCAAGATGCTCATAACAAGCCTCGTGCAAAATTTTGTGGCCATAGTATAAACCGAACCATAAAAACTCCAACTGGAATATTGAGAAGAAGAAACTTTATATTTCCATGAGAAGATATTCGATTCGAAATTCGAAATTCATTTTGTGAATGAAGATCGATATACTGAATGTCCATTCAAAATTTCGTGGCCATAGAGTCAACAAAATCATAGAAAATTTAATTGGAATATTGAAAAGAAGAATCTTTATATTTCCATAACAAGATATTTCATTCGGGTGAATTTTCTGAATAATTCCTGAATATAGTTCCGATTGTGCTAAGATTTTGCATTTTCGTATAAGGTATCCATCTTAAGTCTCATATTAAATTTTGAGGTAATAGTCTTATTGTCCCACCAATAAAAAAGCTCCTGCTCAAGGCTTTTCTTAATTTTTTGACAAGAAATCACTTAATACATTGTTTCGCAACAATTCATATACACTCTTTATATTCATCTTTCGATGAAAAAAGTAGCGAAAATGAGTAAAACTGTCATCATTAGGTACCCTAGTGGAAACTTATCACAATATTTTGTTATTTCATCCCGGATACAAAATCACCCATCATTGTCAATGATATTATTCATCCTATTTTCCGACCTAAATTCATCAACCAAGCGTGAAATTCCTATTAAATTCTACTTGAAACAATCATACCTTGATTCTCCATGAAGGTTAGATATCTTTTCAACGAAAAAAACTCGTCAGTAATGAAATATGTTTTACACACATTCTCAAGGATGCATCCATTCTTTGCGTCTTTGAAACCCGATAGAAAATTCGATACTCTGTGACGATATCCGAGTTTTTGCAACTCTATGGTCATTTGATACGGATCTGTAGACAAAAGAAGTAATCTTCTCCATTTCAATGTTTTGCGGTATTCCTAGGAAGTTGCAGATATTATAATTGTTGATGAAATAATGAAGAAATATTCAAATATTGAACATTTTCTTCAAATTCTTTACAGTCTATCGCAGGAATATGATTTTACTCTGAGTGGTCGGTGTGATTTCTGATAGACTCCATAAAACTAGTACCTCTCATGCATAAATGTCAAAGTAATAACCATTTTTATGGTATTCGTTTTGAAGAGTTTCGAGCTCCTGAGCTGTTCCAGTATTTGTGCGCAACCAATGGCAAGCCGTATTTCGAGCTTTTGAGTTACTCAGGAGCCTGAAATACTTCAAAACGAATAGGCTATATGAATAGCCCGCTATTTCGGTAAATGTCACGTTTGCAGCTGTCATTTTATGACATTTGACAAGTAGAAACTACGCCATTAATAAAAAGGGAACGATACACGCTTCAAGAACGCATCGAATTTATTAAATTTCACTATAAAAATGGTGAAAATTTGGCAAAGGCGGTTCGTAAAACTAGAACATTTTTGGGTCGTCGTGTACCACTTTGTCGGACCGCAATAAAGAAATTGGTAGAAAAATTCGAGCTGTTGGGACAAGCCGAGAATATCGCTGCTGTAGCCGAACTTGCTTAATGAGTTTTTATGGTCGAAATTGGATAGTATTGATCTGGACAACGTTTACTTTCAACAAGACGGCGCGGCGCTACGGAATAATAGAATTTCTATTCGTTTCAATAAGAACATAAATCATAATCAAATAATAGTGATCAGAAATAATGCAGTGGTTACATAGAACAGAACCTTGAATAAGCCAGATCCTCCAAGCGAAGATGTTAGTTTATAAATTACCCGATGATCAGTAGGTTGAAACATCTGAAACAACTTCCAATAAAACCATTAAACAATTTACTATCTGTTTTATGAACTATGGAGAACGACAAGAATTTTCTAGGAATTAATTAGTAGTCATATTCTGCGAAATATTCCTTTGATGTGTTAAATTCCATCGGTTTATTCAGCTCATCACGATAGTCTTAATTAATTCCTACTAATCCAAATGACTGAGTATAATTATTCCCCTCGGTAGGTAATTGTCGTTGTTATTGAATTTTTACTACCATTTTACTGAAGGTTAGTGAGTGCTGAGTGGTTTCATTCATGTATTTCTCTGGTTATTAGATTACTTCGGTCATCGAAAGTTCTTAGGATATCAGAATGACTACTAATGCTAAAGAAATCGATTCTGTGATTATGTTACCAACTCATTGAGAATTCTTAATCCAGTCGAATTGTGCATTTAGCAGGAAACTTTTGTACTAGTTTTGATTTCTTTCATTTTTATTTTTTTTTGGGGTGCTGAATCCGAATTAGAGATTTGGTGTCAAATTTCGTGAACATAGGTCAGTTTTTTGCTTATTACTCGGAAACTATCAACTTTCCATACAAAATGAAAGTACATAAAATTTTCTACAAATTGTACTACCACAACTTGTTCTGCGACATCCCGTTCTGGCTGTTTATAAGAATATAATGAGGTGCTCTAGAGGTCCCCTAATTTCACACTGGATTCCCTTGCACCTGATGCCGTTAGACACGATCTACGTTGCAACACAGACAATTGATTGGCTAGATATTATTGAAAGACTCTTTTTGGAGTACTTACACTCCTATTTATGCCGAATGATTTCATCATTGTCTTACGACATTATAATGACCCTTCTGAATAATTGACTGAAGAACTGGCGAAATAATATGCACAAAACTCAGTTTTAAGTCCGATTGTCTCTTTCGTACATCTTTGGTTACCTTCTCTGTTGCAGTTGATGCTATATTTCTTTGTTGACGATACTAAGCTTCCTAATCTACCTCTCCTATATATGCTCACATTCTCTTATGGAGGACCCAGATGCTCTTTTCAGATGATGTCTTGAATGGATGCTACCTATGGACATTGAAAACTGTGTTTTGAGTATGCTGGTCTATTATGGTGTCCTTCAACCAAGTTCCAAGAAAGTCTTCTGGAGTCCGTCCAATGCTGGATTACACGTCTCTCATACTCATATGTGCGTTCAATCTACGAGGATCGTCTTCTCATTTTCGATGATTTCCATGACTTCGGGGGGATGCCATATTCATATTTGGAGCACTTTATGGCCATTTCTGCGGGGAGATATAGGACATGTATTGCCCTAATATTAACAACAATATTAAGCTTACGAAAGAATGGGTATAAGCTGTCCAAGAAACGTCAATCTACTCAACGGCAAATGTTTCATATTTCTCCCCAATAGAGAACACAATTATGAAATCAACTACCAACGGCAATAATTGTGGAGACTTATTCTGTGAACGCTCTCAAAAACAGGCTGGATGGCGTCTAAAGTCATATGTTATTTTCCTTGTTTATTTTAAACAGTTCATATAGTTGCTTCAGTTTCTTTTTCAGTTGAATTAATGGTTGATCGCGTAGCAAACAGTTCAGAAGCTTCAGAATAACTTCAGAAAAACCAAACTAAAACCACCTCATTATGATTGAGTCATCTTCGTGCCCTCCTTGACCCTTTCGCCCAACGTTGTCGAAATCCCTCGAAAGAACCAAAGAAAAGACTGGTTATAAGAATATAATGAGGTGCTCTAGAGGCCCCCTAATTTCACACCAGATTCCCTTGCACCTGATGCCGTTAGACACGATCTACGTCGCAACACAGACAATTGATTGGCTAGATATTATTGAAAGACGGCCGCGATTATCTAATTTCAGAAGTAAAAGTATCATTAATTTATTGATGGAGTTTTTTTCGTGCATGGCTCGACCTTGCCCCGCCTTGTAATATTGACACAGTTGTTACTGATGATAATTATACTCAATATTATTATCTTGACGGTGAAGATTTTTTGAAACAGTACGCCTCTCTCTTCCGAGATTGTTATTCATTCGTCTTTGTTTCGATAAAATGATTGCGTAGGTGCATTGGTGCGAATAGAATTGATCTAAAAGGGAAGCGAGCGATATATCTCCCAGGGTTTAGGTGTTTGTACTTGACTTTTCTTGATTGTAGAGGGAGATGATGAAATATGAATTTAGATTAGTTTGTTATAGATTGGTGACTTCCTTTCTACACTGAGGACTACTGTGGTCTTCTGTGAATTACCAAATTGAAGCTCTATTCTGCCCAGGATTGTAACATCCTTCGCAAATCGATTATTTTCCTAGGACACTCCTATTTTGGATTACTTCAGTACAGTAAGTTCAGTTTGCGTGGCAAAATGATATGTCTCTAAAAAACTTTTTACGTTTTCAGTACCTGTCTCTGAAACAGAAATAATAAAGAAAAAATTCAATTGAGATGAAATGCTCCTTCGAAAATCTTTGCACTAATTTGTCAATTTGAAAAAATTGCCTAACTGTAAAACTAAAAGAGGAAAATTAATGAAAAGGACACCAAAACGTTACATTATCTTTTTCAATTATTTTCTTCTTTAGTTTTACTGTTAGGCAATTTTCTCAAAAGCAATTTGCTCCTGACAAATTAGAGGAAAGATCTTCGCAGGAGAATTTCATCCTAATCGAAAATTTTTCAATTATTTCTGTTTCACAGATCTGGAGTGAAAACCTGAAAAGTTTTTTAGAAATGCAGAATCCTTCCAGATTATATTTCAATCGATATAATAATGAGTGCTCGATAGTTTCTGTGTCTGATCCTTATAAACTAGAGATATTAAGTTCTTCTCACTGGTCTTATTTGATATCTCACGAGCTGATGAACTGATTAAGTAGCCTCAACTCGATATTTGACAATAATAAAGCTCGTTGATACTTCTATTTGGAAAAGGCACCAGCCTGTTTGACTTCCTTGAGGCAGATACCCAAACTGAAACAAGCTTTTTGTACTTCGCTAATGCTGTGAGAGATCGTTCACAGCTCCGAATGGACCTACTCAATTGTAGAAGAAAATGATGAAACATGATTTCGATTTATTGTTATTATTATTTGAATTGTCGTCCTAATGGCTAAGAAAGCCTTCCGGGAGCTGTGACCATGTACATTTTCTGTTCTCTTCCTTACTAATTCATGGCAGTCCAAGGAGGTCAAAGGCGTTGAGAAAACCGACAAACTCCCTTGCAGCCTTGGCCGTAACCTCTTGGATATCCAAGACCTGCACAACTGTTTTTGCTTCTGATCCTCGAAGCCTGCTAAATTACCCATACCATTCTGGTATGTGTATATGAAATCATCATGAATTTTATGGATTGAGTAGTTCCAGGGATGTTTTCTCCAGAGAGTAAATTCCTTCAACGCCACAATGCCTTGTCACTCAAAAAAGAGTAACTTCTCTGCGTCTTGCCAGTTGGTCTATGGTATTACGGAACTCCCAGGTCAGCAGAGAACCCTGGTAATTCGATTTCAGAGATCTCAGAGTGGCTTTACTGTCCGTAGTGTTGTAAACATGAGCCCAGCTCTTTTTTTTTTGGATTTTGCGAAAGAGCATATCCACTGGAAGAGGCTGATTGGAAAAGAGTTCCTTCAGAGATGAGTCTAGATTCTGCCTCTACCATTGTGATCGACGTTCCCTAGTATACAGACGTCCACATGAAAGATATGCTCAGTGCAATTTCCTGAATACTACTGGTTCGGGAGAGGATCGATTATGGTATGGGGTGGAATATCTTTGACTGCTCGCACAGACCTATTGGTCGTTGATAATGAAGCTTTGAATGCTGATAAGTATATACGCTACATTCTTGAAAGGCATGTAGTGCCATTCGCCCCATACATTGGTGAAAATTTCATTTTTATGGTCGATAATGCCAGACCCCATCGTGCGCGCATCGTTCAGGAATAGGTACCTTGAAGAAGTTGAAGTCTCTCGAATGGAATGGCCAATTTAGTTCTCAATCCGATTGAGCAGGTTTGAGACAACCTCAATAGAAGGCTTAGAAGTTCAGAAAATCATCCAGCTGCTCTAAATGACTTAGGAATCCAGCTCAGAGAAATCTGGGAAGGATTAGATCAGAACATTTTAAGATCGCTCATTTTGAGTATGAACCGTCGTTGCCGAGCTGTAATTAACGCAATGGGTGGAAATACCAAGTATTAAATCACTTATCAGGGTTCCAGTACTTTGAAAATCATTCATTTCTCTTCTTTCACATAAGATTCGGTGAAATCCTGAATTTTTCTTCCATTTAATGTGTCTTGCTTCGTTCAAATTCTTCCGAGTGAACATAAAAAATAAATTATAAAGTCAATGTAGAGTTAACTTTCATTAAAATTGAGATTTTCAGAATGTGCGTCAATTCTTCTGCACTGTGTAGTTTGTCAAAACATTCTCCGTGAACATACTTTCCTGAATTCCAGATGCTCATCGTACACAAAAGTCAAAACTTTGAAACAAAACAACTGTCACACTGCCATACCCACGATATTACCAAATACGTTTTCATTGAGCAAGCAGAAACTGAAAATAACTCATATTATGACTCTAAACCGTAGATTTACATCTAATACACCAGAAAACAATGCGGCAGTCGCGAAACATCGTGTGATTTGAAACGGCGTATTATCGAAAAGTAAATGAGAGCCGATTTCGATGAACCAATTCAATACATCTCGGTATGTAAATGGGACCGCATAATTATTATACAATGGTATCTGCAGTGGCGATACGGCAGCAACTACAATGGTTATGTAGACTACAAAGGTTCCAGTAATTCACGAGGAAATATGTCGCAATTAGCGCTTTGTGTTTGGTTTCTTTCGCCTATCGATAGATATTGCCGAACGGTTCGGCATCTGACAGACATAATATGGTTGAATCCGTGGGTTTAGGCGATACAAAGATCGATTGTTTTTGTTGAACGCCTGAGGATAGTTCGTTTCGAGAGCTCAATATGGAGCGTGAATTTTAGACGAAGTCTATGTTGTTTTTCACAGGTGAGTCTTTGTTAATGCTGAGTTCAAGATTCAGAAAATTGATATTGTAGCATATATAATAATAATAAATAATAATAAGCATCACATAAACGGATAGTGATAAGACTCAAAGATTGAGAGAAAAGCCCCTATATGGATGACACCTGAACGAGGTCACCCAGGAACATGTCGACATTCCTGCGTCGAAACTACTGGCTGACTTCTGGAAGATTGTTTCCTGAACAGAAGGTTTTCTCCTTGCCATTCATTCTAGTGCAAACTAGAAACTATCAGAAATATATCATGAAGGATAGGAGCCTCACCGACGATAGATGCCGCCACGGATGCCAAATATCAGAAACAATCCAACATATTACAGGAGGCTGCCAAATGTTTGCTGGAATTAATATAAGAGTCGACATGATGCAGTTTGTGCAATAATACATCAGGTGCTCGCCATCGAACTGAAAATACTGCAATCCTAACCAATTCCATATTATAATGTATCAGCCTGAAATAATACTGGAGAACCACCATTACAGGCTCTACTGGGTTCGCACAGTACTTACAAATTTAACAGTTGCTAATAACAGGCCAGACATCATTCTAGTGAAGAAAAAGAGAAGAGAGCAATACTTATAGACGTAGCCATCTCGAATAACAACAATTACGTCAAAAATACGCTGAAAAAATTTCGAAATATCGAGAGCTTGAAATTCTGATCAAAAGGCAGTGGGGAATGTCTAATACCAGAACCATTCTCATTCTCCTATCAACCACAGGAATTATTCCTAAGAGCCTCGAGTCCAATCTCAAGGAGCTAGGTTTGGATGACAACATGTACAAATAATGCAAAAGGCCATGGAGGGAAATATTGCAAGACCGACTCCCAGGACGTCAACCGGGAAATCTAGGAGCAAGCAACGAAGGACGAACAGCCAAGGACCCAGGAGCAGAAGAAACACCGAAGACCTCAGAGCTCAATCCCACTGATATCCGTAATGAGTGAATGATCCCCTAAATAGGGAGTTTTATAGCCGATCGCTAGGAGGTGTGAGAAAATTACACTCTTTCTAAGCTAATAGGCTCAAGTCGATAATAAAATAAGTTTTTTATTTTCAACAACCTGATATATGCCACTATCACGTTTTCTTCCTCTTGCGTCTCTACAGCTTGATCAATAGGAAGGAAGGAAGGTACAGGTTATGAGAGAATTCTGAGTCAGAAAGTCTGATCTTCTCTGCACAACTACCTTCATCACATCAGCGAACTCACCCAGTGATGTTATGATCAAAATAGTGAGCATCGAGAAGAACTTTAACTCGATGTTAAGGGTGAAGTTAGAATGAAAAAACAAGCATACTACCCAACACTATTTCGGGTTTCTGGTCAATCCGGAATCAGAGGAATTAAAATGGGTAGTACACTTGACAGAAAGAAAGCAAAAACGCCACAAGAGATTCAGAAAATTATCACTCGGAATGCCAGACCTGGTTTAAAAGACCCTCCTGGCCAAAGAGCATGAATTGAATATTTTGTATCTGAATACTAAAGGTATTTATTCGAAAAGTTTCAAGTTTCAATTTTGTAAAAACGGCGAGACAGGGTTTTCCTACTGAGGTTTTTCCCTGTGCTCTGGTATCATACGCCAGAATAGTATGGTACCCCGTTTGCACCAACCTCAGCTAGAAGGTTTCATGTGTTGTATTTTGTTGTCTTGGGAAAAATACTGAAAACAAAACACCCTGATGGAATCTTCTGGGAAAATATCATTTCAGAAAGTACTCGGAACTTCAAAAT
Source organism: Propylea japonica (assembly GCA_013421045.1). Lineage (NCBI taxonomy): Eukaryota > Metazoa > Arthropoda > Insecta > Coleoptera > Coccinellidae > Propylea > Propylea japonica. The sequence continues at coordinate 2,148,961 of CM024248.1, read as the reverse complement.
GCGGGGTCAAAAAAGTATTGGTTCTCAGTAGGAATAGGTAACGCCTCTTCACTGGCTTTCTAACCTAACATAGTCACAATAGGTAGCATATAAATGGAATTGGCTTAACAGAACTGATCAGTGTATATTTTGTGGAGATTGTAAGGAAAACTACGGTTTCTAGACGCCTTGGAGCTTTTTCAGATATTACAGTTCAGTAGGACTCTGGAAATGAAGGGCGATCTATACCGCAGTTGCAAAAACAGTATCGAGTTGAAGAGATTCAAAATTTAATTCTTTTAAAATTTTCAAGCCGATGACAGATCTTTCCAATAGCGATAGAAAGAGTTATACGAAATTTCGTGAACATCTTCATTATGTAATGTCCATTGAGTGGCTTCAATGATATCTTCAAGTCGAAGTTGAAAACTAATGAATCAATTTCCTGAAAAGAGTAGCCAAAAAACTCCAGAAACTGATGCAAGAAAGGATCGAAATAATCCCAAATAACTCCAGAACTCCCTCTGAAAAGACTAAAACTATCCAACATATGATAAACGATTATTTCATTAGATAATATCATTCCAGACAAATTACTCACTTCTTGCTGAGAATGAGACAATGATGAAGGAGATTCTGTCGGTAATGACTATTTCATAGAGTTCCTCATTAGACCATGGTACCGCATCTAATTACGTGAATATCGTCGAAGCGATAAAACATTTACAAATGGCCCTCCTACGGTTAACATGTGAGCTTGAAGACCCATGACTGTGCAACTACCAGATAAGTGGTGAGATCTTATCGGAGGAATAAAGTTTAAATTGCTGCTTTAACAAAGTGGCCATCTGTACCACACACAAGTTTCGGTATTGTTTCTGGTCGTGTGAGAGTTTTTGTGCAGTTGTTCGGGTATTTTGGGAAGAAGACTGTAGCTTGTAGAAATTCCTTAAATAAGATATTTATGTAGCATAAGTAAATTGAATCTTTGTGAATATTTCGATTCCTTCTTCTCCTATGATGTGCTTTGTCCCTGGTAAAGAAGCCACATGAACTATTATAAATGATTTTCTTCATTTCTCTGAAGGAAATGTGGAAATCATACGGATGTTCTCAATGCAGGTTTGATTTATCAGATTTGTGAGACAGTAGGAAGGGTCCTGGCTTCAATTTCCCCAAGAAAATTGGACAGAAATGTTTATAACAAAACCTCAAAATAGTAGTTCAATATCATATATTATAGAGTTTCCAGCTTTTGGATTGCCGATTCTCGAAGCAATATTACTAAGGCAAAATTTATCACCAACATTGCTATAATAGTCGAAAAAGAATATGCAATTCCATCGTCATTATTGCTATGAATTTGGGAGATAGCAATATTGCTTGGATAACAAGATTCATTCATAGCAATATGCGAACAGAATCGCACAGATTGTGAGAACAGTATTCAAGACACAAAATACTAACAGGACTAATAAAGCTAAAGTGAAAAATGACAATGAAAATCAATTAACAAGTGTTGCAAACATGAAGTACAAAACTTTTAAGTGAGATAGAACCTACTTCGAAGAAACAAAACGTTAGTTCAACTTGGAGATGAGACAAAGTTTTTCCAACATGCTTTGAAGGAAAGACCAAAGAAATTACAAGGTGAATATCTATAAGAAAACTGAGACTACGAAATTGAAGGGAGCAGCTATCATGTCAATAACCGAAAAGTGGTATCAAAAACAAATCGGCTACAATAATAAAAATTCCACCAATTTATCGATGATTGTTCTCTGAGAACTGTCAATAATCACAAAAAAGTTCAAAGAGTAACGAAAATTGATTATTTGAAAGTTGAAAGTTTTAAGAATTCTTTTATTCTGTAAAATTCTTTTGTGTGCTATTTTCATCTGTTTGATTTATCAACAGATGTCGTAAAACGTTCCCCTTAATTTAAATTCACCATATCAAAATGAAAAATGTGTTGAAATTTCAATTCCTTTAATTGATCAATTTTGTGATCTGAATACAATTCGTTTTATTTTAAATTTTCCAGTTAAATTGTTCGGTTCCGTGAAGTGCGAGTTTTGGTCCTCCTAGTTTGGGATAACAAAGAACCATCAATATTTTAACAACAAGACCTCCACATTGGAAGAAATTTCCAAAGCTCCAATTCTCTGGCAGTTGGACTACGGAGACATCAACTTATTGGACAACAAGTCTCAAGAATCCAGGAAGGATTCATATCTTCGATGGTTCTTGACTATTGAATAAATTTCCTGATATAAAGCCTCGGAATCAAGCCCTTATTTAAATTTTTTTTGTACAGTTCATTCGAAAACCTCAACAAAAAACATATAATTGAAAAAGCTCAAACAATGTTTTAACTATAAATGAGCTTCGTTTTTTTCTGTTCCTTTTAACGATCTATGTAATTATCTTAGCACTATCCCAAGTCACTGATTGAAAGTGTTGCTGATGATAAACAGCAGTTTACTGATGAATCACCATTTCATATTTCATCTGAGCAGACCTCAGAAGAAATTGAACCCATTCCTTAATAATTTCGTTAATTAGTCTATTCACAAAAAACTAGACTTAAGTACTTCTCGTGTAATTCCACTGAGATATGACAGCACGTAGAGCTTACGTCAACCTTACGGTCATGATGTCCGACTCACGGACATCACGTTTCTGTCCTTAATGACATGAATTCGGCCATAAAACTCATGAGATAAAGTGGACAACATTTCTTGGACATGCCACTCAATTACGTCAAATTGGTCTTAGTTACTCGGGTACTTTCCCCAGGGATTCCTTGGAAAAATGTCATTGCAGAATCTTTAACGGCGTGAGATTTTTGTATGATGAAATTGTAAGAATCAGATGAAAACGAGGGAAATACAGATATGAACGTTTATATAGTGAGAATATCGGAATCTGTATCAGGTTTAGTGATTTATCTGACTATTTTCCTTGTCTTAATTTCTATCTATCAGCATCAAGCAATTTGAATGATTTTCTTTTTTCTGTATGGAAAAAACTGTGTGGCAGCTGCTGTCGGCAGCAGCAGAACTTTGTTGTTAAAGCAATACCAATAATGCATAATACATGAGGAATAATCTGTCACTCATAAAATTGTCTTGTCGAATACCATCCAGACATCTGTTTTCTGTGAAAAAGATCGAAAATATACAATGCCAAAGTAATATTTTTTAAAGAACTTTAAGAACATCATACGTACAGGTGCAAAAATCCTCGTCTTTGACTCAGATTTTTGTTGACACGAGTAGGTACTCTTGCTTCTTTTAAAATACTACTCTGCAACGTATTTTTTCGATTTTTTTTCGAAAAAATTGAATGCTGTTATGAATTACTCTAGACAATTTCCCTCGCTTCCATTTTCACCACTCAAAAACGTGCATTTTCAATTAAAAAGGTTGCCAGATGAAAAGCTGAATGGTGAAGCTGTTTTTTCGAGTTTAGTTGCGGCAAATTCTGACAAATGTTAGATATTAAATTATAACCTATACATATGTAGGCAAAAAAATCTGTCACTCATTCGTGTGGAAATACCAATCGGCATTCAATTCGCCTGCGATAAAATTGAGAAAAAACCCATTGGGAAGTGAAATTTCTCAAACAGAAAGCATTCGTGTAGGTGCACCACCACTCTTACTTCTTGTTAAATATTACTTAGAACGTATTTTTCACATTTTTCGATTTTTAACAGAAAAGATTAGAAACCGATTAGTATCTGACAAAGACTAACAAAGTACCCACGAGATGAGTAACAGATTTTGAGTTTGAGTATGCATTATGTATAGGTAATAATTTCATAACGTCTGTCGAGATTTGCGGCAACTAGGGCAAAGTCCGGAAACTTTGGCCAGCGAGGTAATACCTTCTAACCCCATCGAAAAATTTTTGTCCAACGAAACAAAAATGGCTAACATATGGGGAAATACCATTCAGCTAAGGAGGGGAATTCCGGCGGGCGGTATTACCCCATTTTCGAAAAATTCAAGAAAGTTTTTTACAGATACCACGCAATTGTACAAGAAAAAACAACAAGAGCGTCTTGGGCCAAGGAACAGTCAGAAGCTGCACTAAATGATAGTGCAAATGAGTTATCTAAGAGACAGGCGGCTACAAAATTACATGTTTTTTTCACAAAATAATCTCTGCTCCATCATGTTTCAATAATAATATGGCAAAATCTGAAAGAAAGAAATGTAAATAACATTCTGTGAGTTGACTTCATGCCTTTCGAAGAAGCATTAGAATTAAAGGAATCGAAAAACAATACGAAATACTAAAAACTCGAACAGAAATGTTTTTGGAGAAAACATCGCAATTTTTTGAACCAAGAAAAAGATCGGCACACTCGAGTAATTATGAGGAAGTTAGAAAAAATTAAGAAATAGTGGAGTAAAACGATGATTTCGACAAGGACGTCAATGAAGATATTTGTGTTGGTGTGCGGAAAATTTGGAAAGAATGGAGAAGTTTGGTGTGTTTTTTAAGGCAAATAAACACTCAAAGCCTGCTCCAATACCACGAAGTGAAAGAATTCATATGCGATTTTTATTCGTAAATGGATGCCGGTATTACCCCATCTGTGCGGGAAATCCCGGCCATTGCAGCCTTTTATTTATGATTCTTTTTATTTGGAGACTTGCTTCATAAGGATTTTCACAACTCAAGCAATTCAAGCTCATTGTCAATTTCATTTTTTCCTTTTTGGTCCTCTAAAACACTTCCACCATAATTTATTATCAAATATCCTTAAGCGGCCGCGATTCCCCCACTTTACCCTAACTCGAAAGAACTGCTGAAAGTGCTGCCAAAATCAGACTCTTTCATCCCAATTAGCATATTATATTATCTACGAAATATTCTTCATTGTAACAAATCTTCCAGAATATCCCATAAAAACAGCAAAAACTCTTCCGAAGATAGAAACGGTCTGACAACTCAACAAAGCTAATGAGGCTGAACAAAGAAAACTCCCAAATACGTCTACAACTATCTATTACATCTCAATAAGTAAACACCGTCAGAGAATACCGTTCCCCATAACTTTCTCGGAATATTTCAACTTTATGAAATATTACATATATCAACATAGCTTCTCGGGCATATTACATTGCCTTTCTGGCAACGATAGATTTATCACTAGGTGTCAATTTAAATATCCCGTCCGCCGTATATGGTCTGGCACATCATCGTGGGCATTCTCTAATATATATAAGCCGACATTTTTGCAAGTCGATAT
>CM024248.1:2016423-2143616 GCA_013421045.1 Propylea japonica | reverse complement strand
AGTTGAGCAATAAAGCTATTATCTCAAAATTCTGTATAGGACTTTGAATTCATGCTAAGTATATGAATGCGAAATCTCATCCCAATCGAGTAATATTCTGAAAATTATTCTTCAAATGAAAATTTGGAAAAATATAATAATAAAAAAAATTAAAACTATGGTTCAGATAATGCGAAACTCTTGCAATTTTGCATGAACATTCAGTATATCAAGCTTCATTCACAAAATAAATTTAAATAGAATCGGATATCTTGTTATGGAAATACGAATATTCTTCTTTTCAATATTCCAATTGAATTTTCTGAGGTTATGTTCACACTATAGCCACAAAATTTTTCATGAGGCTTATTAGGAGCATCTTGCATTTGGCCGCAAAATTTCATTTCGATTTGTTTCGTTTTGTCTGAGATATTGAGGAACAAAAATTTTGAATGGCCGTATTTTATGGAACACCCTGTTTGTCTGGTTAACGAACTTAACCGCGGCATTTGGGAACATAACTCAGCCTGAAAATCTCAAGTCTCTAGGAGAATCCCTTCGAAAGTTATCGTGCTCAAAGTCCCACGGACAGAACTGACTTTGACCACGATTTCCACATCAGGGAGTCGAATCCTATCATTTGATACCATTTTCGGCTCAAAATAAAAAAATTACAGACATTCGGGCAAAACGACATAGCGCTCGTTTAGAAAAACGAGAGCTAAAAAAAGGAAGCTAATGAATAAAAGCTCTTCACCTCCCATCACTTGTCACTCTTATTGAAGTTACGAAGTGTTACAATTTGAAATGTTGCTGTGTTACAATTTATAGAAGGCCAAGAATAAGGCTGATAGTGGTCATTTATAGCATCGAACCCGTCGACTGAACACAGAGAATTGTTCTTCTTCACGTGCTTGTCCTTCGTAACGGCAAAAATAGGGGATTTAGCTTTCGGAAGCTCTCTTCGTGTTCACATTTCGTCCTTAAGGAGGTTGGGCAATGTCGTTAGATGCATAAGAGGGTTCGTTGTGCCAAGATGGAGGGAGCAAGGACCTTATGTTGCAGGATTTAGGATCCGCTAGTAATGATCCTACTTACCGCGAGTTTGCTTGGAGTTTTATCTTAGGAAATTTCTGAAAGCTTTTCTTCGTTCTCTAATACAGGAGGATTAACTTGCAAACTGAATATCTAATCCGGTTATGAAAATGTACAGGGTGGGGTAGAGAACTTGAAATTAAACAAAATATTATGGAAATATGTATTCAATTATTTCTTCATCATCAAGCTCGACATTTAACTTTTATGTTTAGACTGTTTCAAAGATGATATTTGGTACGTGATATCCATTATTGTCAATTCACTGCGTTTATAGATTTCGGAAATGTAGGATAATTCTGTCCAATCCAATGTTGGGTATGTTGGCGCTAGCCAAACGAATGTTGTTATTCAGAGTGGGTCAGAGTTCTGGGACGATCGTTATGAAGATGTGATTTTGAAGGTTTTTCCAATAAAAAGTGTTATTTTGATATTCAAAGAAAATTGCCATTTTTCAAAATAAATGATCGGATGTTTATCTCATTGTAAAGAAGAAGCTATGCCGTTAATAGTGGAAAATAACATCCGACAAATGACCACAACGACCACGCTTACAGGACCATATCCTTTCAATGAAATTTTCCATAACCAAATCGCAAAGTGGCTGCCCTATGCCCTCGATAGCCTCACGAATCCGTCTTTGAGGTCTTGAATCAGGAGGGTCAATTGTGATCACATCTTGGAGAGATAACACGGTCCGGAAACTTTCCCACAAAGAATCAATGGTTTCAAGACACAACGTTGTTGATGATCGGCCGGCTTGAGTTCTTGTGTTAACAGAACTTTATAAGCCTAATAGTCCGGTCAATTTAGACATAAAAATAGTGATCAAATAAAGAAAATTTCGACAAGCCAAATTTTTGTAGAGACCTTAGGTTTACCACAAGGAATAAAGTCTCAAAAGTCCCCATCAGTCCCATGCGAGCTTCGCGACTTATTCGGGGTTAGGTTTTTTGGATTTTCTCGAAAACGGTAAGTTTTATCGAAAAAGTACCTCAGAGCAAAGTTGTAGATCTTAAAATTCTCTATAAAAATGGTTCCCATGATTTTTTCTCTAAGACCACTATTTCCCAGATATTGCGCTTGTAAGAATCAAGTTCTACATAATATGCACACATTTCCACACCACCTGTGAGGTAGTGTACTCGGCGCATTTTTTTTAACGTGGTATCCCCGGTAGGCCTATCCACGAACCTTTATGACGTTATTTTCAGGAACAATAATTATTTAATAGTATGAAGATTATTGATATGGGTTACTGAGTTTAACTTTTTTTATTACTTTAATCTGACTCATACTCTTCATATTCAACTTCACCAATCATGTTTCTTCAATTTCTTCTTGTTCTTCTTCTTCTTCTCTTCCTGTTGATGTACGCTTAGAAATTGTTCAAATGAAGATGAATCAGTTGTCTCTTCATCAAAATCACATGAATCTTCCTCTCTTGTATTTAATTGAACATTTGAGCAAGAGACACCTTGGCAATTGGTACACGCTGGAGAACACTGCAATCCTACTTTTTTACAGCCACATTTGGCACTACAACCTTTCTTGCAATTGCAAAAAATAGTGTTGAGAAGTTTTTCTGGAGCAGGGGGCAGTAAAGTTCGAATCGGTTCCAAAGTATTATTTATCAATTTCCAACCCCAGTCTTCAGGGTTCAGTTCATTGCCTTGCCATGTCTGAACTTGATAGTATACTCGAAAACAAATGTTGAGTAGCAGATGCCGATGTTGGAGGAAGACAAGATAGCTGTACTGCTTTTTGTTTCGTGTATTTTTTACGAATGTTAAATATCTGTACGTATCTATGCAATCAATTTTTTTGGAGCTCCATAAACCGCAAGAAGAAACCGAATTCCTTTAGTAATTAGTATTTGAGGTGAAGAATTAATTTCTGTAAATACTTTTGCGCAGTCAATCAAATCATTTTTTTCAAATAATTTAATACTGAATTTTTGCCCCTTCTAAACATTGCTGACGTAGTATCGCATCCGGTTATCGAATGTAAAAATAAAATATAGTTTGGCATTTCGGATAAGCTGATAAACTTTTGAAGAATATATTTCTGTCCGTTGCTGCGCCTTCCCAGGTTTTAAAAAGTAAATAATTTTATCAGATGGAGTCCTTGCAGTGAGTAGTACTAATAAATCAACATCTTCACCCACTACAATAGCTGTATTTCTTGCATTAAATTGTTCTATTGCTGTTTCAATTATGAGGACATCGGCGTCATTAGGAGCTTGTTTCACGGCAATATTTTCACGGTAGTGTGGAAATGTGTTGGGCATATTATGTAGAACTGGATTCTTACAAGCGCAATATCTGGGAAATAGGGGTCTTAGAGAAAAAATCATGGAAACCTTTTATAGAGAATTTTAAGTCTACAACTTGCTCTGTGGTACTTTTTCGATAAACTTACCGTTTTCGAGAAAAATCCAAAAAACCTAAAATTTTGACCTTTGACCCCGAATAAGTCGCGAAGCTCGCATGGGACTGATGGGGACTTTGAGACTTTATTCCTTGTGGTAAACCTAAGGTCTCTACAAAAATTTGGCTTTGTCGGAATTTTCTTTATTTCAATTGTCTAAATTGACCGGACTATAAACCCAAATCTTATACAAAATACGTGTAGTGACGTTTGTGGAATGGATAGACCTGGGTCTTCTTCAACACTTTTTGCTACAGCAGCAAATGCCAGCATATTCTCGGCTGTTCTTGAGCGACGGCTCGGATTTTGTTCTTCACATAACTAACTTGTTCCTACAGCTTGAATTTTCCACCAATTTCTTTATTGCGGTCCGACAAGGTGCTTCATGACTACCCAAAAATGTTCGATTTTAACTAACCGTCTCTGCCAAAGTTTTACCATTTTTATAGTGAAATTTAATAATTTGAATGCGTTTTTGGAGCATGTATCGTTCCATTTTTATTAATGGCGTATTTCTACTTGTCAAATGTCAAAAAATGACAGCTTCAAACGTGATATCTACCAAAGTAGCGGGCTATTTAAAATAACACCTCTTATTGGAATACCTTTTAGAAATCCCAATAGATAAAATCACAGGGGCTGGAGTGCTGAAAACTCCAGAGAACCCCTGGAGAAAAAACTACTGAATTATGTGAATATAACGGTCACAAGTTACTGAAACTATTCGTTCTTTCTTCGAACAAATATGGGCCAATTATTCTATAATGCACACCCAAAAACATTGGGGCCACTAGTGAAGTTCTTTGGGCTTTTCAGCACTTCTGCTTGATTTAGACCCAAGTAATTTTTTCTACAATATTTATGTCCTGTTATATTACCTGAAAATCTCTAGCTTTAAAAAAAATTTTTCAGAACAATTATTTTATCAAGTGTTCATGTTTTAAGTAACGTATCTGAAAATTTATAATCGAATTGCATACTGAATTCTACTTAATCTTTTCTTTTTTCCAGGTATGGATTTTTCTAAGTATTGGACGATCCTGACGACTAAACTCTTGACTATGAAACTTCTCAAGAATATGTAAGTTCTGAACGATTCGATTTGATTATATTTGGTATCTCAATCAGTACATCACCAGAATCGTTTTGTATTAGTTCATTTCAAAATGTGGAGTACACACTAGATGATAACAGTTTTTTTCATGAATTTGTTCCTGAAATCGTTTGTGATCCTTACCCTGTCAGGTACAAATGCTAAAATATAGGTTTAAAATGCTATACAACATGGTTTATGGACCCAACTTTTCCGGTCGAACTTCAAACCTATTTTGAAAAATTCAAATTGCTAAATTGTTCGTTTAAGAAATTGGTGTTTATAAATCTACTCTGTTTCAAAGTACCATTGAATAAATCCAATTCATTAACTAGTACTCAATTGTTTTTCTCTAAATTACTAAAATTCTCAGAATAAAAGAGGAAGTCTTCATCTAAATTTCCTGCACAATTTATAAGATGTCAAATCATTCGAATCAAACAACTACGATTCATACGCATCCTCAACAAGAATCCTCATCTTACTCATTAGTGCATGAAATCACTTTTATCCTATTTGGGACGCATTACAAAATATTGGCCAGAGTTCGAAGATACCGTTGCTAATTGACCAGTTACAAATTATTACGTTAGAACTGCCGCTTCAAAGATTCTCTTTGTAAGCCATCAACTTTGACGTTTGCATATGACTGAACGTGACTCCTCGCCCATTAAAATTGCTGTATAATTCAGTGCACTATATTTACATTCCATCTCTAATTAAATTATAATTTCGTCATAAATCACTTCGTTTAATTGGCACTCTGCTCTCGAGATATTACCGCGTTTTGATAAGTTGCAGTAAGTGTCTTTTTATTGAGCTGGTATATCCTGGATCACCTATAAGTGTTTGCTAGCTCTTCATTTTGATTGCTGTATTGAATATTATTAATTTAAGGATTGAGATTGTTGTCTTATTGATGCTGCATCATTACTTTTGTCAGGTTTATCAACTGGCATATAAGAATGATCACTCAGTTATCATCCATTTTTAATAATAGTCTTTTGTATGGTTAAAGTTTATAATAATTCCACATTTCAGCGAGGTTCACTCTTTCTAAGATTATGATGACAAAATATATTGTGTTCGGGCTTTTTATTGTTTTTCGCATAGTGAAACATTTATGGGTATATTACTGGAAGAAGATCGGCTTTCTTTTGAGTTATATGTGGTATGGAGTACCTCAAGGTGCTGTTTATGGGCCTCTATTATTTGTCAATTAGTTGAATAACCTCTTCTTCTTGTCCATGACTGGGGAGATAGGTACTGGTACTAACAGATTATAGAGCTGTCTTCTCAAAAAATTGAAAATTTAAATTTGAAAATTGACAAAAAATTCCAGAGAAGAATCCCGAAGGAATGTTTAACTATATATTTCGACTTCAAGACTCTACATCAAGACTATTACATCACTTGTGGTAGCATTGCCACAATATGAAAGTGCTTCAAGGAGGCTAGATAATTCACCTGTTCAAGGCATTCGTTGCTTATGGTGGTATTCTGCTTTCATCTGTAAGCCAATCTGTAACTTTTCATAAGCTTACAGGAAAATTGCAATTCTGGACCTCTCTAAGGGATCTGTATCTAACAGAAATCGTTAAATATTTACGAGTACTCGACGGGTGATCTGAAGCATTATCGAATGACATATTGTGAGGTTACGATGAATGGTTTGTTTATTTTAGGACGAACACCATCGTTTTAATATAAGAAATTCATGATGAAAAAAAAATATGGCTTTGTTCATTGGATTGTTATCTGAAGAAAATCATTACAGGTGCAATATTGTTAAATAAAATACATGACCTGAAATGAAGTAGAAACTTCATGAGAATTGAAACGAATTGCTCGATCAAATGAATCCATTTCAAATGCCGGATGCCCAGAAAATGTTCAGATTGAAGAACCAGTGTACTTAGAACTTAATTAATGCTCTACAGCAATTTTAATCAAGAAATTTTTTTCTTTCCTGTTTTAATTTATTAGGTGACACACATTCAGATAAATGTATTTCAAGTTCAAATCAAAACCATTTACTCATAATACATAAAGTTCCATGATCAAATCTTACGATTGATGGTTTTGTTTTTCGATGAGTAGTTCAAAAGTGACACTGTAAATAAAAAAGTTACGAGAATCATTCCAGAATTGCATTATTTAATAATCTGTAAGTCGGCCAGTTACAGATCAATCGTACGCTACAGTATCGTAACTTACAGATGAAAAGCAGAATACCACCATTAGTCTCACAATGGTGAAGCATTCTGTAAGTGAGTGAACAAGAGTTGTCTTCAGTTTTCTGTTTAGCCTCTCATCATATGCTTCTTGAGGAAACAATGTCCTGTGGCTGTAGAGAAAGATATCGGTATCAATCTGATTATAGAGATGTCCTCTGAAAGGCATGAAGATTTGGAAATTGACAAAAAAGATCTAGAAGAAAATCCCGACGAAATGTTTCATTATGTATTTCGAATTCAAGCTGTAAGTCTTTTGGTTTTTCGTATTCAGAAGACTTTCTGCATCAATATGATTACATCACTGATGGTCATATAGTGACAATATGAAAGGGTTTCAAGATAATTCTCGTGTCTAAGACTTTCTTTCCGTATACTCATAATGGCATTCTTTAACTAAGCGAACATGAGCTTCCTCTTTCTCCCCACAGAATCTACACTCGTCAGTTTCTGTTAACCCAATGTTTCTTACGGCGACAATGTCCTGTTAGACAGCCAGTGAGAAGGCATAACTAATTCTTACTGAAATCCAAATACTTTTTGGACGTTTTGGAATGTTTCATTCCAGGAAGGTTCCTCCAGAGTGCTCCTCTTTCAGTTTCTTCCTTCTCCAAAAACTCATTTTTATAGTTATAGGCATTTGTCTAAACCATAAAAAGGTCTTAGGCCAGGTAGAGGCGTTTGTGCTCTCTTTCTGCCTTGTGTGTTAGTCTCTTCGTTTCCTTCAATTCCTGAGGAGCAAGGACCCCTGACTGAAGAGACCTTGTTGTTCTTTCCCACTTCGTTGATTTTTTTTGCACTCCCATATCAGCTTTGAATCGATGACATAGGAGTTCAGCCTTAGCAGCTTGACTTTCAAAAATGGATCACTATGTCACACCCTTGATACCTCTTTTCAGGTTTTTGTCTATGCATCTTTCGATAGCTTGTTTTTCTGCCTGAAAAATATTCGGATAGAAGCCTAGCTATTGTGTACACTTGGTTTTTGGCCCTTATACACCTGATAATTATAGTTTATGATGTTGATTTCGCTTCAGAATGATAACTGAATCATATTCCTACCAATGTTGTAAGTTCAAAAACTCGAAACAGTGCATTTTCTACTGGATTACCTACACCTGTACTGATATAATACACCCAATATTTGCATAACGTTCAAACTAATCTACCGTCTGTTATGACTTCATTTGTATATCATGATTAAATAGCTCTTTAGTGGTTTCCCGATATCAGCTAAAGGCAGCACGATATCCCATTTCGTGTGGATTCAAATGTAAATACCGTTTTCTAGATATTCGAGCGATTGAAATTGAATAGATTAATTTCAGGATTTATACCTTCTTTATTAGCATAAGTTAATTGAAATTGGTCGTGAGTTAATATTATTACTTACATAATTGAATATATCATTCATGAAATTCATGGAAACACCTCTGAAACTGCCAGGTATCAATGGCATAATATAGCTATATGTTATTCATAATATAATTGAATTCTATTATATTATATTCAAATGAAATATTTTATGGTATTACGCCAATTTTCCCAAACCTATACATACATGAAATGTATCTGTTGTGAACTTCGTTCCCCTCAAAATCAACGTTATCGGTATCATCACTATTTTCGTAGTGATCTCGAAACCGCATTTGACACTGTTTAACATGTCCTTTTCAGTTGGAAGTTCATTTGTTACAATTTAACATCGACATTAACGAAATCATTTGAAGTAACCGTCATTATCAACATATCCAGCTGAATCAAACGTTTCGGAAGGATCTATCTGCCCGCCGTAATGGTTTTGTTTATGGTCGGAATATATTACTTATATCCGGCATAATTATGGAAAAAACCCACACTTATACATTTTTACCAATAGCCATTCAAAGGATATGTTCTTGTTCTTGGAATATTTCGTTATAGAGAGGATTTACTTCGTTTAAGAGGGTGTTTTCAACATGGAATTTGGATTCAAGGTGCAATGTCTTGAACGAAATTTGTTATACAGAGAAATTCGTTATATAGACGATCGCTATAGGGAAGTTCCACTGTAATTCTGCTCACATAATAAGATTTTTTGAAAAATAGTCTACTCTAATATACGCTGAGGAAATAAATTCACGATACTACAGATGTTAATCCTCTCGAATTCTCCGTCTCTGGCATTGCTCCTCAACTTCGATATACATAAACTCAACATCGAATCACTTCATACATCACTAACACAAACGCAATAAAGATCTAGTGGGCGCGATCGCTTCCCGGGTCAAAAAACTGATTCTTTCAACTCGTTCCAGTTTCGCGTTTATGTGTGTTTGAATGCGTTGCCAAATTTCCCGACAAAATTATAATTATATATTCATAATAATAAAGTTGTACGAAGCGGAGCGGGCGGATTAAATAATATTAGTATGTGATAACTTCAAGCGCGTATTTCAAGCAGGAGGATTTGTCGTCTGGCAAAGATTCATAGAGATAATGAGACAATTTTAGTGGTCTGTATGATTTACGGTTAGTTTTGATACTTTTGCATAATTGTTTTGGGTGTTATGAAGCTGTTTGGATGCAACTTAGTCGATAGTTTGTGTGTTTTATTGTTCGGCTTCGGTTCAAGTGGACATTTCCGGTATATTTAAGGTTTTTCACGTGACATCAGCATTACGAGTGATGTGAAATGTACAGCTACCCAATTTTTCCTTCAAAATTTCAAGCAATGAATGGACATATTGACAATGTGATTTCTATACTGTAAGTTCAAACGTCACTTCTTGATTACGTATACGAGCAAGCATAATTCGTGGGGTTGTAAATTGCGACCAAACGTTCAACCAATCAAATGGCTGCTAACGCTTACGTCACACTCAGCTGCCAATTTGGACTGTTTGAATTCCTTAGCTTAAGTCGGTGATTTCAATAAGTTTTTATTTGGAAATCTTACTACAAAATTAGAAACGGAAATCACTGGCAATACCTATTGTGATTGTTTATCTGCTGAGTTATGTACCTATTACAATTGGTTTGTCTATTATTTAAAAGTCAAAAAAACTCCATCCCAGTACAATAAATAAAATGATATTAGATCTGCTGAAGAGATATTACTTTTATGAAGGGCTCCTCATCATTCAGAACTTTTTTTCTTGCATGTGGTTTATACTTCTATCACTTTATGTTGAAAAACATGTTAAATTTTTCCACTACTAGTGAACGATTTTTGTCAATTTCAACACCTTGTATCTCGAAAACTCCTGAAGTACGTCTCACTTATTCAATACTCTATACATGATTTCAAATTACAAAACAGTTGAATCTGATACACGATCGACAATATGGATTTCGCCATCAGAGGTCCACTGCAGATCTTCTTACTCTTGTCACTAACAACTGGGAAAAATCGCTTGAATTTTTCGGCAAATCGCAAGTGGTTGCTCTTGATATATCCAACGCATTCGATCAGGTTTGGCACTCAGCGCTTCTCAACAAACTTCCATCTTACGGCCTTCCCCCAGGACTTTGTGGGTGGATCAGCAGCTTCCTCTCTAATAGAGCCATATCCGTCGTAATTGACAGCCATGCGTCAAATTTTTATTCCATTAATGCAGGCGTGCCCCAGGGATCCGTTCTGGCACCCACTCTGTTTCTACTGCACATCAATGACCTGCTCTCTTCCACAGTCAACCCCATTCATAGCTACGCCGACGACAGCACTCTCCATGCTAGTGTCCACTTCTCCAGGGCTGTACCCGAGACCGAGCTGAACAGCAGGCGTCAGGCCATGCACGAATCCCTTTCCTGTGACCTCAAAACAATTCTTGATTGGGGCGCCAAGAACCTGGTGCAATTCAACTCTTCCAAAACTCAATCATGCCAGTTATCACGTAAAAAGGTTGCCAACGCCCACCGCATTCAGATGAGCGGAAACACTTTGAGAAACATGGAGACTTTCGATCTCGTCGGCATCTCGTTTGAGCGGGACCTCAGCTGGCACAGGCAGGTTTCTTCTGTGGCCTCATCGGCTGCTAAAAAGTTGGGATTCCTATTTCGAGCACGAAAATACTTCTCCCCCTGTAACCTTTATACTCTGTATGTATCTCAGATTAGACCGTGCATGGAGTACTGCTCCCACATATGGGGAGCGGCAGCCAAATCAACGCTTAAAATTCTCGACTCCATCCAGAGGAAGGCAATCCGACTCATTGGTGATCCCAATCTAACAAGGAATCTCCCTTCCTTAGCCCATCGACGTACCGTGGGTGACCTTTCGCTATTCTACCGATATTATCACGGCCTGTGTTCCGAGGAATTAGCATCGATTGTCCCTCCCTCGGATAATCCCAACAGAACCACAAGAAGAACATCGCACATGCATCCCTTTACCGTCCAACTCTCCACGCATAGAACATCGACCTTCTCCCGTACCTTCATCCCAAGGGTCTCTAGAGTGTGGAACCAACTTCCTGCCCACGCCTTTCCTCAGAATGTTAACCTCCAGTCTTTTAAATCGAGTGTTAATAGACTGAATCTGTCACTCCTCCTCCGACACCCACGGTACACTGGTACTTAGGCTCAAAAAACTCAAAAACTCAAAAAACGAACCTTCTACTACAAGAGTAAACTTTATTCGACAGTTAGTCACAACAGATGCCCGAAATTTTCCTTTCCAATTTCGCAATTACGCAAAGCCATTCTAACAAGAACTGTTAATCAAATCTGACATCACGCCGGTTCGATTCAGTCCATGGCGTTATTTCAACTCACGCCATCAATTAAACGTCAAAACGTTGTAAGTGCAACTTCATCAAACGCTGCATCACTTTCAATTACCAAAATTCATTTGTGACGCTCCTTTTAATGAAGCTGTTCATCAGTTAGAATGCTTTTCTTGAAAATAACATCTGCTTTCCTCATTTGTTGAGTTGATTGAGAACTTTGTAAATAGAGGTATTAGGATAGGAGTGAAAGATGGGAACCCAGGGAATCTTGTTTTATTTTGTTATTCTTAGTAACAGGGAGATAAGTATGGGTTTTTATTAGGTTTTGTCTGAGGATGAAAAAAGACGAAATTTTGGGGGCAAAATCTAGTTGAATATTCTCGGCAAAATACTGATGTTTTATTTTATGATATAGTAAATGATTATTCAGTAGTTTGGATCTGTAGACAGATGAATGTGTGAGGTTCTGAAAGATGATCACCTGAATAGCCAAAAGCTGATTTGATTATTTTTTTTAGTTGTAGAATGGGTCATTTCGAATACCGGAGGAATTTCAAGAAAAACAATAACTATTTTGTCACAGAAGTGATACACATGCCTGTCGCGTTGTTCTGTTTTTTCAGATGCAATTAGAAGATGAATTATCATACGACAGAAAAAGGAAAAATTTTATTCAATGAATAGGTCCTTCGAATATTTCAGCTTAATTTTCGAAAAAGGTATGATCTATTTTTCGAAATTATTTCGAGTAACTGCTCCGAATAAACGTCAAAATGGTGCAAGTGCAACTTCGTCAAACGCTGCATTACTTTCAATTACCAAAATTCATTTTTAATGATGATGTACGTCAGTTAGATAAATTTTTTTTAAAAATAACATCTTTTCTCTTTTTTCATAACTTCTCTTCATCTTCTCTCTTAATTTGTTGAGTTGATTGAGAGTTTTGTAAATAGAGGCATTAAGAGTGTAATTCTTTTTTTTTATGTTTATTTTTAGTATAGGTATAATCTGTGGTTTCATAAGATTTTGTCTGGAAATAAAAATGTAGAATTTGTGTGGGAAAGTCTAGCAGTAAACTGTTTCGTTTTCAACTAATGAATCTTTAGTTACAAGTTATTTCAACATATATATATAGGTTTGTCACAAGTTTTTTCAAGAGAGGTTTGTCACAAGTTTTTTCATCATTATTTTTAACTTGAATTGAATTTCTAGAAGGGAATACCAATGTTTACATTTGAGGGAGATGTTTACCCAGTGTTTTGGGGCTATAGACAGTTCCTTGAACATCTGAGATTTTGAAAGATTATCACCTTGACAGCCAGGACCTAGTTTGACAAACCCTTCTGGTTTCAGAGAATCTTTTTAGCATAGCGAAGGGTTTTGGAGTGAAACTATAAATGTGAGTGTGATTCGTGGCTCAAAAGTGACGTTTATACTTGATTATATTCTCTCAGGTGCAATTTCAAGATGACATATCATATAAAAGAAAAAATGAAAATTTATTTCAATTGGAAAAGACCTTTCAATATGAATATTTCGGCTTATTATATTATTTTTACTAGACCTAAGGTCGTTATGTTAGACTTGTAAGACTTCCGGGAACTGCGACCGAGTAGATCAGAGTCACAGAGTCACAGTTTAAAGCACAGAGAAAAGTGCAATCTATACATAGACTTATAAAAGAATGGACAGGACGTGTGAGAGAGAACATTGACTTCAGAATAGGATAGAGTTATATTAGTGCGGTGCACAGAACATATAATAAAAACATTATATCGCATTAGATATTTTTATGTTCTGTCAGTTTCCCAACATTATGAGAGAGAGATGGAGTAATATTAGTTCAGTTTAGTCTATGCACCACACTAATATTACTCCATCCTTCACAGTATCTCTCTCTCTTATGTTGAGATCACGAAACTTAGTGCAAAAGTCACGTGACGTCCTGTCCATTCTTTTCTATATCTATGAATCTATATGACTCATTATATCTGTTTAATGTTTTGTTGTTGTATCATTTTAAATTTTGTTTCAAGCAATAACAATCTTTTTCGGAAAGCTTTCACGGAAACACACAGAAAGATTGATAGAAATCAGTGATAAGTACTAGATACCTCTTCTAACTCGAGCACGTGCAAAAAAACCTCTGATTCAAACTCATCTCAGAGAAAGACTTCAAAGTCCTTTTGATCATAATCGTTTCTGCACTTTCCTAGCTTTCTATTTTATTGAATAATTTTCGAAATCACTTCAGCTCGAAGTGAAGTGATTTTGACAAATAGAACATGACTTTTTGGATGACAATAAACAAAACGATAAGATTTGAAATCAGAGTACCAAATAGGAATATCGACGATAGTTCGGAAGGAAATTCTAAAAGTAATATGAATTTTTCATTACTAGCAATGAAAACCAAGGATAATAACTCACTTTCTGTTATGTTCAGAAGTAAATTGTGAACTTTTACCAAAATGTTAGGTTATGATATTGTTATGATGAATTGAAGTGATTGTGGAAATCAAACTGATTTTGTCAGAAAGCAACATCAGTTGGAAGTGATGCGCATCAGTTCAAAATCACAACATTGTCAAATAGAACGCCCATCAACTGATTTTGCATCATTTTATAAGTGATGCAGCTTCGAATAGAGAGGGCCTTTTGTGTCGGTCATATTTCAGCTAGACACTTCTTTTCTGAACATCCGTGTCAACGACCATTTGTCTCTTTTTGAAGACATCAACCAAGCAGGGTGAAATCGAACTTTTTCGCGCTCCTATCCTTAAATATAGATCCGCAAAGTGCAACGAACTTCCTTGGGATTGTTGGCAGTTTTATTGTCCCGTATGCCGAAATTGCATAGAGTAATTACTTGGTCAAATGTCAACATGAATCGGAGGAGAGTGCAACTGCCAATGGCGTAGGTAGAGATAATTAGAAAGTGGGTACACGGTGTGTTCATCGCAGTGCATCGAGAATGCGAAACGGTGATTGTATGCATATTTTTGTGACCCTTGGGAAATTTGCTGGAGATGATTAGCTGTTTTCTCTGGAGGGATGTCTTGAAGCTGATGGTTTTCTGATATGGAAGTTAGATGGTTTGTTGGTAATGAGGGAGAAATTGTATCGTCGTTGAAGGAAATATTGGACCACAATAACAAAACGAAGAATTTAAGAAAAACTTTCAGCAGGTGCTTTTGAACGCTCGTTGATTGAATGGGCATAAGACTTTTAGATAGCTCAGATTATTATGAAGGACTTCAGATTGATACTAAATATATGAATGCAAAATCTCAGGCAGATCAAGAAGATCAGTTTGAAAATTTGCATTATCATTCAGATCGCCAATTTACACCCCAAACTCGATTTCATTCGAATTGAAATGTTTTCCATGAAAATATAGAATTTTTTTTCGATAATACGATAGATTCTTTCACGGTTGAACTTTCTCAACTCCCTAAAATTTTTGGCCCCAAGGATAGAATTTAATTCGGCCACGGATTTCTCATCGTCATTATTGACGCAATAAGTTTGTGTCATAAGATGTATGGTGCGTTACAAGCGTTGTTTACACTAGTACCATCAAGAGCTGGCGAAAAAGAATAGGTTACAATGCATAATAAGAGTCACCATCTCTTTGAAGAAATATGGAATGAAATATGCCGTAGTTCCAACAGCTGCACCAAGCACGTGTTGGCGCATTCACAATGAAATCAGTTACACGAACATCAGTAGTATATTTGCGTATACAAGACACTGTTTGATGGTAAATATCGAATTTCAGTGACCAGCAGATATCGACCAGATTTTTGTGTCATTGTATTCATTGAGTTTTCCTTAACAACATTAGTGAAACCAACAGGTGGCGGTTTGTCTCAGTTTAGAAAATATGTACCCCCAAAGTTCCAAAAATATTCCATCTTCACGTCGCTTATTTCACAATAAAACCAAAAATTCACTGCTCCAATTAAATCTATAAACCACCTTCGAACCTTCGAATAACTAATCGATTAGGTTCGTTACAGGTATATTCAATAATTAATGCAGAAACATCGAAATTCTAGAGGTACCACATATCCACAAATTCTAAGGAAAGTATGCCTTCTTCATGGTAAGTTTGGCACCACTGCTTCATCCTTCGGCGAGTGACATATTAAATGATGGCAAAATTTACGGGAAGGCATCGTATCATATTCGTGCGAATGAATCTGCGGCAGTGCCAAATGTACCATTGAAAACGGTGGGCTTTCCTTAAAATTTCTGGATATGTGGTGCCTCTAGAATTTCGATGTTTTTGCATTAATTATTGAATATACATAAAATGAAACTAATCGAATAGTTATTTGAATGTTCGAAGGTGATTTATGGACTAAATTAGACCTGTGAATTTGTGTTTTTATAGTGAAAAAAGTGACATGACGATGGAACATTTGTGGAACTTTGAAGGTCCATATTTTCTAAACTAAGACAGACCGATACCAGTTGATTTCGCTAATGTTGTTCAGGAAGACTCAATGAATGCAATGACACCAGAATCTGGTTGATATCTGCTGGTCACCGAAATTTAAATATTTACCAAAATTCCTATCCCAATACCAAACGTTTCAACGAGTGCATCATTAAATTCCCAAAACATATTATCTGCTGGAATTCCAACTGTGAATCACTAATCCCATATTTCGTAAGAAACAATCTTAATTTCCCATCTAATATCAATTGACCTAGTCCAATCGATCAAACCGTAAAATTTTTTCGTCTTCCCTCGTTCCCATTTCTTCAATCAACCATTGAAAGAGTGGACAGGTGGAACATGAACTCAACTTTACAGTTAAGAATATACCGTTTTTTATTGCGTTTCTGTTCATTCTTTGAAGATGTTACGAAAAGAATTATGCAATCTTATTCACTGATGCCTCTTGTGGTTTTACGACCAACCCAAGCATCTTCGACACCTTAAGAAGTGGGCAGAGTTCAAGTTGAAGACCGTAGGAACGACATCTTGGACTGAATGGGAAGTTGATAAGAGGTTTCATTAGCATATCGATGAAATTTGTGAATTGGCGGTGTCATGTATTTTGATGCTGGAGGAAATGCATTTAATTATAATAATATTTATTTATACATACACGAAACTTCGAAAGAGGACAGAAGAAACTGAAGAATAACGTACGAACACATGTATACATTTTTGGACTGAATGACTCATATGCCCCGTCATATCTGAACAAATATCGAAAAAAAATAGAAAAAACCTTATGCAGATGCTTTCGCACGATCGTTTTTTGGTGATGCAATTGTGCAATTACATCAAAATTTTTTATAATACTTTATATTGATATTGAATATATGAAAGCGAAATCTCAGCACGATTGAAATCCTATTAAAAAAATTAAAGATGTAAGAAACAGATAACAAAAACGATCCAAATTCTGTGGTTCCGATTTCACAATCCTTTTGTAATTTGCATGAACATTAACTTTACCTCCTCAAACTCAACTGCATTTCAATCAGAAGGTTTTGCATAGCAATATTTGAATGGTTTCGATATTACGAAAGAGTTCTTTATGGTTGTATTAATGCAATTCTCACAAACTTTCGCGTACTGCTTCAAGTTGATGTTGATTATTTTAGCTCGATTGAATCGATAAATTCTGAATTATTCGGAAAAATGTATAGTTCAGAAAAAAAATTTAATTTCATGATTCTGATTTAGTGACCCCCATGAAATGTTCATACTTCGGTAGGAAAATCTTCAGCCTTAAAATAAACTTCACTTGAATCGGACATTTTGTTGTGGAAATAGAAGAAAATTTTTTTCAATATTTCTATTGAATTTTTAATGGCTTTGTTAACACTATAGCCACAAAATTTCGCATTAGGTTCCTTATGAGTATCTTGCATGTGGCCGCAAAACTTTATGTCGATTGGTTCTGTTCTGTCTCATATTGAGGAACAGAAATTTTGAAAGGCCATATTTTATGGAACATTTTGTGCGATTTTGTTGGTTAACGAACTTAACCGCTGTATTTGAGAACCCAACCTATCTTGAAAATTTCAAGTCTCTAGAACAATCTTTCGAGATGAGAAATATGAAGAGCTCCTGCGAAAATCTTTGCACTTATTTGTCAGAAGCAAATTGGTTCAGAAAAAAATTGTTGCCTAACAGAAAAACTGAAAAAGGAAATAAATTAAAAGGATAATGTAACGTTTTGGTGTCTATATCAGACACCTTGTAAAATCTTCAGAATTGTGAGTTTTTTCATCTGCAGCCTAATTGACATTGAAAGTGGTCAACACATATCCTTTTAATTTATATCCCTTTTCAGTTTAACTTCAAGGCAACAATTTTCTTCAGAACCAATTTGATCCTGAAAAATAAGTGCAAAGATTTTCACAGGAGTACTTCATCTTAATTAAAATTTTTTGAATTATTCTTCTTTCAGAGACTGGGGGTGAACACCTAGTTTTTATTAATGTAAAATCCTCCCAGAATATATTTTAATCGAAATCTTTCGAGAGATTGAATTCGACCACGGAAAAAATTTTCAAATTATATTAGTTCAGTTTTTTCCCAAAGCAAATATTTGACTTATTCGATTAATGTTAATGCGTACCTACTTTCGCATAACTTGACAGCTAAAAAATTAAATAAATTTGACGTGGATTTCCCAAATATCTTTTCCACCATACCCAAACAACATCCAATGAACCCGAACACCACAACCATAGACAAACTAATAAAATAGATGAGCCACTCGTATATTCCGCGACATCTGTCGGAGGAGGAGACTAATACACGAAAAAATTATTTTCAATTTGATAGTTAGATGTCGTTGCATTCATGGAAATCCTATCGAGAAAATAGTAAGTATGTAAAATCATTATTATCAAAAAACCTTTGAATTGTGAACTGACACAAGGAGTGGTTTGACACGTTCTTTTTGAAATATAATAAATTTCGATATGCCTGCAAGAGTGAAGACGTGCTGTGTTATTAGATGTGAAAATCGAGATGCAAGAAGGTAATTATAGAATTTATATGTATATTCTGTTAACTATAAGAATTAAGATACTCGTAGTTTTCAAAAAAGTTTTTCATGTATTGAATAAGTTTAGTAGGTAAATACTCATTTTGTATTATTGAATTCATTATTATAAGTTTTTGAAAATGTTTTCAATGCAATTATTAGTTTATTGATTAGATATTCATGAAATAAATCTCTATTTTCAATTGGTGATACCTATTTCAGTAAATAAATTTTTATTCTATCCAGAATTTGGTTATTGATCCACATTTCTCGATTCCAAAAGAAAATCAGATGAAAGTTCGTTGCAGGTATTATTTTCATGAAAATAAATTTCCTCACTCATCGATAACTTGCACGAATCCATTTCTGATTTCCTTTTGGAAATTGAATTTCAAAAAACTTTTTGCCTCTTGTATATGGGTGTACCTACCTATTCAAAAAGTGCACTACAGAATTCTTTTTGAGGCAGCTTTACGATACAGATTCCTTTTTCAATTGAGCTTTTTTCACGAATTAGTAATGTTGTATAAAAAAAGATGGCGTTGAAGTTTGTTCTACTAGTGTCTCATCTATTCTACGTTTAGTTAGTCTATGACCACAAGTATCCACTAACGCTCATATTTATTCAAATCTAATGGTTCCATCGCAATTAATTGGATCTGCCAAAGAACTCGAGCAGTCAATAAATCGGGCTAAGAGAACCATATGCCGATTGGATCGTTTTGCATCTAAAATATCTATCATCGTCGATGTTGGTGCAAAATATGTTGCCGGTTGCAAAACAACTATCCGGCAAGTGGAGTACCGCACTAATGTGCTTTTCAGATAATAAATCAATTAGAGCATTTTTATTTATAACAAGTAACGGGTTCAATACACTTCGCGTACGACATGTTTTCTGGGAAGTTTGAATAAATAACTACAGGGGCATTGCCTCGAGATGAACGTCGGTTTGAACTATTTTTAAGAAAGGGTTAACGAAAACTTGACATCCGAATTCGATTGTCTCGGTCTTTGCTGTCTTGAAAAATCTCATCGAATGATTTGAAAAAGAATGATAAGTTTTGACGTGAAATCGAGTTTTTGCACACCTGGTATTGGAAAATTGATTATTCTAAATTAAGTGAATTGAAAACTATTGGTCTCATTATTTTCATCCGAGAATTCGAATATCCTTTTCAAACCTTCAACCTCCTTTGAAAATTTCTAGCTAAAGGGAAAAAATGTAGACTTGAAATCTCCGAGTTAGGTTGAAAAATTGTACAGAAAAGTTGATGAATGGATTGAATGAGAACATTAGTTCTCGGGTTAGTCGAATTTTCCATTTCCTTGTATCAACAAATATGCTAAAGCAGATGTGTTTCACAGTTTCAGCAGAGGAAAATATAAACGGGCTACCATATAGTTTCTTACTTCTGCATATGATAGAAAAAAAGTCTGAAAATTGAATGCAAGATAGCCAGGCTATCTTGCTAAACGCTGCCAGGGATCTCTGCTGACCTAGGAGTGCCGTAGCACCATGAAGCAACTGTTAAGAGGCAATGAAGTGACTTTTATATGGATGCAAAGGTATTGTGTTCTGGAAGGAAACAAAAGAGCCGATTAATTTGCAAAATGTGCATCAAGATTAACACCTGTTATATTTGAGCCAGCAATAGGGGTTGAATAGCAGAACAACCCTCTAGACTTACTCAGGCCAAAAATTTGTGATAATTTCATCTACCTATACCAAAAGCTCCTGAAGCTGTCACGAGCTGGGTTTCGGTGATGGTGAGTCACTGTCGTGACACTATCGGTAGATAGATCACGTGTACCGTACGTGAAAATAAGCAGATAACTCTGTGAGAATTTTAAAAAGAATCAGAAATTTCTTAAATGAATAAATCAAGCTATGATTTTCGAGGAAGTAAGTGGTAGCTCAGAGGTTTGATACCGTGTGAGACAAGTAAACGAAGGGTACAACAATTGGAAGGAAGGAAATGAAAGAGAAAAAAATCAGCATGAATCTTCCGAGTATGAATCATTCCGAAAAGTTCCTTCGAAACTTCAGAACTGCAGGATCCAAACATTATTTGGATCTCAGTAAGAATAAGTTATGCCTTTCCATTGGCTTCCTAAACAGGACATCGTCAACGATTCCAAGGAAAATCGTTGAACTTTGAGGATCTATATTCAAGGATCGAAACGCGAAAAAGTTTCACCCTGGTTGGTTGCCTTGCATAAGACACAGATGGTCATTGACACTGGTGTTCAGGGAAGAAGTGGCTGAAATAATATCGACAAAAAGTGCAGGAATGATGAGGATGAGCAGGACTTTGAAGTCAGTTTTCATCTGAACCGCTCAGGGAGGCTAAGAGATGAATATGATATATTTTATATTTCGTTCTAATCGAAAAAAGTTTGAAGGAGTTTCTTTGATAAGCATGGGGATTTGAGGGAAATTATTACAACATCGGTGATATGTTTCTCTGAAATGAGTTTGAGCTGAGAGGTTTTTCGTACGTTGGCAAATTGGATGAAATATCTAAGATTTTGTCCTATCTGTCTAGATTTCTCTGGATATTTCGGTCACAACCTGTAGGAACACTTCCTTCACTTTACCAACATTCTGGGGCTGGTGTTAGTTATTTCCAAACACTACAATAAATGGATCAACACAAATATTAAATACAATAAGACAACAAACAACCAATTACCTCGTAAAATACCCAGTTACTTGAGTGGATTGTGTTCTTCTGCACCAACTGAGTCTATTTACAATAAATTCTCATCAGTTCATCTCACACCAATCAATGAAAAACTAAAAAACAATGTGAACATAAAATTATGAGATTATGATTTGCATAGAACCCTCTCACAGAAGAATAGAATAAAAAAATATAATAATTACAATAGTGAAAGCAGAGAATAATATTATTCGATTGAAATCAACCAATATTAAGCTCATTCTTCGGAGCCCACCTCGCCCTCGTTCAAGATAAAATGCAAAGTAGTGGTATCAAACAGAGCTGCTATGGATGGCCATTTCGTCCTTATTAGGAGTCACCAGCACAGGATAGCTCTGAATGATACAAGGTATTTTTTGGAACTCACAGCACAATGGCATTTGTGGTATAAATGGTATAAATATCTATACCGAAGACTATATGTCAATACGAAAACCTTTTTCCATAGCATTTTTCGATAGCATTTTTTCCATACCCTTTGTCGCCTTGGCATTTGCATGTATGGAACTAGAGATGTCGTCTTCGGTATAGTCCTACCTTAAAGAAGATGCCATTTCGCTGTAAGTTCCACGAAATACCTTGTATCATTCAGAGCTATCCTGTGCTGATCAGTCCTGACAAGGAAGAAATGTCCATCCAATCCAATGAGTTACTCTAATATTTCCGAAACTAATTTGAACGAATAGGGATTAAATTTTGTTTTTGAAATACTAGTAGCATTCTAGATATTTGGTAAGGAAGTTTATAATAAATCAATAACTTCAAAAAAATTATTGATTGAAGAAATACTTCGATGTGAGTGAGAAGTTATAAAAGATTTCTTGGCTCAAGAAATTTAGCAACACCATAGTGGGATATTTGCATATTTTCCAAACATCTCATATAAAGTTGACTAGAAAGGGCAAAAAATGTTATACTTAAATATGGCACTCATTTTCCGTCTCGATTTCGCTCTACGCCTCTGGTGCCTTATGCCATGTAGGGGACTATGAAAAGCTAATAATATACAGCCGAACTTAAGGACAATACCCTTTGTAAGTATACGTACTTAATGGAACCGCACGTGTAGTATTCATTACCAGTTTTGGTAGTCATTATGTTCAACATGTGTTAAATACGCCTTGAATATTTTAAGTACCACGAATATTTTGACTGGAGAAATTTCACAGCAAAAAGAGCATGGACTCACGTTTTCGGGAACATATCCAGTTTCAGAAAGGTTCGTTGCCCTGTTGAATTCGAGGATCTTCCAAATTTTCGAACATGATGTCTGATATTGGTTCTTTGTTTGGACTCAATAGCTAGTGCAAAAATTGAATAATTTCGGATGTCATTCTTCATCTCTCAAAATTCCAGTGCTTTCTTCGTTGTCACTTAAAAAGACAGAAAATGATTTGCATTGTACAAGTACATACTTATATATTCTTTTGAAATCAAGAGCTAGCATAATACAATATATAAAACAAAAACAAAAATCCCTAACTGAGGAAAGTGCAAAACTGGGTACCATACTATGTTTTCGTATGATACCTGAGCTCAGGGAAAAATAAATCCCAGTAGAAAAAACCATGTCTTGCCGTTCCAACAAAAATAACACTTAAAATCCATTCGAATATTGAAGGATTTCATCTTTATTTAGTCCAACCGATAAGCCTCTGAATCTAAAACGAAAAAATCGAAGCAGAAAAAGAAACAAAAAAAATGATTCAAACTATATGAAATCGATTTAAAATTAACAACCCAATTCAAAAGGACTCTGTAACTTCATGTATAGCCCTTAAGCCATCCTGAAATTTAAATATTGGACAAATATTTATCACATGTTCCATAGTCTCCTCTGCTTCTCTGCATTCGCAACTAGGACTCTCAACTGAATTCCATTTGAAAAGCATGCTATTACAACGGCTATGACCTGTTCTTATACGATTAGGAACAGTCTAAATTTTCCTCGGAAGATCAAATCCAAGAACATTATTGGAGGGATGAGTTATTGAATCTTCGTTTTGAATATTACATAATATGTTACACTCGCATTGCCAAATTACTTTCTCGCTTTCATTCGAGGCAGAAAATAATTGGACCTAAATAGTTTACGTGATTTTAATCGTGAAACCTTATTATCTGGAATATAGGAAAGTATTTGATATTGATTTGTATAAGAATTAAATTTTTTCCAAATTTTCAAAGCTAGGGTCTGCCTGCGGATATGTGGGTGAGCAATGTTTGAAAGAACGTCTAACTATGGTGTTGGTGTTGGTATTGTTCTAGTTACTATTGGAAAAGTTTAATTGTGCATCAATCTCATGTACATAAGCACTGTTGAGCCAAACAGGGCAACAATATAACAGGTTAGGACTCACACAACGACAGTACATTTCGGACAAAAGCAATCAAGCTTTCAGAATATTAATTCAACATTCTGGTAACTGGAATGCTCACAAAGAGTATGGAAGTTACAAATATGGCAGATCTCCAAATAGCAGGACATTCCACTTCCACTTATTGGTAAATGAACTCTTATTATCATTATCATTGAAAAACCTTCTGTTCAATTGATCGATAAATAGATTTTTTTTTCTGTCGACCCCAAAATAATAGCTTCACTTCTCCTATTTTTATTAGTAGGTAAATATCATTGGCAACCGAACATTATGCATTCAGAAGCAATACGAGTTTAAACTCTTCTTCACCAAAGAATTTTCAATTCATAATGCGATAGACGGAAAATTCTTGTAATCTCATTCATTAATCTAGCGATTATTAAACTAGTTGATTGAATAATAACATGTTCCTGAATAACTTCACAATTTTCGCGTATTTCCAGTGGCAAATATTCCAACCATGGGTAAAAAAACTTCGTATAATTATTTCAAAACCATTAAACTTGAGAATCCTTCGTCCTCGACCTACCTCTATAACTCTATATTTCGAACCGCAAACTCCTCTTCTTCACTGAATAATTTATATTCTTTGAATATTCATGGCGTCAGATGGTGGAGTGTTCTGTCAAGAAGTTTACTTTGCTCAAGAGGAATAGGATATGTTGTGATTATAGAGATTTCGAGTTGATAGCTTTAAGCATCAAGACAGTATCCCCTCCTTTTACGATTGAAAGATTTAGTATGAAGTACGAAGAGAATAAGAAGTTAACGCGTAATATTGCTATGAATATCAATATAGGTAATGAAAGCAGAGAATAATATTAATCGATTAAAATCAACCAATACCTATTAAACTCATACTTGGGAGCTAATCTCGTCCTCGTTCAAGACAAAATGCAAGGAAGTGGTATCAAACAGAGCACCTATGGATGGCCATTTCGTCCTTTTGAGGACTCATCAGCACAGGATAGCTCTGAATGATAGCGATGAGTTTAAAATATTGGTGGATTTCAATTATTCTCTGCTTTCATTATATGGAGTGAATGTTAAAATGTTTTGCGGTTTGCCTATAAATGAAGCTACATGATGTATGCTGAGCAAAACTTTTCATTTTCTATTTATACAGGGTTGGGTGAAACTTCAATCAGTGAACAAGCTGAAAGAAGTGGTTTGATCTTGAACAAGAAGTTTATTTTTGGATATTAAATGAAATTTATCTGAAACCTAACTTTTTTATAAACAACAATATGTCGTGTGTAGGCTCGTTGAAAAGTTCGTGACAGATGGATTCTTACCCTCATTTTTTCTCATTTTTCTTTTGTGGTTATTATGAAATGAGAAAACTCTGTGTACTCACCGAAAATGCCCTACAACCTCAACCTAGTATGTTTCAGGCGATGGTTAAACTCGTCTATGGACTTCAGAGTTTCCTCTCTTATATTATTTTAGATTTTCAATCTTAGTGTTGGTAACCTTTGTTTTTGAAACATTCCCAGAGATAGTAATCTAGTGGCGTTAAGTCAGGGGGTTTTTGTGGCCATTTTTTTATTGGCCACAGTTTCAAACTAGTGATTCAATGCATTTTTATCCACGACATTGTAAAAACCGTTTATTGTACATCTTTGTGTTCAGCCATAATAATACCGATTAATCACCAATGAATAATGAGATATTAATAACTGCTGTCAGATGCTTCATAGATACAGCTTCGATATAATACTCATTAAATTTGTATTTATTCAGTATTCTAAAGCACTCCAACTAACAAATATGGGTACACCTCGTTAATTGAGGGCCAAATCCACTTTTATTATATCGATTAAAGCATTTTTATTACAAAATATACGATGACCACTTCTCCAAAAATTTCTCATGTGTCAACTTGACTTTTTCCACGCTTGTCATAAAAGGGTCTTATCACGGTCGCAAAATGTCTCAAGCTCTTCAAGAAATATATTCAATAGTCATGTATAAAGTAAAGTATGTTACTCTTTTATAATAATCTATTATTAAACGCGCGATGCAGGATATACTATTAAAGTATACACAATTATACTTCTTCGTTTATTGAATTTTGTCCATCAGAAGTTGATTCCTTGCAATGCTGAAATCTTGAACTATACTTCTCCATGTCTGATCACAAGGTCTCGTTATAGGATACCAGTTTCAAACTAGCATTTTCATTCCTCTAATCAATTTTATCGATTTTATCACTCTTCCGAGTTGATATCTCTATCAATGCATATCTAACTCCAAACAGCTATCTCCTTAATACACCCACTACCACTATATCGAGTATCCCACCAGTAAAATTATAAATAAACAAGAGATCACTTCCCACAGTGTTTCATGCACCGTTTATTTACAATATAAACAAACCGAAGTGATTGCACAATGCACAGAGTCATGATGGATATATCAACTGCCGATTTGAGCGATTTTACGTTGCATAAGAACAACGATCTTCGCGGTGAAAGTCATAGAAATATAAATATAGGTCTGCTTGATCGAACGTTGAGAGTTGAGCGTTAGGGATCATAACATCTTCCGACGTGTGAATTAACTTCGCACCTATAATTTTCTATGGTTGGAGATGGTGATGGTTCTGATTCGTTCAGATTTTCTTCTTTGGTCTCTGAAATTATCGTCAGGTAAAGGGTTTTCCAATAAGAGGTGGCATTTTGAAAAGACCGCTAAGCGGAAATATTCATATCGAAGTGATTGATTTTCTTCAAATCAATTTTTTTTCTCCTTTCATCTGAGATGGTTGATATTCTTGATTTTGAATCTGATAAAGCATGCCCAAGGGAAAATAAAGAAGAGAAAGTAAAATTCAATGAACATCAACCTAGAGTGAAACGGATATTCGAAAAGAGGGCTGTTTTACAAATAAGGGGGTTAAAGAACCAGATAATATTTGGTCATATTATGACTCTGCAAGTGATGATTTCCAGAACCTGAGATTCTGAAGGAACTGCCTACAGAGCCATTATTCATACCTATCATCTTCCAAGAATATAAACAGTGAAATTTTGTTCTGAGTATAAATCTGAAACCAATAAAAAATAATATAAAACTTGTGACAACTTATATCGAAGCAACAGGTCCCAAATCCATCAAATGAACAGCTTAATCATAGAGATAGAATAGTATAGAGTTGCTATCGATGACATGAAATTGGTATCAGATCCGCCATATTACTGCTATACGTCGAATTTTGACAATAATTGAATTTTTTCTAAAAATAGTGGTTTTTGTACCTTTTTCAAGTTGAATTGAGATTTCTTGAGCTTAATAAACAATAATAAAATGGTATCGTGTGCTGTATGGCTTTCTTCAAGCAGAGAGGGAACAGATAAGAAGAAAATTAGAGGAAAAATATATCACAGGTAGGGATGAGTACTGAACAGATCCGCATTCGAAATTTTTGCTAGTATGTCTTGGTCATCTGATATCTTTCTATATGTGTATATTATCGCCTGAAGAAAAATTGTTTATTTGATATTCAATTGACCTTATTTGAACAGTATTGCTAAAGACCCAACACGTCGTATTTTCTGGGTGAAATTCGTAAACAGAAAAAACTGGCAACTTAATTCAACCCTGAACTTTTGGCCATATTGGTAGGCCAACTAAGCCCCGCCCAGTGGTTCCATTTTCCTTACACAATTGTATGTCATAGCTTCTCTTCCCTCTTCTATCTCTATGAGCTTAATACAAAATGCTCTCAGTGAATTTAACTTGAGTTTTTAGTGAACTCAAGGGATGATGTTTCAGTTATTTGTAAAAAAGTACTGAATGAATCTGATCAATAGTTCTGGAGTGAAATTTCAAGCATGATCAAGAAATGATAGTTTTTCGTATCAAAAAAACGATTTTTCAGGTGAATTAACTTTATTAGAATGAATGATCCCATTAAAATGATGTATTGAATCGATCATTCAGATTGAAACGAAAACTATTTTAGAAATCGCAAGAATATTTTGAGCAAGGTAATTGGCAATGTTGCAAATTGGCGAATACGCCGGTTATAGATGCAACATGAACGTCTGATCTTCAGGTGAATGAAGAACACAGCATTTTTTTCTATATGGTATACCTAATGAAAGTAATGGAAGATTAAACTAACTTCATCATTCAAGCCATGGATAAACTCAGTTCAGTTAAGTCATACAGAAACCACGTTGTATCGAATTTGATTTAGATCTTTAAGAAATTTAAGTATTGAAGTGGCTTAGCGGCATTTCTAGGAATAGTTAATATGCGGTTTTCTTCATATTTCGATCTGTAGGATCACCGATAAATCTCATATATACAGGGTGTCCCGTAATTAGACGGACAAACTTCTAGTGGACATTAAAGACCGTATTTTAGACTGATTCGACCCAAATCATATCATGCAAAATTGCTTCGTTAAGGAGCTAGTGCCCTTTGAAGATGACGTCCTGTCCACACTTTTTGACACATATTCGCAAAACGGAGTTACATAAAGTGCTGAAAGTTTACTCATTGGCTAATATCAAAATACGTATCGATTAGATTGGGTGCATTTTTTTCATGTCAAGCACAATCCTATCATTTGGGGGGAGCGAAGGGTATTTTTAGTTGAAACTTTTTCAACTTTCATTATTTCGCGAGATCTACATCATATTCATAAACTCTGATGTTTTTTCTTGAAAAAAGATGCTCTTGTATAGTAACGCCCAGATGCACCATTTCTGAAAAAAATAGATTTTAAATTTTCTCTTTTTTCACTAAGTACTCAATGTTCACTTTTGTTTAGAATTTATTTTCACTAGATAATGGTTAGGCATCTTTTTCAAGAAAAAACATCAGAGTTACTGAATTTGATGTATATCTTGCGAAATAATGAAAGTTAAAAAAGTTTCAACTGAAAATACCCTTCATCCCCCCCAAATGATACGATTGTACTTGACATGAAAGAAATGTACTAAATCTAATCGATGCGTATTTTTCATATTAGCCAATGTGTAAACTTTCAGCACTTTATGTAACTCCGTTTTGCGAATATGTGGCAAAAAGTGTGGACAGGACGTCATATTCAAAGGGCATTAGCTCCTTAACGAAGCAATTTCGCATGATATGATTTGGGTCGAATCTGTCTAAAATATGATCTATAATGTCCACTGGAAGTTTGTCGGTCTAATTACGGGACACCCTGTATTGAGAACTATATTCTCACCCCGCCACTACACCCAACCAGCTCCACTAAACCCCCAAAACAATTTGAAATTCTCTACCAAACAACGGCAATAAACCATCACCATTGTCGAATCCCACGCATACCAACATTGCGTGCCATCGCCTCAAATACGTATGCAATTCACAACACAACCTATTCCGTTGTCTGAACGAAATATCTCTCTATTTCCACATGCACCGTAATTTTGTTCAATAAAATGTCACCTGTAAAGTTTATCTGTTCATCGGGAAGTGAACATAACGTGGCTCAATTGGAGCTGAAAACTCGGTTCGACGTTTTTGTTTGTATCCGGATCAAAACAACGGATTCGTATCCGAAACGTACGGACCGAAATAGAGATAAGAGAGGAGTTCAACGCTCGAAGTTGGCCAGAATGCCCGAATTTGATTTATTCGAGTGGGGCATGGTGGAAAATTGGTAGTTGATACTAGGATACCGTTAATGAATTGACGTGTCATAAGTTCTATGGTTCTATGGTGTGTCTGGGAGAGACAAGTTTATTATGGGTCGATGGTGTGGATTCCGTTAAAAGGTGTTTGGGATCGTCTTAGGTTGACCTAGTTGATGAGTATGGGGGTTTCTCGATGATTGGACTGAAGAGAAGGTGCAGCTGTTTGGTACAGAAATTTTTTCTTATGCTACCAAAAGGGGTTTTCTGTTGTTAACTTTCTTTACCTGATTAGTTAAGGCTAAGTTCTAATATATTATTTGATAGGTATGTTGAGACAGTTCAAAGATTTCAGAATATACAGCTTAATAGAGCTCATGTTTATGAGCCTCTCAGTAATGTACATCCTGTAATAATTCTAATGATATGAAAATATTCCTCAATAAATTAAATATTTTCCCCCTGTTTCTAGTTTTATAAACAAACTTCACACATCATTCTTCAAGTGACAATTACAAACTCAACCTGCCTCTCATAACTAAAGGGTTTTCAATTAGATGTGTTATTTTGATATTCAAAGAAAAATGGCATTTTTCAATATGAATGATCAAATTTTTATTTCATTATAAAGAAGAAGCTATGCCGTTAATAGTGGAAAATAACATCAGGCAAATGACCACCACGACCACGCTTACAGGACCATATATTTTAATGAAACACACTGTTGCTCCAGCCTCCTTTTCGAAAAAGTAAGGTCCAATGACTCCGCCGGACCATAAACCGCACCAAACAGTCACACGTTGAGGATAGAGAGGCTTTTCAATATTAACTCATGGGTTTTCCGAGCCCCAGATGCGACAATTTTGCTTGTTGATGAAGCCACCGAGGTGGAAATGGGACTCATCACTCAAGATGATTTTGCGATGGAGTTTCGGATCACTTTCATGCATTTCAACGACCCGATCAGCAAAGACACGACGTTGTTGATGAACTTAATGAGTCTTAAGGTGCTATTTCACTGCGCGAAATTGACTCGCGCAACTGTTTAGCGAGGGTGATTCGCGAGTCGCTGTTTCGGCCTGATACGTTCACACGACGCGAAAAAGGGTGAGCCGCCAGTTTTCCAGAGACAAGCATGTCGTTCGTACTTTCGACTGCAGCCTCAGCATTTGCTATAATTTTGATGAGTTATGTGAAGAATGAAAACAAAAAAAAAACAAATCAAACATCGAGAAATATTTCGTCGTCGATTGCAAACTGGAAATCAGTTGCTGAGGGATTTAGTAGCGGAACCCATCAGGGATACGGTTAGGAATTTCATCCCGTATGGCAGAAGACTTTGAATACCTCTTGTCACAGGTTGATCCTAAAATAATAAGAACATAGGCATCCCACAAAATCGTTAGGCCTGATAGAGTTGGATAAGATTAATGCACTCGCCCTGATTCATTTTGATGTTTCTACGAAGCGAAATTAATACCGCGAGTTCTCTTGGACTCGCTCTCAAAAACCGACAGACATCAGCTCGCTGCGAAACTGACTCGCGCAACAAAATTTCTGCGGTATACACTGCGCGAGATTTGTTTCGCGAAAAAGTTTCGCGAGTCAATTTTGCGCAATGGAATAGCATAGCACCTTTAAAGGTGCTATTCTATTGAGTTTTGAGAGCGAGTCAAAAAGACTCGCGGTATTAATTTCGCGTCGTGGAAACGTCAAAATGAATCAGGGCGAGTGCATTCATCTAATCCAGCTCTAGCAGGCCTTACGATTTTTGTGGGATGCCTATGTTCATCTTATTTAGGGTCAACCTGTGATAAGAGGTATTCAAAGTCTTCTGACGTCATCCGGTTGAAATTCCTGATCGTATCCTCGATGGGTTCCGCTACTAAATTCCATAGATGTTTTCTTTGTTCCTTTTTATTTTTATTCTTCACATAACCCATCACAATTAAAGCAAATGCTGAGGCTGCAGTCGGAGCTACGAACGCCATGATTGTCTCTGTAAAACTGGCGGCTCACCCGTTTTCGCGAAAAGTTTCGCGTCGTGTAAACGTATCAGGCCGAAACAGCGACTCGCGAAACATTTGCGCGAGTCAATTTCGCGCAATGGAATAGCACTTTTAGACTCAAATTTCCACCATTTTCATAGTGAGTTTTAATAATTTCGATGCGTTTCTGAAGCGTGTATCGTTTAATTTTGGCGTAAATGACAACTTCAAACGTGACATCTACCGAAATAGCGGGCTATTCAAAATAACAGGTCTTGAAAACCCTTGCCATGAAATAATTCCTAGTTTAAGCATCTATCACTGTGCTGGTGATACAGCTGTGTAGAATCTCATGCCTTACTCTGACAAGTAGCAGAACGTTTTTTTAAGACACAAATGAACCCAGAGATCATCTGCACTCATCAGCACCAGATAATCGGTCAACGCGCCCGTCTTAAATATTACCAAATTCGCCTGCCAATAAAAAGCACTTGACATCTGATCTGTCGCGAATAATGCACTGCAATTTCGGCAAACAATCGACGATCGTTGAACCCGTCAATCCGCCATGTGTTCCGTAAACCGTCGCATTACATCGGGATCACTCTCGCCACCCCGGCAGCGCGCTCGTTCATCTCAGGAATTGTTGTCATTCGGATACGTTGACACCAAAGTCAAGGAACTTTTTATGGACTCGACGTAATTGAGATATTGCACATACCTAATTTAAATGACGGTGCATCGTACGACTTCAAGACTTTAACTTCGAGAAAAGTACGTAATCAGACTATGAGAGATCAGGCGCTTTGTATATATATGTTATATTCGACGTTTGCTGCTAATTTATATCATGAGATTAATTTAAATGAGTCTATGTACGTTAATTTACTCTGCATATTTGTCGTTGTGTTGTTTAAATTAATTAAATATTTTATGATTTGAAGGAGATGGGAATAATACGATTTGGTAATTTGGAGTTTCCCTGTGAACTCTGTGCTTGTTTTGTTGGATTGTTCAGATATAAATGGTATTGTATGAAGTTTTAATTGGTTTCGAAAAAAAGTGCTGTTAGGTAATATAATCATTTAGCGGTGTTGAGAGATAATTACTCAATTAAATAAATGAAATTGCGGCATTTCATTTCGGTGCCCTGTGAAAAAAGTTGAACCCAAACGAATATTGGTTCATCATAAGTTCGTCATACGTTTTTTATCATTATTCCGAAATTGAATTCGATATTCAGAATAAAATACAACTGTTTGAATTCATGCGAGATGATTACCCTTCAGTAGGGTCCTGTAACGGTTTTAGAAGAACAGAATTTTCGAAATATCATCACTCGCAAGGCCAGACCTGATTTAAAAATCCTCCTGGCCCGAGAGAAAAAAGTAAGTACCTATTTTGTACCTATTCTGAATATTGAAGTTATTCATTCAAATAGTTCAAGGTTTCAATTTTGTAAAAACGGCGAGGCAAGGTTTTTTCTACTGAGGTTTTTCCCTGAGCTCTGGTATCATACGCAGACTAGTATGGTACCCCGTTTTGCACTAACCTCAGCTAGGGACTTTTTTCTTTCATGTATTGTATTTTGTTAGCTCTCAATTCGAAAGAATATACAGGGTGTAAATAAATAAGTGTAAATTATTTAAGGAGGTGATTCCTCATCGAAAAAAAGATAGGATCTTTCATATAAAGAAACTTCATTGGAGCATCCCTTGTTTAGATACAGCCCCTCAAAGGGAGTACATAAAATTTGTAAAACAATTTTTTCACAAGCACCAAAAAAGTTACAATATTGAAATTAACCTGACGTTTCCTACTAGCAAAAAGACACTTATCCAGTTATTTTTTTGGTTTACCCCATGGTTGTAACGGTGGGAAACGCAACCCCTAAAGTTTATTTCCAATGTAACTTCTTGTCTTATTATTTGTTTTCCATTAAAAAATTTATTTCCGATTGCCTGTTTTATTCTAAACAAAAAATGTTTCTCGAGTTTTTTGCCCAAAATAAATCAGTTCTCAGTAAAAAATTATTTTACGAACAACTACAGAGACAGATCGTCATAAATGCGAAACTAATCTATCTAGTAGGACACTTTTAGCGATAATGACAATTAATTGGTATAACGCTGTCAGTTTATAATTTCAATATTGTAACTTTTTTGGTGCTTGTGGAAAAAATTGTTATACAAATTTTTGTACTCCCTTTGAGGGGCTGTATCTTAACAAGGGATGCTCCAATGAAGTTTTTTTATATGAAAGATCCTATCTTTTTTTCGATGAGGAATCACCTCCTTAAATGTTTTACACTTATTTAGTTACACCTTGTATATATCGGTTTATCATCTGCTTTATGTTCAGCATTTTGTATTTTCTTCTGTTGTTTTGGTAGGCTTTCAACAGGTGTCTTTGAAATGAAATTCGACTATCTAAAAATTAGTTGTTCAAATTCATTGAAGGATAGTTCATTTCCATTTCCATTTCTTTTCACGTTATCTGAAAATATATTTTTATTTATTCGACACATATTTGGAAAAGTAACAGCATGATATATTCACATACTTCCAGATCATCGACTTGAAACTACATACTTATATGATTATCCGTTTTCGGTTTTTAGTCAGGTTTTCGGAAAAAAAATATTGAAATCACCGTAATAAGCTAGCGCATTCAAATAATCAGAATTTTCAGTTCAGTTGAACGTATTCGTTAGCATTTATTTCATCAGTTGAAAGTTGAAACACAGTTTACAACGATATTGTGAATCTTCAGTAATTTATGCTTACTCGTACGTAATCATGACTCGAAATTCAAACTGAATGAAGAGTAAAGAAAAAGATTTCTCAATTTTCAATTTAAATTTAAATAAGTGAAAAGGTTTATACTCCGGATGCTATCCAATTCCTATATTTTGACATGGAAATGACTATTTTGAAGTTTATCATTTCTCGAAAAAACTGAATCAAATGCTTGACAATAAAATGACGTTTTCTCATAACTAACTTTCGTTTCTCTTTAACTGTTACTTAAAAATACTGCACGATTAAAAAAAATAATATTGCGAAATATTCGCAATGTTGCAAATTGGCGAATGCGTCGGTCATCAAATCCAGTCACGATCCAAGAAATTTCAAGTTATCATTGTGACATAAAATCAAAAATTATAGGTCTGAAAATTGTCTTCTGTATATAAATGATCCCATAAGTTCATCAAACTTCATACAGTTTATCGGTGAGAAATTTGCAAAAAATTCAATATTTCCCAGCTAGTGCAACACCCCCTGCACAAATCCATCATCCTCAATTACAAATCAGCGATTTAAAATAAAGCTTTTGTTGCCGCTCGGCATGAATAAAACATCCTCCTCCGTTTCGACTACATTTTCGGTATGTTGAACCCGGTCAAAAATAAGCGTTTACTTTGGAAAGTTTCCAAGCCTTCCAATCGATTTCAAGATCTCGTTCAGCGTTTTCCCATGGATTTTGGCGATTCAATTCACATGTTTACTGTTACGCAACGGCAGTAATTTCGCCCGAAGGAAGTGCGTATTGCGTTAACTGTGTCAGGAAAAAAATAATTCATTAGAATGTGGGATTGATCCATTGTTTACGAAAACAGTTACGTTTGGAATTACGGCACGCAC
The DNA here is from genome assembly GCA_013421045.1 of Propylea japonica. Classification (NCBI taxonomy): domain Eukaryota; kingdom Metazoa; phylum Arthropoda; class Insecta; order Coleoptera; family Coccinellidae; genus Propylea; species Propylea japonica. The sequence goes on along the minus strand of CM024248.1, from coordinate 2,108,700 downwards.
AATGTCAGCCTGCGGGTTTCTAAAGTGCGTGAACGCTTATCTACTACCGCTACGTGACTTGCTAAAGCCTCGACGAAACTAGGTTCCTGGGTTGCCACGTATACGATGGGATAGTTGGAATTTCCATTATTTCTCGTTGGGATTGTCGAAAATCATTGCGTTACTTTTTTCCAATGCGAAAAAGGGATAATAAAGGGTTTTCCAATAAAAGGTGTTATTTTGAATAGCCCACTATTCCGGTAGATTTCACGTTTGAAGCTGTCATTTTTTGACATTTGACAAGTTGAAACTACGCCATTAATAGAAATGGAACGATACATGCTTCAAGAACGCATTGTAATTAATAAAATTCACTATAGGAATGGTGAAAATTTGGCAGAGATGGTTCGTAAAACTCGAATATTTTTGGAGCGTCGTGAAGCATCTCTTAAAACCGCAATAAAAAGATTGGTGGAAAAATTCGAGCTGTTGGAACAAAGTTAGTGATGTGAAGAATCAAACCCGTGCACGTCGCTCAAGAACAGCCGAGAAGATTGCTGCTATAGCCGAAAGTGTTGAAGAAAACCCAGGTTTGTCCATTCCTCGTCGTTCTTTGGACTTAGGCATTCCACAAACGTCATTACACCGTATTTTGCATAAAGATTTGGGTCTTAAGGCTCATAAAGTTCAGCTAACACAAGAACTCAAGCCATCCGATCATCAACTATTGATCTTTTCCGGGAAAAATTAGTAGTAGTAGTAGTAACAACATCAATGTTGTATGATGAAAAGAGATTCAAAATACAAAATCGATGAGGATAAGAAATAGTACAGTAATGAAGGAATAGTGGAAATGATGAAAGAATGTTAAATACGGATGAAAAATATAACGAAATGAAATCTCTATTCAGGGAAACTTTGAATATTTCTCTTGATTACGAATGGATGTCGAAGAAAATATTATATTTTTCATCATATGGAGCAGAATTTCATCTACATATACGAATTCACCTGGCATGGTGCCTTCTCTTTTCCTTATTCTGTCATAGATAAAATACTTAGGATGAAATCACTCGTAAGGTATAAAATGGATAATATGATATTTGTTATTTTTTTGCGAAGTTCGAGCTATTTTTCGTCTGAATGACGATCGCTTGATTTTTTCCCATGACCATGTTTAAATCTTGCATCAAAGACTAAATTTATGGTTGGAAATTTATTCATTGAAAATTAGCCCGTTTTCATAAAGGAGCAAAAAATACTCTAAATAATACTATAATTTGAAACATTACTTATCTATTCGACTACCCAATACAAATTAAAATGAAAAAAAAAATAGAAAGGAACTTCATAATGGCAAATTTCAGGAATGATTTTTTACACAATTCTTTATGAACAGCAAATAGGAGAACAATTTTTCCGTCTCGTACAGTATTCAAGGAATAAAATATAACACATGAAAAAACTCCACTGTAAATATTTAGGTAAATCTGAAACTGATAACGAAACCACAAATATTAAAATTACATTCACCTTAACGGATATGTCCAACAAAAGTTTTGTTGATAAGAATGTACATGATAAAATTTTCTACCAACTCCGATATGAGTCGAATTCTTCTATTCATATCAGCTCAATTTGGTTGTTTATAAATCGAAATTGATCTTCAATGTGAAATAGTTTTCACTCGAAACTACTGATTTTTCAGTAAGTGTGGCATCGTAGGCTGATAATTTATGTTTAAAATTTTGAAAGCTCAACACGAGCAGGTCGTTAAGAATTCAGTCACGTTTTGGTGGAGAAATCTACGCATGAAAATTTTATTGCAGAGGGAAAATAGTTTCCGTTACACTAATTCCAGTCATGTTTAGAATTTGGTTTTATTAGGAGTTTCGAATTGGTTTGAAAAGCGTTGCCAAATAGATGCTTCAGTTTGGATTTCTCTTCGGGCAAAATGAATATGAATTATTCGATTTATTCTCTTATTACTTATTGGTGAAAATGATTGAAACAGTCCAAATATCACTACAATGAATGTTGTATCATGAAGAATGAAGTAGGAATCATGAAGAATTTTAAGTGTTTCATTTCTACTGAGAATTTTCACTTCAAAAAAACATTATCGAAATCATCAAAAATTTGACATGATTGGTTTGAAACTTTATAATCTGAAATTCATCTCATCACACTTCATAATTAGGTACGGTTGTAGCGGTTAGGTGAGATTGGAAACATCGATTGGTTGTGAAAAAAATTATCAGAACAGCATAGAAAACTTTTAAAAAACGTTGCATCATCCATAATTTGTAATATTCAACTCTCCATTTAAAGACATCAAACTTCATCCTTCCTTACAGTTTTAACGGTTGCCCGTTAAAGCGATCAACACGAAGAAATCAACAATCATATACTGCCATTACCGCTTTTGTTACGGTTTTAACGGTTAGGTCAGGTTGAAAACAATGAATACTTGTGGCAAAAATGATTAAAACAGCCCAAAATAACATTTCAATTAACGTTGCATCGTCAAAAATTTGACATATCAACTTTTCTTTCAAAGACTTCATCTTTCGTTAAGGTTTGAACGATAAGGTAAGGTTAATAATATTGAATGGTTGTGGAGAAAACCATTAAAGCTGCCCAGATAACACATTCAACTATTCTTTTGAAGCCTTCCAACTCCATCTTTCAATACTGTTTCAATAGCAAAGAAAATGATTGTGATGGGGCAAATGGTACTATTAGAACAGCTCAAATAAGGGTTTTTCCAATAAGATGAGTTATTTTGAATAGCCCACTATTTCGGTAGATGTCGTTCGAAGCTGTCATTTTTTGACATTTGGCAAGTAGAAACTACGCCATTAATGAAAATGGAACGATACAGGCTTCAAGACCGCATTAAAATCATTAAAATTCACTGTAAAAATGGTGAAGATTTGGCAGAGACGGTTCGTAAAATTCGAACATTTCTTGGTGGAAAAATTCGAGCTGTTGGGACAAGTTACTCATGTGAAGAATGAAACCCGTGCACGTCGCTCAAGAACAGGTGAGAATATTGCTGCTCTAGCAGAAAGTGTTGAAGAAAACTCAGGTTCCTCCATTCCTCGTCGTTCTTTGAGATAAGGCATTCCACAAACGTCATTACACCGTATTTTGCATTAATATTTGAGTCTTAAAGCTTATTAAGTTCGGATAACACAAGAACCCAAGCCGGCCGATCATCAACAACGTCGTGTCTTTGCTGATTGGGTCGTTGAAATACATGAAAATGATCCGGAAAAAATCATCTTTAGTGATTAGGCCCATTTCCACCTCGAAGGCTTCGTCAACAAGCAAAATTGTCGCATCTGGGGCTCGGAAAACCCCAGAGTTATTGTTGAAAAGCCACTCTATCCTCAACGTGTGACTGTTTGGTACGGTTTATGTTCCGGTGGAGTCATTGGACCTTACTTTTCCGAAAATGAGGCTAGAGCGTTATCGAGAGATGATTTTTATGGCCGATTTGGATTGTATTGATCTGGACAACGTCTGGGCAGCCACTTTGCGATTTGGTTATGGAAAATTTCATTGAAAGGATATGACAAATGGCATTTTTCTTCGAATATCAAAATAACACCTCTTATTGGAAAACCCTTTATTACTCCAAAACATGTTACATCATCTAGAGTTAATCTTATTTATCTCGTTTTTTAAAGCCTTCAAACTGCATCCTTCCTTACGGTTTCAACAGTTATCCGTTAGGCCTATCAACGCAAAAAATCAACAATCTCACATCCCAATTACTATACCATACACACGGAAACTCCCCGCAAATCTTCGTCTAAGCTCACGTCTCCAGTCTCTATTTTGGTCCTACGCACGTCCCGGAAGCAAGCCACTCGATACTGTTAGCCTGTTACCAGTCGACGCAACCGCGAAATTGCGTGTGATCCGGGCCTTAGGGACCAACGCGTTGCACGCACCAATGCCCGAAATACCCGAAACATCGGCGAGAGAGAGGTCTTTGAACCCGCCACTGGGTTACTGGGTTAACGCCGAATTCGGGACGAAGTAGATGTAGGAAAAAAATATATATATAATCTGAGGAACCGATAGCGAGGCTCCAATTTGCCACGCACTCTCTGTCAAGTTGTGTCGTCAGTGCGTACGGGCTCGAGTCGAGTAGGCTGCGATCGGTGATGCACCGCGTGTGAACGGAACGCAAGCGCGCGCTGGTCGGGGTGAAAAATTGTCGCGTGGTGTCGAGTCTGTGTGTCGCGATGGTCGTGCTTAGTGGTGTGCGAAAGGGTGTCGATGACGATGTGCTGATAAGGCTACACGATCCGTGCGTAATTTTTGTATTGTTTTTTGGTTTTTGCATAAAGGGGATGTGATTATGTATATGTGGAAATTTGTGGAGGTTTCAGTCTTGGAAGTATGTCTTAAATTTGATTGTTCAAAATTTTACAATAAAAATTTTGGAAGATTTTTTCAGTAGATGTTGAGGAAAAATTTTGTTTCGTTTTGATTTCTGTAATTTTGATTGATGATTTTGAATATGATGTGCTGGTATGGCTACACTATTCTTGCGTATTTTTTGTATATTATTTTTGTTGGTTTTTTATCTGGGGATGTATTGTGGAAATTTGTGATGATATTTGTAAATATGTCAAAATTGGAGTTTGTCGAAATTCGAAAATAAATATTTGGAGGCAATCATTCTTGGATTTTTTCTGTAGATGTTGAAAAAAATTATTCTTTCGCTTTGATTTGTTTCATTTTGATGAATGAATGATGTGAATATTTTTAACAGTATGTGTCTGACTTTTATTGGTGGAATTGATCGTTTTTTCCCGTGAGAATTATTCCTCACTGGAATTCATATTTTGTTACTAATATTTCAAATATTGTACATAAATCATCGAATCAAAATTGCTTGATTTTTGGGATAGAGAAAGTTGAGAATATTCTCCTCAAACGGGATAATATGTTTTCTGAAAATGAAAAAGGTTATAAAAATATTTCCGTTACAATTAATGACCATGATAAATATCTTTAAGATCTACAGAAAAATTAATTAAAGTGCCAAAAACTGATTATTGATTCGATGAATATAACAGCGTCTTGTATAAAATTTTGCTTGTTGCATATGGAGTTGTGATTATGTCCGTGGAAATATGAGATTAATTTTTCTGTTGGAATTTTCAGTCTCAGAATTATGTCAAAAATTCAAATTGATAATAAAAGTTTGCAAAATATTTTTGGATTTTTTCAGTAAAAGAAAAAAAATTTGTTTTGTTTTCATTTGTCTCATAATGATGAATGGATGATGTGAGTATTTTAAGCAAAACGTGTATGATGTTTATTGATGCATATTATTGATTTTCTTGGTGGAGAAAGAAAATCATGGAGATTGTTTCTGATGACTACTGGCTACAAGAAATCCATACGCTGTTGATTATATTTCAAATATTATATATAGCGGAGAAAATATAATCAATAATTTCGAAGTAAATGTTCCTATTGAAATGGTGCATTTACTATTGGACGAATTCCTACATGAAATAATATTTTTTTGGAAATATAGATAATAATCGTACAATAAGTGATCAATTGATTCTTCTTGGAGCATATCAGCATTTTGGAAATATAATCAATAAGGTGATATTCCGTTCGAACAACATAAAAACAAAACATAAATTGTAAATATCTTCTCGGTATTCCAAATCCTGAACTTTTATATTTCATCTCAGTTTAGTAGTTCCATGTCCTGATTTTCAAGTACGGTTGAAATATCAGAAAGAAATCGGAACCAAAGTTCATAATTCTAAAAAATATATCGGTTGTCCCAAGGTGAGTGGCCTATCAGATTTTGTTACTTGGCAAATGATGATTTTTTTGGTCCATCCTGTATAACTGACAACTATAAATGAACAGCAGTGACAAAGAACAGATTAATATCTAATGACTTGCTAAATTTTGGACTTAAATCTCAAATATTGAGCGAACTAGAGTCATTTTCGTAACACGCCAATTTGATCTAATAGGCCACTCACCTTGGGACACCTGATGTATAAATAAGAAAAAAATAATTTTCTTGAAAACATATTTCTTCGCTGATTACCTCGATTTTTTTAAATATTCCATTATGGTCAATATATCAAGTTTGAGATGAATTCGAATATGTCTATACATATTCGAATTCATCTCAAACTTGATATATGATATATGATAAAAAATTGAAATAGTTGTAATTTGTAACCTATTCTGAGTCAACTTCCTGCCATTCATTATACGAGTATTTACATTTCGCATACTTTCATTTAGTCCTATCTCAGTATTTTGGGTATAATTAAAAATCGTTATAGTTTGTCTTTAGTCAATTACTTGTGAATTTACCCAGTCCTAAAATGAAAGCTTCAATTTTTCTTTCAAATTCATTTCTTGAAGCATGTTTTAGTTTGTTCATGAATGTTTTTCTGTAGATGCTCACTTCAGTGTAAATACTTCGCAATATTACACAAGCTTTTGTCATCATTTCAACACATATTTAAATATCATACTTTCAAAAACAATATGGAAAATTGCGAGATTAAGAACAAGTCGACATGGACCAAACATTCATTGCAAAATTCTCCTAAAAATTACTTAACCTTGGGAACAATTCGATTGTAAGCGAAGAAAGTTTTTAAATTAATACAATTTTATCATGGAATACCATGATCCCAAAAACAAGTTTTTTTGAAAATTCCTTTTCATTGAAAAAAATTTCCAATTTTGAGTAAAATTCAATTTGGAGAAAAATATTTCTTGATTTTCTCTCGGTTAGATTGATTATTATCAATGATATATAAACAGTTATTGTGTTCGAAAATATTTTACAAAATTGTTATACCCAAACGACATTTACTCATGAGAAAGTATTCATGATTCTTCTCTGAATGAAACATTATTCACCCATTTCCGTTAGTTTACATCTAATCATTTGAAGACTTCCCGAATATAAATTCCATTTTAAATTTCTAGATATCATATACTTGGATATCCAAACACAAGAATAACAAATCTTAACTCTAGTCGTTCATAACATCGAACACAAGTTAGAAAGGAATCCCATTCAAATTAATTTAAAAATAATTCTTTCATCCGATATTTGGGCGTAAACAGCATAATAAAACATTTAAGATGCACAGATTGCAACATTATGAAACCGAATGACGCCACATAAAATGCAGAGAAAAGCGTTTCGAAATAAATTCGTCGAATGTGAGAGAAATTTGGGAATATAAAACGAGCTGTGATTAATAACCCAATCGAACGGTATCTCTTTACCGTTAGAGAATTTCTATTATCTGTTATATTACCATTTTTATCTTAACACATCTGTAATTTCGGTTTATAAACACAAACACGTGTATGATTTGGCGGGAAATGTCGGATTTCAGATGGAGGCAGGTGATAATGGTCGATATTGAATTATTGGATTGAATGGTCTATTAGAAAAAGATTTCACGATGTGTGAAAGTAGTATTTGATAATTTGTTGTCAGTTGATAAAATGTAGACTACCTGTCTTGTTAAGTATATTTTTGAGCGCACGTTCTACTTGAACGAGTGCTATATCGTTTTGTTCAAATGTCTTTTCGAATTTTGGAATGAACGAAATTGGTCTCAACCTATAGGGTCCGAGTCCCTGATGACGAATCCGTGGTCAAATGCAATTCTGTCCGTGGTACCTTCCAGCTGTGAGCACGATAACTTCCGAAGGCAATGTCCTAGAGACTTGAGATTTTAAGGGTGAGTTTGGTGCCCAAATTCCGCGGTTAGGTTCGTTAACCAGACCAATCGTACAGGGTGTTCCATAAAATATAGACATTCGAAATTTTGTTTCCCGATATCTCAGACTAAACAAAACAAATCGAAATGAAATTTTACGGCCACATGCAAGATGTTCATACCAAGCCTTATGCAAAATATTTTGGCCATAGTGTTAACAGAACCGTAGAAAATCAAATTGGAATATTGAAAAGAAAAAACTTCATATTTTCATAACAAGATCTCCGATTCGGGTGAAATTCATTTCGTGAGTGTAGATTGATATATTGAATGTTCATACGAAATTTCAAGAGGATCTCATCATCAGAACCATAGAGTTAAATTTTTTGAATTATTTATTATTGCATATTTCCTTTTTGAATAATTTCCAGAATATAATTCTGATCGTGCTGATATTTTGAATTCATATACTTAGCATGAATTTCAAAACCTTTGCAAAACTTTAAGGTGTTAACATTATTGCTCCACTAATAAACGAGCGCCCTAAAGCATCTGCTCAGAGCTTTTCTTAATTCTTTTCTTCACTACCAATATATATGTGAACTGTCAGATGAATGCTTACGCAGTTTTTGATCAAATGGGCTTTTTCCGAAACAAATTAAAAACGAATTATTTTGCTATTCATTTTAGAAGTTTAATTTGTGTACATCTGATTTCATCAACGTTTCAAGTCTACACCCCGTATTTCATATATATCAGAATATGAGCTTTATCGTGAAAAGAGAAAAAAAGATTTTCTCGGAATTTTTCAGGAAATTTTGAACTATTATTTAGGTATCACTTGAATATGAAAGTTTGACTCGATGCAATATTTTGTTTCGAAAATGTTCGAGGGATGAAATACTAAATCAATATAAATATGACTTTCAAAGCTTTCATATCTTTTCAGATAGTCTACTAATGGATACTTAGAATAGAATATGGCTACTAAACCGCAGTTTTTATGATGTTACCGATAAAAGTATCAAGTATCCAATCGTTAATTTTTGCAAAGTCTCATAAATGTAAATGAGATAATAGAAGTATTGCATTGTACGTCGAAGAACAGGTTTTAAACTTCTTCAAGTGAAATTCAGCATGTCGAGTTCAATTCGAAAGAAGAATGCTTAATAACTTACAAACCATATTTTCTTAGTCTCGAAATTCCATAAATTGTAATAATAAAGGGGATAGATATTACACGTCTCATTCATTCTCAGTCGATACAAGATAAATAAAATTTATATTTCCCAACAAGTGTCGAAGTTTTTACGATATAATTAAGTCGGCAAAGAAATAAATAACGATTATTCCGAACGAAGAAGTCCGAAGATATACAGAATAATAACTTTATGGCCATTCGGGCGTTTTACGGCTTCTCTACACAAAACAATTTTTTCCTGTTATGGCTTCCAAAGAGGAGAAACACCATTGTGCCTCTTTTCAGCGCAACAGAATTTTTATGCCCGTTTATTCATGTTCCCAAATTTTTATTGGAGGACCAAGTCATAAATTTAGCGTCTGGTTGATACGGTGGAGGTCAGCCAAGGAAAATATTGAATTTTCATTCGGAATTATTCATTGAAGGCATGTAAAAAAATTGACGAGGGAAAGAATGATTCGTGAATTGCTTCTGAGAAAAAATCTGCTTTCAGACAATTTCGTATGCAAGTTTTTCAGAATAGATCGATATAAAAGATTCAGTTGATGAAAGTTGAAGTCTATTTTTTGAAGGAGAAGTTTCAGTTCAACAACCTAGGGAGTTATGGTGGTATTCTGCTTTTCATTTGTAAGTAACGATACTATAGAGTGCGATTGATCTGTAACTGGCCACTGGCCGACTTACAAACTCGTTAATAATGTAATTCTGGAATGGTTCCTGTAACTTTCTTATTTACAGTGTCACTTTTGAACTACTCATCGAAAAACATAACCTCAATCGTAAGATTTGATCATGGAACTTTATGTATTATGAGTAAATGGTTTTGATTTGAATTTGAATACATTTATCTGAATGTAGTTTGCGTTAATTTTTTTCATCTAATAAATTGAGAACAGAAGGGAAAAAAATTCTTGATTAAAATTGCTGTATAGCATTCATTGAGTTTATAGTACACTGGTTCTTCAAACTGAACATTTTCTGGGCATCCGGCATTTCAAATGGATTCATTTGTTCACGCAACCTTTTCCTTCCAATTTCATAAAGTTCCTACTTTAAAAAACAATAACTTTCAGGTCATGTATATTATTGAAAAATATTTTACCTGTTATGATTTTCTTCCGATAACGATCCAATAAACATAGCCATATTATTTTTATCCATCATGAATTTTTCATATTAAAACGTTGGTGTTCGTCCTAAAATGAAGAAACTATTCAACTCAACCTCACAATATGTCATTCGATAATGCTTCCGATCACCCGTCGAGTACCTACTCGTAAATATTTAACGATTTCTGTAAGCTTCAGATCTCTTAAAGTGGTACAGAATTGTAATTTTCCTGTAAGCTCATGAAAAGTAACAGATTGGCTTACAGATGAAAGCAGAATTCTACCATAAACTGGCGTTTTCAATAAACAGGCGAAAACTCTGTGGTCCGAGCGTTGCAAGGGTTATCATTCATTAAAAAGCTCGAAATGCATTACAGTGACGGAATTCATACGCTATTTTATACGCTCCAGAAAAATATCAAAATTTATGGTTCAAAGACAGGTTGAAAACTATACCATCCAAAAGAACTCATTACATTGTCTGAAAGTTGTCAAATTAATAAAGAGTTTCAATAAGCCTAATGAATCGATCAACTGTTTGTTTTGTGTTTTGAATCTAAGGCCGCTGATTTCTCAGTTTCCTAGCTCCAAGAGCAGGAAACTAAGCAATTGTGGAACAAGGAAACTGAAAATATGAAGAAGTATGATACTGAAAAACTAAGAATCAAGGACTCTAAAAGCGTAAGACACTAAGAAGATATAGAGCTAAAGGAATAAGGAACTAAAAAACTCAAAAATTTCGAGACTAACGAAATAGAGAACTAAAAACTGAGACTCTGAAGAACTGAGGACCTAAGAACCTAAGAAATCAAGCGAAACATAAACAAAGAAACAAAAAAACAACAAACTCAAACTAGGAAACTATTAAACCTAAATACTAAGGTACTAATAAACCGAGAAACCAAGAAACTAAGAAGCAAACAACTGAGATACTAAGAAACAAAGAAACTTCGAACAGATAAATAACGAATTAGGAAACTCAGGAACTAGGATATAAAGAAACTTAGAATTTAACGAATTAAGAAGTTACGGAATCAGCCCCTGCACGTTTGTCATAAACGTCAAACGTATCCAAGCGAAACAAAGAAACTGAAGAACGGGAAAACTGATAATCTAAGGAACTAGGATACTGAGAAACTAAGAATTGAGGACTCTGAAAACGTAAGACACTAAAAATATATAAAGCTAAGGAAATAAGGAACTAAAGAAACAAAAAACCAACAAACTCTAACTAGGAAATTAATGAACCTAAATACTTAGGTACTAACAAACTAAGGAGCAAACAACTGAGATACAAGGAAACAAAAAAACTTCAAACAGATACATAAGGAAGTAGGAAACTCTGGAACTAGGATATAAAAAAATTAGAAACTAACGAACTAAGAACTTACTGAATCAGCCCCTGCACGTTTCTCATAAACGTCACACGTATCCTAGCGAAAACACTTCCACTAGAGCAACGTGTTGCGCACATTGTTGCATAATGGCGTTCATTTAATCAACGCAAGAACAAACAGTGAACCTCGCAGAGTTCATGACCCCTCAGCAAGTGGACAAACCTCCATGTTCATTCATTATTCAGAGCGCTATGACGGTGGTGGAAGCACAGCAGAAGGATAATTACCAGGATCTTGAACACGGCGAACTGCAAATTCAGTTTCAAGTTCGCCGTTGTCGCCATGATGGAATGAATATTTGGAGGAAAGTTCAAACAAGATAATGTAAGTTCCAGTAGTAAAGTTCGTGGTGTCTTTCACCTCCAGGAGGGAATTTCGTGCATGATATGGACGCGAGTCTACATTCGATGGAAATACTGATAGTGACTTCATTCCAACAATATGGAGGTAATATTTGGTGTGTAAAGTATTGAAGAGGTTAAAGGTTATCTAGGTTCAAATAAAAGCTATAAAAGGGATTCGGGTATACCTGACATAGGTGACAGAATATCACTTGAAAACATGTCCTAAAGCCATTAAAATTAAGATTTAAAGAGGTGATATTCTGATATTCATAGAAAAATGCCATTTTTCAATATAAATGATCGGATGTTCATTTCATTATAAAGAAGAAGCTATGCCGTTAATAGTGGAAAATAACATCAGGCGAATGACCACCACGACTACGCTTACAGGACCATATCCTTCTAATGAAATTTTCCATAACCAAATCGCAATGTGGCTGCTCTATGTCCTCGATAGCCTCACGAATTCCATCTTTGAGGTCTTGAATCAACGCTGGACTATTGGCGTAGACCTTCTCTTTCACGTGGCCCAAAGAAAGAAATCGCAAGGTGTTGAATCACAAGATCTCGGTGGCCAATTGTGATCACCCCTTCGAGAGATAATTGTTGCTCCAGCCTTATTCTCGAAAAAGTAAGGTCTAATGATTCCGCCGGACCACAAACCGCACCAAACAGTCACACGTTGAGGATAGAGAGGCTTCTCAATAATTACTTTTGGGTTTTCCGAGACCCAGATGCTACAATTTTGCTTGTTGACGGAGCCACCAAGGTGGAAATGGGCCTCATCACTCAAGATGATTAACGATGGAATTTCGGATCATTTTCATGCATTTCAACGACCCAATCAGCAAACTACGGTGTGATGGCGTTTGTGGAATCCATAATTAAAATGAACGACGAGGAATGGACAAACCTGGGTTTTCTTCAACACTTTCGGCTACCTCAGCAATATTCTCTGCTGTACTTGAGCGACGTACACGTGTTTTATTCTTCATTAATTTGATACTGTAAGGAACTAAAAAATGAGAAACTAGGACGCTCAGAAATTGAGAACGTAAGACACTGAGAAGCTATTGAACTTGGAAAACAGATAACTAAGGATCTCATAAGCTTCGAAACTGCTGTAGTAGTGAACTGAAATGGAAAAAAACTGAAAAAACAAGAAAATGATTAACAAAGAAACTAGGAAACCAACAACTCAAACTATAAAACTCAGAAACTAAGGTACTAACAAAACAAGTAAGTGTAGAGCCAACAGCAGACCTCGTCGAGTTCATGACCTTCTAGTGAGTGGACAAACCTCTATATCCATTCATTATTCATTTTAGAATGATGTTGATCTTTCATATAAATAGTCTGCTGAATGAACAATAATCTCGGTACTGCGATACTTCTCCAGAACACTCAATACATTTAGTATTGAATGTTCTTGTATCTGGGCCGTTCATTGTAGGCGAATAAAACACTTTTCCAGATAAAAAACACAGAAGTGAAGCTAAAAAACAAAAACTCATGGGGAAACAGCAACAAAATTAAATACAGGACACTAAAAATTGCATTTTTTCAAATTTTTTGATTAGTTTTGTTATTGTTTTTTGTATTTTTAATCACCATGATTTACATCTATTTTAAATGTTTCACTTTTTCCTTCTTTCAGTGTTTCGTATTCAACTTTGTTGCTGTTTTTCCATGAGTTTTTGTTTTTTAGCTTTACTATAATATTTTTCACCTGTAAATGAACTACTTCTAGCTCGAAACATGTTGGGACATTGATTTACTTAAAATATTTATCTAGAAAAAAGTTTTGTTCACCTACAACTCAATAAATTGATTTTTTAGTGAACTGCTCTAACTCTTTCTAAATAATTTTGTGGTACTTAGTTCGAGTAGTATACACAGCTAAATATGTTCAACTTAATCTAAGGGCACATTTCACAAATTGTGCAACTTCATGTCAATAAACAGTGAGTTCAACATCCTAGAACCGCTACCTCCCACACAAGGATACTGATGCAGAAATGCACGTCTCCATCACATTCCGCATGCATAGCAAATTAGGCATGTTAGGATAGGTACAGGAAGCGTCCCTTATATGTTTGAGGGCAGGTCATTCGAGTTCGCCGTGTTATTCACCCCAAATTCATCTGTAGACACGGGGTAACATAGGGGTTGTAGTCCCCTAACAGCCCCCGCAATGCTTATATTGCTTTCGTTACTCGAATATCCTCCTGTGAATTCGTAACGAACAGGAAATGTAATATGCTACCAGCATGTGCGTTTTGTTGGACGTTCTTGACAGCTTTAATGTATGAAAACGCTGGGAAAATGATGAAATAGGAATGGAAATCTTTTCAGAGAACTCCGGAACTGGGCAGTAATTCTATTTCAAATTCATATGGAGTGTTTTGTTAACATTGTGACTACATTTGGGGTATTCTTATTTGAAAATTTTCGAGTCGGGAAGGTCCTGCATACCTCTGTCCGAAAAAATTTTCCTCTTCAATGTACAGGGTGGATAGTATTGGTGATTCCTGAACTACAATTTATTATGCCTATGCAGGGTCAAAGAGCAGTTTTCGATATTGATGATGTACTGCGATTTCGATCTGCTAAGAAAAGAACTTCACTTTTACCGGTTACATAAGTAAGGATGTTATGTAAAGTAAAGTGCTAAAATTGATGGCCATTTTTTAATATACACACAATTGCAAATTGGCGAATGCGCCTGTTGTCGACCTAAGGAATACATTACAGGTTTGAAAAGATCATAGACTATGGGAACTATGACATTTGTTGACCTGAATTTTTATGTATTACACAGATTTTGTCATTCTGTTTCATTTTTTGGAACATGAATCATATGAGGAGAATTAGATTCAATAGGAGAATCGAATTTCAATATCATCTTTCATACTTTTGATTTTTCAAGTGCTTCAGCTCTCTTCTAACTTCTTGTAGAACGTGAATTCTGATACAATGAAGCTGCAGTACCTTTTCTCTATATTTATAAAACAAGTTGATACACGAGTTCAAGTTAACATTTCACGAATTAAATCAATCCAATGTATAAGATGAAAAACACCTAACCTCAGAACTGAGCTGTTGACGTGAAATTTTCGATGAGGAAACATTTATTGAAATATTGTTTGAGCAATTTTCATCATATCTTCGACATTAAGATAACACCTCATTCTCTTAATTCTCAAAAAAACAACTATCGTCACTCTTTGAAAGTGTTTGTGATTTTTGACAATTTTCAGACAACAATCATCGATGACTTTGATCTTCTTTTGACTTATTCAGTTGTCGAAAAAAATTATTTGATCATTTAAGGCTGGATCTCATTACTGGAGCCCAATATTTTCAATATCAACATACAGATGACTGATGAAGTTTTTGGTTTTTGACATGGAAACTGTTTTTTACGTCTCAGTTTTTTTCTGTTGATATTTTGTAAGATTGATCCCATAAATCCATGGTCTTCATTAAAAGAATGTTAAACAAGCTTAGATTCATCAATATCTCCTGGTTGAATTAGTTTTCTTCAGTTCTTTGATTCTTACATACAAGTTAAAGTTAAGTTTTTCCAATATAGGCTGTACGGTACTCACGAGATACTTCTTATATTTAATTTTTGGTTAGTTGATTTTTATGATCAGATATTATTTCTTTAAGATCAGCCCTGATTGTATGTCGACTTTTTTTTAGGAAAATTCGAATCATACTCACGTTACTTTTTTCCATAAAAAATCTCTATCCTCATCATCACAAGATTCGAATTCGCTTTCATAATGATTATAAATTCAGGAATTTCGTTTTGTATTGTAACACGAACTCAATTTGATTCCTTAGAACGCATATCAGTCAGCTGACAATTGCTTCGATAATAATCATCATCGAGATATAATAGAGAAGACACGCCATGACATACAATTGAGTAAGGAAAAATAGTACCACTAGGCGGGGCTAAGTTGGGGACTAATATGGCGGAAAGTTCAGGGTTGAATTAAGTTGCAGGTTTTTTCCGTTTAAAAATTTCACCCCAAAAATTATGACGTGATGGATCTTAAGGAATCCTGTTCAAATAAGATCAATTGAATATCAAATAAACAATTCTTTTTCAGGCGATAATATACACATATAAAAAGATATCAGATCACCAAGACAGACTTGCAAAAATTTTAAATGCGAATCTGTTCAGTACTCATCCCTACCTGTGATATGTTTCTCCTCTAATTTTCTTCTTATCAGTCTCTTTTCTGTTTGAAGAAAGCCTTACAGTACACGATACCATTTTATTGTATATTATTAAGCAAAAAAATCATAATTTAACTAGAAACAGGCCCAAGAATCACAATTTCTCCAGGCAATTCAACTATTGTCAAATTTGACGTTAGGTTGTAGTAATATGTCGCATCTAATACCACGTTTATTTCAATGATGGCAACTCTAAACAGTCCTATCTCTAGGGATAATCATGTTTGAATGATCTCTTTGCGAATCGAACAAATTTGATACTACCGACGTTATCCTTACCTGAAGAAGGGACAAATAAGCATTTAAATCCTTGTTATTTTATCCTGTTCTAAATGTTTCGTTTTTTTTACCAAACATCAATTATGAAACAAATCGAAAAAACTAATAACTATTTTTTCTTTTCAGACCAAATGACACATCAGTCCATTTTCCATGTCTCATCACTGACCACCGTCCTCTGCCTGTACACCTTGCCTTCAAAGGAATCAGCATCGCAGCATCTGGAAGAAAAATCCTCCACGATGTCGATGGCTTGGTGCGACCAGGTCAAATCCTCGCCGTTATGGGACCATCGGGGTGCGGCAAAACCACCCTTCTTAACTGCCTTAGCGGGCGTCTCAAGCTGGACTCCGGCCAAATTTTCCTCAACAGAGACCCTCTCTGCAAGAGATGGAAACGCAAGATTTGTTATGTCCTTCAGCAGGACATTTTCTTTCCCGACTTGACTCTGAGGCAGACCTTGGAGTATACTGCAAGACTTAGATTACCGGATACAATGAGTCATACTCAGAAGATGCAGTATGTTGATCATATCATAGACGTGCTGGAGTTGCAGCATTGTCAGGATACTATTATTGGTGACTACCTCAAAAGGGGCTTGAGTGGAGGGGAGAAGAAAAGGGCTAATATTGCTTGTGAACTTTTGACGAACCCATCACTCATGCTTCTTGATGTAAGTATTTAGTTAAATTTGTAATTGAGTCTCATCTTCCTTTATGTTTGCGCTTTGGGGTTCTCGGTCTAAATGACAGAACGTCATTATTTTACCCACATTAGGTACAATGGAACATCCCTATAGTGAACTTCTTTATAACGAATCTCGGTATAACGAATTTCGTACAAGACATTGCATCTTGAATTCAATTTCAATGTTAAAAACACCCTCTAAAACGAAGTAAAATCTCTCTATAACGAAATATTCAAAGAACATCACTCTTTGAATGGGTATTGGTAAGAAGGTATAAAGGTGAGTTTTTCCGAAACTTTTCCGGGCGTACCTACGTAATAAATCGCGACCTTAAACTAAATCAGCCCTGGCTGTTTAGTTCCAATCTAACCATTACGCTAGAGTGAAAAATTTTGCGGAAATGTGTAAAAGCAAGTGCTTAAGTTTGAATGATAAAGTTAAATTTATCAGTGAAGTCGACCGCGACATTGCCGACTATAAAAACAAATTTTCTGTATAACGATATTTCTTTATTACCAATTTTTTTGGTGGATTTAGCGGTTTCGTTATAGAAAAGTTCCACTGTATTCAATGTTCTTAGTTCTATGCAGATGCGATTAACTAGAAAAAAATATTTCGAAGATTATCTTATCTCACTTCTCTCATAATCGAGTTAGATATGATTTTCAAGTGTAAATATGAACACATAATTCGAAATCTACACTTGTTATACTCTCGGAACTCAAAATAGACCAGGGCCGAAACCTTCAAAAATGGTAAAAAATGAAAAAAAATCGCAGTAGGATGAAACCCATTAGAAAAGGAGGGGAATATGAGCAAAATGAAAGGAAAAATAAATTACGGTCGATCTGAGTTCGGGAAGTGTGAGGGGTGAGTTTTTAAGGGTGAAAAATGGTTTTCCTTGATTTCCGGCAAAACTACAAGTCCTATGGAAAAAAAATTTAATGGCAAAGTTGTAGGTAATGAAAAGATCTACAACTTTTGTATCGACAATTTTTTCACATAACCTCAAAATTTAGGTGAAAAATTCAAAAAACCAAGTTTTTGGTTTTTTATTTATATCTTTTTCAAAAAATATTTTTTTCTACGAAATTTTGTGAAAACTTACCTTATTATGTCCCAAATACACTGTAATTTATTTGATTTAAAATATTCATGTTTTCGTCTTATTTTCACTTAATATCAAAAAAGCACCCCAATTTTCAATCGAAAATTCTGACGTCAAAATATCAGCTTTTCCAAAAAGTTCAAAGGATTTTTCTTCATTGAAATATCTACTTTCTGATGGTGTAAAAAAATATACATTACTATAAGGAGTGTTAGAATCAACGATTTATGAAACCCACCATTAGAGTAACTCAGTCCCCACTTCTCTATGAAATAACTTACAATGGGTTAAAAACTAACCAAAAGTCACTCAGGTCTATGAATTATCTCAAAACAGCAATAAATAGTCATCTAAAAATATTATTTAAACAAGATTCTACAGCTTTTTCAAAATATTGTAGATGTCTTATTAAATATTAACTTTATTAACTTATTTTTTTGTTAATTATAGAAGTATATTTCAATTCGTAATTTTTTCGTTTATGAATGAAACAGGAAATCTTACGTTTTTGAGTAATTAAAGAGTAAATTTTAATAAAAACCTCAAAATTGTACATAATGATTAAAAAAAAATTTCGTATTTGTGTTTTTTCAATTTTTTGGCATTTTCTGAGAACATTTCTAGTAATGTATATTTTTTTACACCATCAGAAAGTAGATATTTCAATGAAGAAATCATTATGTACAATTTTGAGGTATTTATTAAAATTTACTCTTTAATTACTCAAAAAACGTAAGATTTCCTGTTTCATTCAAAAACGAAAAATTACGAATTGAAATATACTTCTATAATTAACAAAAAAATAAGTTAATAAAGTTAATATTTAATAAGACATCTACAATATTTTGAAAAAGCTGTAGAATCTTGTTTAAATAATAATTTTAGATGACTATTTATTGCTGTTTTGAGATAATTCATATACCTGAGTGACTTTTGGTTAGTTTTTAACCCATTGTAAGTTATTTCGTAGAGAAGTGGGGACTGAGTTACTCTAATAGTGGGTTTCATAAATCGTTGATTCTGAGAACACTCCTTATAGTAATGTATATTTTTTTCACACCATCAGAAAGTAGATATTTCAATGAAGAAAAATCCTTTGAACTTTTTGAAAAAAGCTGATATTTTGACGTCAGAATTTTCGATTGAAAATTGGGGTGCTTTTTTGATATTAAGTAAAAATAAGACGAAAACATAAATATTTTGAATCAAATAAATTACAGTGTATGTGGGACATAATAAGGTAAGTTTTCAAAAAATTTCGTAAAAAAAAAGTTTTTTTTGAAAAAGATATAAATAAAAAACCAAAAACTTGGTTTTTTGAATTTTTCACCTAAATTTTGAGGTTATGTCAAAAATTGTTGATACAAAAGTTGTAGATCTTTTCATTACCTACAACTTTGCCTTTTAATTTTTTCCATAGGACTTGTAGTTTTGCCGGAAATCAAGGAAAACCATTTTTCACCCTTAAAAACACACCCCCTTCCACTTCCCGACTCGGATCGACCGTAATTTATTTTTCTTCTTTCATTTTGATCATATTTCCCTCTTTTTTCAATGGGTTTCATCCTACTGCAATTTTTTTTTGTTTCAAAAATTATCGACCCTGGTCTAAAAGCTTTTAATTTTTCGGAGATCATGATGAAAGAATCCATAGGAAAGTGAAGCTCGTGCTCTGAGCCAGTGTGATATTAACTGGCGCATTCGCCATTTTGCAACCTCAATTTAATAAGTTCATTGATGGTCTACAGAGAGAATACAGGGTGGGACACAAGGATTTGCAGATTTGGAAATTCAATTCAAATACAATACAATTCTTTCTATACGTAACATCATTTACACAGTTAATAGTCAGTAAGTATTCACAGAACTCAAACAAAATCATTTGCTCATATTGATCCAATTATTTTTCCATCATCGAGTACAACAATTGATGTTGATGTTGAGACAATTTCGAAGGTGATATCTAGCGAATTGTGTTCATTTTTGTCAATTAACTACGGTTATCGATATCACAAATGTCAGACAACGACGAATTGTCGTTCTTCAAGTGGGCCAGAGTTCTGAGACGATCGTTATAAACGTTTCCATAAAAATCACAGGCAGCTAAATCAGGTGACTGCACTGGGGTGCTGAAAACCCCAGAGAACTTCACGAGTGGTCCTAACATTGACAGAGTGTCAGTATTTGGTGTGCACCATATTTTTTTAAGAAAACGAGCAGACAGTTTAAGTGACTTCAGACCGTTATATCCACATTATTCAGGAGGTTTTCCTTCCTTGAGTTTTGACAGTATGTGTTAGAATTAGACCCTCACTGATCATGATCATGAAATAATACCAGGAGCTCCCAAAACAAATAATTTACAGTTGAGAAGTATCATTTCTGATAAAAATTCAATCATGAAATATTCTACAAGTTCGAAACGTTCATTGTACAGGGTGTTTATGAAAGATTGTAACAACGCAATTGGCTTTGGATTATTCACATTTTGCCTTTACTATGCAAACTCAACACATTTCTATTAATCTCTCTCTATATTTATCTTTATCTATCTTTGAAATTGATCGATCATTCCAGCCACAGAATTCGACTGCCTAACCTGCGCAACATTGTAATATTTTTATACTCTTTTTAACGGTAACTTCAAAATCTTGTTTGCTCTGATTGGTTAGAGTGAACCAAGTTTAATATCCTTATTCTGTAGCGGCAAAGAATAATCCAAAGCCAGCTGCGCTGTCACAATCATTTATGAAGACCCTGTATTTAAAATATGTACCTAGGTATTTCCGTTGCAAAATGGCGAATGCGCAGGTTATCTATTCATTTATATGTTTCATCGATATCAAACTGTAATTATTTTTAATTTCTTTATTTTTCAGGAACCTACCTCTGGATTAGATTCCCACGCAGCTCATAGTTTAATACAAACCCTCAAGAAATACGCTGTTAACGAAGGAAAATCAGTTGTGATCACCCTTCATCAACCCTCTTCCCAGATATTTCATTTATGTGATAAACTTCTCCTTCTATGCAACGGACAAACGGCATACTTTGGTGATACTTCCAGAGTAGTGGATTTCTTCAGTAGTATTGGAATGCATATTATGCCACACTATAATCCTGCAGACTTCATATGTAAGTACTACTTTCTTATATTATCAAATGTACATATTCTTATGAGAGAAAGTATTTGAAGCTTCTGATCAAGCAGCGTAAATTAGGGCGTTGGGTTCAAAAGCACACTAAGAATTTGAGTAACTATAATTCAATAGTTATTTAATCAACTAGGTTACTAAAGAAAGCGACTACTGCTCAAAAGCAAACGTATTAATAGTTCGAGACTATTAGTCGCTAGATCAATATACGAGTTGATTACAAGACTATTCGCCGACCTAAAAATTAATTGATAATAAATTTTTGATTGAAATATATCCTTATATTGCATAAGACATACATTTGACATAATGAAATTCCTATGTTTACATGTTCCAGTAGAGTTTTGACATTACTCGTACTGCTTCTGAAAACTTTGTGTTCGGTTGCCCATGACAATTAAAATAGCATAAATTGGACATCACAATGAGTCATTAATGTTCAATTTCTTTAGAATTAAAATCACTTTTTATTTTGATTTCGACAGAAATAGCTATTCAATCAACTAGTTTATTAACGACAGCGATTAATTGCCTAGATATTCAAAGGCGCGAGAAGGGCGAACGCATTTATAGTATGAATAATAAATATTTCAATCGTGGTCGAGAGGGACGCTATTGTCGGTAGCCATGAATATTCCAGGTGATTAAATTATTCAGAAGAGGACTGTTAAGTCGTAAACGAAGGATTCTGAAGTATAGTGGTTTCGCAAAAATTATACGAAGTTTGTTTGCATATGTTTAGATTACTTTGAAAATATTCGAATATTTGCAATCGTGAGTATACAGATATCGTAAGGAAAACAGGTTCATTAAGGAAAGCGGTTTGTAGTCGCGATATTTTGAGGCGCGAGCAAATGATATCGTTAATAGTTCATTCATTACTCGATTAATAAACCAGTTGATCACAAGATTTTTTCGTGCATCGCATTGCGAATTGAGGATAAGTTTTCGATTTAAATACATTTTATTTTGCGCTAGAAATACATTTGACATAATATAAATTTCAGTATAGTTTTAATATTGGACGTATTGATTCTGAATACTTTATGCTCTGGTGTCTATGATATTACGAATTTCGATAGAAAAAATAATACATTAAAGTGAGTCATTACTAATCAGTTTAACTGAGCTGCTATTTTGATATCGATTGAAATATATTCTGGGAGGATTCTGCATTTCTAGAAAAATTTATAGGTTTTCACTCCCAGTCTCTGAAACAGGAATAATTGAAAAGAATACAATTAAAATGAAGTGTTCCAGCGAAAATCTTTGCACTTATTTGTCAGCAGCAAATTGGTATTGAATGAATTGTTGCCTAACAGTAAAACTGAAAAAAAAGGATTAATGAAAATGACAATGTAACGTTTCGGTGTCTATATCAGACACCTTCTTCAGGAAAACTTGCAAAATCTTCAGAAT
Organism: Propylea japonica; assembly: GCA_013421045.1. NCBI lineage: Eukaryota > Metazoa > Arthropoda > Insecta > Coleoptera > Coccinellidae > Propylea > Propylea japonica. The sequence continues at coordinate 2,086,010 of CM024248.1, read as the reverse complement.
TGTGGGTTTTTTCCATTTGAGGTCTAATTAGACATTTATTTTTCTTCAGTTTTACTGTTGAGCAACAATTTTTTCAAGACCAATTTGCTCCTGATAAATAAGTACAAAGATTTTCGCAGGAGCACTTCATCTTAATAAATTGTTTTAATTATTCCTGTTCCAAAGACTGAGAGTGAAAACCTATAAAGTTCTTTAGAAATTCTATTTTGATGTCGACAGAAGCCTTGTTTCACTATCGTTAAATTTCCAATTTGCAATCGACTTTTTCGAAAATAGATCATTTGAAATTATTATTGAAAATCGTAAATTCGAAGTCTTGAAAATAATCATTTTGCTGGGAAATGTGAGGAGCAATCAAGGAATACAGCCATTCTAATATTCTTCAAAATTATTATCATAGCGTTGATCATTCCTGAAAAACTGCCTCTAAGTCTAAAAAGATTGAACTCAGGAATTCTTTCGGTGAAATTACTGATCAGTTTTTGGCTGAAAAGGTAGCTAATTATTTTTTCGATTGCCAAATCGTCACAGTAGTTTTTTTTGGTATAGGGAAAATCATCACCGCTTAAATCAAGTGTCATTATCAGTAGCATAAAGCATGATTGGGAATGTGACTGGATAAAACGAAATTCATTTCCAGTCTTGATGACTACATTTTCCGCTAATAAGTGTCAAGTTGAAATTGAGTCTCAGTCCAAATTAACCTTCAGAAAACATGAAGAGGTCGTTGTTGGTCCTTTTGAATCTAATGAAGTTCATTATGAGAATAAAGAAAGAAAACAAATTAACGGCCTACTTCTTCTTTCACAGAAACGTATAATGATCACTTGATTACTTTATTTATTTATTATTAACGTATATCGCTAACGAATTCTTGCGACTGTTATGTATATTGTGTGAGACGTGACATCATAGGGAATGACGTAATAAGGAAGCGAAGGCTATCATAGCCAACAGTATCTGTTACGCTCGAATATTTCTGATTAGATTTCTTATATCAATTTTTTTTCTTGCAGTGGAACAGGTGAAATCTTCATCAGAAACAAGACAAAGGATTACTGCCGCGGCTAGGGAATTAAGAAATAGTAACGATTATCCTCCAGAATTACGTTGTCATAACTGTTCTTATATCAACGACAAACTGACTGACCATAGCAATAAATTCCTAGCGAATGGACCATATCCTGCCCTTGAACGTAAGTAAAACAAAAGCATATAACTACAAATAGTCAAATAAGGTACTGAATTATGCCAGGATTGTTTTTTCATCGGCCCTAGACACGTATCAAGTTTGCCTTTTCAACCCGCTTGGAAGAAAATCAACATGCTTTCACTTTTTACGTCTGTATTGTCCGTTTACGAAAGTTTGAGCCGTCGGTTGACCAAATTTGGCATATTTCACTGTGTATATTAAAATTTTAGGTTATGTTGTTTATTTTCTTGTCAATATTGCCTAGAGTTCTCTGATAACTTGCAAGCTCGTCAATCGAGGCCGGGCACATTTGGCAACGTTGACTTTATTTTACGTTATGACAGCGAATACTACCAACTTCAGATATATAAACAAACTCCTACTATGCGATCAAACTTTTGTAAACGGACTATATGTATAGATATTAACATGAATGTAGTTGAATTTATAGTTTTTTGGATTTGGATTTGTATTTATGTTCGCCAGATTTATTCGCCGTTCCTGAGTATTTCCAGCAAAACCATTCATCGTTTCAGAAGTCTGTCCCAGTTGAGCTAATTTCTCATGTGTTTTTATTCGAACATTTGGAAGACGTTTAGTTTTAAGAATATAGGATCTATCACAAGATAAGCTTAATCTAACTAAATTAAAACCTGATAATTCAATTTAACTGAGCAAAATTTCACATAACGAAATAGCTTGTGGGTGTGATAGAGCCTATATTGAAGAACCAAAATGTCCTTCAAATGCTCGAATCCAAAATATTAAAAATTAGCTCAACATGATATACTGTTAAATTGAATCTTGTTCAATATGCTTTTACTGAAGGCCATAGGATTTTATGAGATGGAGCTTCCATATTATCAAAAGAAGAAGAATTGAAATGTATAAATTCAAGAAAAGTAGCTTTCATGTCAATAGTTGAAAAGCCAATCAGTCAACCATCTGTTGATCTCAAAACAATCTGGGCTACAATGACATAACATCCAGTTAATAAAAAACAAAAGAATTGTTTTAAATCTCATCCAATTAAAAATAGACCAAAGTAAACTGTCAGAAATGACACACATTTTCAAAGAGAGACGAAGTTACTGCTCTGAAAGTTACAAGATAATTCCTGTCGATGATTAGCGAATGCTGGCCAAAATGTTGAATAAAAGATGCGAAAACGATAAGAATAGACCAGATAATACTCCAACAATTATGGTTCAGAATATTTTCCCATTTTTTCATTGAAATATTCACTATTTCATTCCAATTAATCAATAAAGTCATCAATTCAGACAAACCTTGTTAGAAAAATTTTACTAATTGCTAAAGTTTAATTAGTCGACGTACACTTGAGCACCTCAACTTCACGAATCAAGTCAATTTCAAAGTATTATGTTGATGATTCATGAATTCGCACTAGTATTTCATTTTCTTCATGTCAATTTTGAAAATTTTGCCATTTCATTACAAGTGAACAACTTTTTGGTCGACAAACTGGAGCATTATATCCAGGTATTTGCTCAAGGGTTCAGTTTTCAATGGATTTTAATTTCCCCAAAGCAACGCCAATTAATTTTTTCATTTCTTTATTACGTCTCGGCCTCTATAAGAGAAAATACGGGTTTGATGATATTGACAAGATCGACAAGCTCCAAAGCGCCGAGGAGGGTGATAGTGTTCTCATTGGGAAACATTGAACCTTTTTTAAAGTACGACCACAGTGAAATTGGCCACCCAGTATGTTCTATTACTTCAACTCACCTTGACCTTATTCATATAAAACTGTAAAAATATATACAATTCCTCCATTACAGAAGAAACAATAAATTCGATGGAACCAGACGTCCGAAGATTATGGCTAGACACCCACTCACACGCCTCATCTTCGGCAAGTTCAGAAACCAGCGAATCAGACTGCTACTTCGCCTGGCCCACCAGCTTCTGGACCCAACTCAAGGTTTTAGTACAAAGAAATTTCCACGAGGCCAGACCCCGGATGCTGTCGAAACTGAACTGGATACAAACCATAGGTCTAGGTATTATGGCAGGTTTACTTTGGTTCCAACTGGAGAGACGCGAAGAATGCCTACATGATATTCAGGGGTGGATGTTTTTCTCCACGACGTATTGGATGCTTTTCGCACATTTTGGAGCACTCAGTTCCTGTAAGTATTCAGTTCAATCTCCGGTAAAAAGGATGCACTATCAATCAATGTTAGAGAGATCCTTAATGTGAAATATACTATCATTCATCTGGCCACTTAACGTTAAAAAAATAAAATCTTATGATATTTCGTTCAAATAAGCACATTTTTCATTACCAAGACGAATTTTAACGACGGCAACCACATTATGCACCAAAATTAACGTTGTCATTGGTTTAGGAATTAGTCGTTCTTGGCTTTGAAAATAACCTTTCAACCTTAGTCGTGACTTTGAGCATGACTATAGTACGCCAAGCAACAGAGCTACAAATGATTAGTTTTTTGACAAAAATACTACCTGGAGGCCACCTGTGCCATTCCGTGCAGGACAGTCCGTAGTTTATTCCCACCATGTTTTAAACACGAAAATGCCATTTTTTTATTTGTTATTAACAGAAAACAACAAAAATACGCGTTCTTTTCAGTTTTTTCGTTGCAAAATGGAAACTATTGATGCAGTGATAACGTTGCAATGGGATGAATTGTAGAGAATTACATTGTGAAGAGAATGATGGATCAAACGATCCGATCGAATAATTAAAACTGGAGAAAAGCGTAAAAACCGGAAAATTGCGTGTTTTTCTTTTAACTCATAACTCTGCCATTTTGCAATATTAAGAACTGAAACTTCACACGATAGTAGCTATTGACGTGCAATTCATGTGTGCCAAAATTGGATTCGGTCGGATAAATAGTTTTCACATAATTCCCATTTGAATTTTTTTCGGACATATTTTCGCGGAGAGCTGGATGCGTTTGAGGTCGTCCGATTGAAATTAAAAAAATTGATTTGGAAAGAAGACGTGATCAGTAACAAAACGTCTATTCTGATTCTTCAATAAAACGCGTTTAAGGTGTTAAAAACTAGTGAGAACATGAGGGAAAACGGCCGACCGAGCGAGAGCGGTCGAGTGGAAAGGAAATAAGCGAATCGAGGGGAAACGTATAAGTGTACAAAATTTGGTGTGCTGTCCGCGCAACAATTCTTCAACTCGGCGACCGTTGGCTCCCGCGGCGTTTCCCCTCGATTCGCTCATTCCCTCACCACTCGACTACTCTCGCTTGGTCGGTCGTTTCCCTCATGTTCTCACTAGTTTTTAACACACTTAAACGCGTTTTATTGGAAAATCAGAATAGACGTTTTGTTACTGATCACGTCTTCTTTCCAAATCAATTTTTTTAATTTCAATCGGACGACCTCAAACGCATCCAGCTCTCCGCGAAAATATGTCTAAAAAAAATTCAAATGGGAATTATGTGAAAACTATTTATCCGACCGAATCCAATTTTGGCACACATGAATTGCACGTCAATAGCTACTATCGTGTGAAGTTTCAGTTCTTAATATCGCAAAATGGCAGAGTTATGGGTTAAAAGAAAAAACACGCAATTTTCCGGTTTTTTCCGCTTTTCTCCAGTTTCAATTATTCGATCGGATCGTTTGACCCACCATTCTCTTCACAATGTAATTCTCTACAATTCATCCCATTGCAACGTTATCACTGCATCAATAGTTTCCATTTTGCAACGAAAAAACTAAAAAGAACGCGTATTTTTGTTGGTTTTTGTTAATAACAAATAAAAAAATGGCATTTTCGTGTTTGAAACATGGTGGGAATAAACTACGGACTGTCCTGCTCGGAATGGCACAGGTGGCTTCCAGGTAGTATTTTTGTCAAGGAAATATCTCTATTGCTTGGCCTATAGTTGCACTAGTAGTCGCGACAACGTTGAAGCAACTACATACGAACTAGTTATTATTTTGGGATTAGGAACGACGTTCTTATAACATTTATTAAACAACTTTATTTTTCTGCAATGTTGTCTCAATTCAGAGACAGCGTTGTTGGACTCAACTATAACCAGTGGAGATTTTCTATTGAAGTAGTTCACTTGAAAACATTGTCGCGTAGTCATTTTAGCAACCTTCGAATACGATGAGAAATATCAAATTAAACTGATTTATTATATTTGTGTCGATAACTTCCTCAAAATGATTTCTCTCACTAACCCAAATGAAAAATATTTTCGAATTGTAAAGAAGAAAATGTTCAGATTAAATCGAGGAAGGACCACGTGTTATTTGCCTAATAGTTTCGTGATATTTCAATGCTTCAATCCGTAATGACTATGATAGGACAAAATATTTCATCGATTATCTCATTAATAACAACAGTCCAATCAGCTTCAATTCTCAAATATAATCTTAACAAATCATATTGACATTTTATAACCTCCATTTGACGGTGTAAACCAACCTGACAGCAGTTGAGCTTTGGACGTAGCTATAGGCAACTGGAGTCGCAATTTGGGTATTATATTGGTTGTCTAGTAACCCAACGTTTAGGATTAGTACAGTTTTTAGTCAACTTAACTGCGCATTAATTTAAGAAATGGTCATTGACTTTTGGGGCGTGAATAAACGAAATCACAAATGATTTTGAAGCCTTTATTTCAATTTTTTGTGTGAAAAAAGTGTTTGAACTCATAAAAAACATTGGCTATTTCTTTCTTGATTCAGCTTTTCATGAATTTTTAAGTTTGAATTATATGTATACAAGCAATGAACTCTACGAGATTATTAGCCAACTACATGCTCTAGTTGGGAACTAATGCATCAAAACAATAATCCCTTCTGATTGTTTTTAGCTGTTGTTTAACAGATACTTGTTTTTTTCTAGTTCCTCCAGAGCGAGAAGTCATCAACAAAGAAAGGAGATCGGGTGCTTACAGGTTATCAGCCTACTACATAGCCAAAATGGTTGGAGAGTTACCATTAACAATAACGTTACCTGCAATATATCATTTTATATCTTATCCTTTGTTAGGTGAGTTCTATATTCTATATATAAACACTCGAATCATAATTTCACATGTATCCTGTCAATTAAATAAAATATGTACATTTGAAAGTTGAAGAATTTTAATAAATGAAAAATTTAAGCGTCACTATCTTCCAAATTCAGTATCCTATCCTCACTGTTATTTTCGCTACTCAGCGGTGTCCTAAATGTTTTTTATGTGTTCAGTGACGTATTGGTTACGTAACTAAAGCAGATGTGAGAAAAATAAATCATTTCATACCTTCACTCATCCTCACCCTCTGTATCATTTTTCCTTTGATTCAATACGATCATTTTTTACAGGATTCCATTCTCCATTTGTGTTCTTCACGCTACTAGCGTTCCTGTTACTCAACACTATAGTAGCCCAAAGTGTGGGCTTCTTTATAGGCGCATGCTGCATGGACATGCAAGTTAGCATCACAGTTAGCGCCCTCTACACGTTAGCGACGCAACTATTCGGTGGTTACTTGGCCACCAACATACCAGTATGGCTGACGTGGATGAGATACCTTTCTATGGTTCATTACGCTTATCAAAACATGCAGATTATCGAGTTTGGCGAGGGGCTTCCGATATTGTAAGTTGATTTTTAGATTTGTTATAGATAAAGTTAGGTTAGATTGTATTGGGGTGAATTGGGTTAGGTTGTGTTATGTTAGATCAGGTTAAGTAGGGTTAGGTTAGGTTGAGTTGTTATTAGTTTAGGTTGTGTTGAGTTAGGTTAGGTTAAGCTAGGGTAGATTAGGTTAAATTCATTATCTGAACAGTAAGGTGTCAATGTAAATCAAATATTGGCACGTCTACTTTAATTTGTGTTTATTCTTCTGCTATAAATCATAAAAGGTCAATATAAGACACTCAAATATTGAAGATATTTGAATGAAGTATTGAAAATAGAGCAGCGAACAACTGTCGGAATATTTTGAAATGTTGAATCTTCAACATACAGTGGAACTTCCCTATAACGAACGTCTGTGTAACGAATTTCTCTGTAAAACGAATTTCGTACAAGACATTGCACCTTGAATCCAAATTCCATATTAAGATACCCTATAAAACGAAGTAAATCCTCTCTATAACGAAATATTCAAAGAACTCTTTTTATTGGTATTGGTAAGAAGGTATAAGGGTGGGTTTTTTCCGCAATTTTTCCGGACGTACGTAATAAATCCCGACCTTAAACTAAATCATTACGGCAGTCAGAGAAATCCTTCTGAAACAGTTTTAAATACACCTCTGGCTGTTTGGTTTCAATCTAAACATTGCGCTAGTGTGAAAAATTGTGCGAAAATTTGTGCAAAATGTCTAAAAGCGAGTGCTTGAATTTTTCAGTGAAGTCGACCACGACATTGCCTACTAAGTATAGAAACAAATTTTCTGTATAACGAATCCTTTTGCGGATTTAGCGCTTTCGTTATGAGGAAGTTCCACTGTATATGAAAACGTTTTCGCTTCAACACTACGCATATTTCAATAGCGTTAGTATATTGTACTCAATTTTCAATATGATTTATTTTACAGATGTGCCCAACACTCCAAATTCCAAATATGTAATGGGTCTGACCACATACCAGTCACTGCCATTTTGGAAGCTCAGGGAACCCATTTACCATTGTGGGCGAACACCCTTGTGCTATTCATGTTCTTCGTAATTTTCCGTAGTTTAGGTTATATCGTATTGCGCTATTTTAAAAACCCAAAGTGATCCTAAAAACCTTTCTAAACAAATGCATCTAAAACATGTGATAATATACTTTAGTAGAATCAAAATGTATCAATGGAATCATGTTGAGAATTTCCTTTTACTGATGTCACTTTTTGAATATTCAAGCTCTAATTTATAGAATTTTAACTAAACAGTGTTCATATACTAGGATAATCGTTGACATCTCCTTCGAAGTAATTGGGGCGCCAAAATCCCACGATGTTTTTTCTTCACAATAATATTAATAATAATAATTGACAGTTATGACTGCGGTAAATTTATTTTACAAATAGGCTGTGCTTACATTATAATAATAATTCATAACTCAATTCACGTTTCTTTTGTTTTAATATAAGGTTATATTATTTAATCATTCATTCCAACGTATTGTCGTTTTGTTTCAAAGAACTTTACCAGTTAGTGTTAGGTGTTCACGACGTTTGAAATGAAATGCGATTTCTAAATTTCACTCCAAAGATGGATGCGTTTGGAAAAAAACAAAGAAGAAAAAGAGTCACATTCGAAATGACAATATCTTTCCGATTTCACTTCAAAATTCGAAAAAAAATGATTCACAATTTCAAAATTCAGTTTTCTTCATCAAGATAGAGACTAATCTGGACCTCAAATTGTTGTAATAAGCTTTGGAATATTTCGAAATCGTTTAAAAACTAGATTGATAAAATAAGGGCCACGAATTCAGACTCATTTTTTTCTTTAATTTGAAAGTGAAATTAAATTTGAATCATCTACTAATATTTACATTGACATCAAGATCACACCACAAGTTATTGTCATATCGAATGTAGCTTTTTTGAGTCTTTTAAGTGTGCACCTTGTGTGCACTGACTTGAATATATAGTCGAAATATGTTTTTTTCGAGAGAGGAGAGTTTTTAGGATTGTGCCTTGGTTTTTTATGAACTATTGTGCCAAGAATCTGCAACCAGCTACGGTTACTGCCTATTAAACCGATTTGTATTATAAAAGGAAATTTATAGAGAGCTTAACGTGAAAATATGCCGATGTAAGAATTCTATTATTCTATCGGCGAGAAAATCACATGGAAATTTTGATCAAGACGTTTATAATTGTATCCTCGTAATTTTGGTGTGTAAGAAATATGCTAAGTAAAGATAACTTCATGTTATATGGAGGAAATTTATGAAATAGCGTTACTGAATATTGTTTCGAACTATTTTAATTTCTAGAAATGTATGAAGTCCAAAGTTTAGTAGCACTCAAGCCCTATCTTCTCTTTTGTGGACAGCAAAATATGTTTTTATTGCTGTTGAGAAATGACAGAAAGTGTTTCATTTCCATTCAATTTATGTTAATATCCAAAAAACCAACTTTGACCAGTTGCATCAATTTTTTTATATCTTCCAAACAAATCTTTTTCAGATTGTGATAATAAGATTTATGCATGAACATCACATTAGGATTTTTTTGGATAGCTAACTCAATCAATCACTCTTCGAGATCCGAATTAATTAATAAATCTTAAAGGGGTAGTTACCATAATGGTGAGCAACTGCGGCCTGTGAGAATTTTAAATAAATTTTTTATTCCTAATTTTTCACAATTGGCATTGAACCTATTTCAACAGGTCATGTTTACTAGATTCTAACCTAAATTTCTTAGTTTTACAACATTGGTGAAAACATAGGTAAGAATAAAAAATTATTGAAAACTTTCCAGGTCTTCGTGACATCAAATATTTTGAGAAATATGTTTATTGAGTTTGGAGCTATCGAATAAAATTTTATTCATTGCAAAAAAATGGTTTTCATTTTCAGTGGTTTCAAAGCAGTTGGTCACTCTTATAGCACCCCTGCAACTGAATAAAGATGAAACAGTCGAAAAAACATCTTTCGCAATAATTCAAAAATATTCACTGTAGATAAACACAAACTGACATTTCATTGAAAGTAACTATACCTAACGTATACGCCATGATGATGTAACTGATTAATTTTGGGGCGTTGCTTGTTTGAGCATACTGTATAAGGTTCTGATATTATTTTCTCTATCCAGAAATAGATAGACTTGAGTACCGAAAACTTGGACTGCTTGAAGACGTGATATGGATATATTAGTTCCTGGCTGCAGTTCCGAAAACTTGCAGAAAAGAATTTAACGAACTAAAACTAACCAACAGGCACATATGAACTTTCAACTGATAAGACTGTTTTTCCACAATCATCATTTCATAAATTTCCAAATACTCATACATTATCGTTAATTCTTATTGTATATTTTTCTTATTATTGTAATATTAAATTAGGAACATCACTAAAATAAAAAGTTAGATTAAAAGAAAATTCTATATTATTGTTTATTTTTATTTAATGTAAACTAGAAATATTAAATAACAACCATAACCACGTTATTTGATTACCAATCAAGTGTTCATACACGCAGTCAAAGATGCCCAGAGTTCTTCTCCGACTAATCACCAAACTAATGTAAGGTTGTACAAAAGTTATATTTATACTGTTACGGTATTTCTCGAAGGACTTGGGGCTGTAATATAACCATATAAATAGTTATTCTACTTTTTGAATTTGCTTTTTATTTATATTACTTGTAAATACATTTTTAATCTTGACCAAATAAAATTGATTTTTAGCTTTTCATTGTTCGCAAGGCTGTGGTTTTGATTCACTCCTTGTTGATGGTTTGCTTGTTGAAAAGTAATATTCGATTTATTGCACTTTGGATATGAATATTTATATGAATTTTGGTGTTGCGTTATTAGGATTTCGGATATTTAGATGATGAGATGTTGCAAAATGTATTGACAAAATTATTTTATCGGAATTTAATCAAAAATTTTATATTATGTAAACGAATAAAATTTTCAAACAGACAATATTCTATTATTTACGTATAATTTGGTGTAATAAAAACAATCAACTATTGAAAGATTCTATCAATGTTATATGAATTGAAGAATATTGCTTGTACTATCCCTAATCAATTTGAAATGTGCTAGTCTGAAATATAGATATTCATTATCTGTTGTGAGGTTTATAATGTGGATGTTGTGAATGAAGCACCAATTTCTGATATCTCAATCTAGAATATAAACACTTATTTATTTCGTTGGCTGGAAAATTATCAATATTTCCCTAGCAGTCAGTTCACAGAAAATTGAGCTGACATGAAAAATAACGAAGTATAACTCTAGATTAGCATTTAATGTTTTTGTCGACTATTCAAAAACGAAAACTGGGTAAATTGATGCTGCCATTAAACCTCTCATGCCAAAATATGAAAAGATATAAATAGAATTTTTGAGATTTGATATCAAAATATTCATCATATCACCATATTCTTCTGTATGCTCTGTTTCGTAATTTTATCCGATACATCTTTTAATACTTCCATTTATATGTATGATAATGTACAAAACATAAAACTCCCTGTAGATTATTCTATGTTATAGCTACTCCTAGTTTCAACCTGGATATATCTATCAATATATTGAATCTTTAATAATACATGGACTTTTATTGCAATTCCATTTAATAGTTTAGTTGCATTTGGGTTTTCGCTGTGGAATTCTAACTCTTTAGATTCTTTGGTCATAAGATGAGGCTCTAAAGAGTTCATTTCCGTGAGAAAAGTAAAATAAACAGTCAAAATTAGCTGGTAACTGAGCTTTTATGACAAAAAATAAAATATATCAAGAACTAACTCAGTTCTAATAAAGTAATAAATCTTTTCTGCACCTAAAAAATGAGCGATCAAGTCATGAAATGTTCAGGAGTAACCCTGATGTTAAGTTAGAAGCTTTTGAGCACCTTTACTCGATGAGAAAAATATGAGTGAAATTTGAATATCCAGAGAACTAATGGTCCGATATTTCTCATTTATTATTTACTAGCGACCCGCCCCGGCTTCGCACGGTAATTCGATCCAAGTAAAACTGTTAAATAAAGACAGTTGCATCAAAATTTTATCATAAATTCCCTAAATTATGGCGCCTACCGACCCTCTAAGTTAGAAAAGTGATCAAATACTAACTTGTCTTAGTAACACTCAGTTTAAAAAAAACATCAAAATCATTTCAGTAGCTATGGCGTCATGCGCTTCTTGACACGATCACGCTAGATTTCCGCGGGAATGAAGTATTTTCCCGCCGTAAAAAGTAGCCTGTGTCCGTGCCTAGGATCCTATCTTTATATTTACCAAGTCATAAAAATCCGTTCAGACGTTAAGGCGTGAATGAGGTAAACTTTTAAAACAGACGATTAAAAATCACTTACTTAATTAGTTTTCTGTCTACTGCCTACGCCTTAAGTACGATAGCATGAATATTGATAGCCCATATCCTTTTCTAGGTTACTATCTATCACCTAACTAAATTTCATCAAAATCCGTTCAGCCGTTTAGGCATGATAGAGCAAAACTCCCAGCAAAAACCATAAAAAAAATCAATAACTCAATTCTGTTTTCTGCCTACTTTCTACCCCCTAAGTACGAAGACGTGTTAATTTTGATCTTATATCCGTTTTTAGGTAACCACCTTACTAAATTTCATCAAAATCTGTTCAGCCGTTTAGACGTGAAAGAGCAAAAGTCCCAACAAAAACGACTAAAAATCACTAACTCTATTTAGTTATCTGCCTACTGTCCACCCCTTAAGAACGATGGCGTGATTATTTATAGCCTATGACCATTTCTAGGTTATCATCTGTCACCATACCAAATTTCATCAAAATTCATTCAGCCGTTTAGGCGTGAAAGAGTAACAGACAGACAGACAGAGTTACTTTCGCATTTTTAATATTAGTATGGATTCGACTTTCCTTTTCAAATCTCAAACATATCCCTGAACAGTCGAGCTTTGTCGTTCCTTTCAGAAATTATCGTGTTCACGGCCGGTAGTCTTTTCGAAAGGAGCAAATTTGAAACTTGTGATTTTCAAAGCAGATACTGGATCTGGAAAAAAACGTTCAGTTCTTAAGTGAATAGAATGAGACCCATATAGTTCACGATATATTCATAGTTGAATTAACATGTATATTGTTGTTTGATATAGAAATTGATTTGATTATAGTCGGAGAGACTCATGAAGTATCGTCACGGAGTGTCCTAAAGAAATTGAACTTTACATCAGAGCGACAGGCGACTGCGATGCAGCTCGCCCTACAGTTCCAGAGCTTCAATGAACTCCAATATCTGAAAGGGCTTCAAGGAGGCTGAATCCTTGTTTCTCCTTTGATTTACTGTCCAAGACATCATTTGCGCAGACTTCAAATGACTTGGCATTCTACAACTGAGAGTATTTTCCTCCACCTCACGGAATCTACACTAGTCAGTTTCTTTTAAACCAATTAAACAATGCCTTGTTAGCTGTCAGAAAATCCAGTGAGGAGGCATTAGTCATTCTCATAGAGATTCAAATACTTTGTGGACTTGGCAGACCAGAGAAACTTTTTGAAATGATGATGAGCTTTTCCTCTGTTTGTTTCTTCTCCAAAAACTCTTTCAATAGGTGCATTTGCCTGTACCACAAAAAGGTTCATGGCAGTAGGTAGCGTTTGTGCACCCTTTCTGGCAAGTGTGTTAACCAGTAAATGATAAGATAATGAATTCCTTATATCATTTGAGATGAAAAAATGCTCATTAACGTATGTCGTTAACTATACATGTTTTCATAGGAAATTATATACCTACCCTTATAAGTTTAGGGAAGATGGGAAGCACGAAGTTAGAGAAAATTGGGTTTTAGGGCAAAAACCACACTGATCTATCGATCTAGAATATTTTCGGAACTGCCATGTTACCGGTTTCGTAAAAAAGTACTGAAGGGTTTTCCAATAAGAAGAGGTGTTATTTGTAATAGCCCACTATTTCGGTAGTTGTCACGTTTGAAGCTGTCATTTTTTGACATTTGACAAGTAGAAACTACGCCATTAATGAAAATGGAACGAAACACGCTTCAAGAACGCATTGAAATTATTAAAATTCACTATAAAAATGGTGAAAATCTTTCAGAGACGGATCGTGAAACTCGAACATTTTTGGGTCGTCGTGAAGTACTTTGTCGGACCGCAATAAAGAAATTGGTGGAAAAATTCGAGCTGTTGGGACAAGTTAGTGATGTGAAGAATGAAACCTGTGCATCTCGCTCTAGAACAGCCGAGTATATCGCTGCTGTAGCCGAAAGTGTTGAAGAACATTAACAGTGAATAGATTGCGCTATCGAGAGATGATTAATAATTTTTTATAGCTGAAATTGGATAGTATTGATCTGGACAACGTTTACTTTTAACAAGACCGCGCTACGTGCCACACATGCAACGATACCATTGATCTTTTGCGGGAAAAGTTTTCGGACCGTGTTTGTTTGTTTTTGGCCACCGAGATATTGTGATTTAACACCTTGAGACTTCTTCTTTTGGGTCTACGTGAAAGAGAAGGTCTACGTCAATAGCCCAGCGTCGGTTCAAGACCTCAAAGATGGAACTCGTAAGGCTATCGAGGACATAGGGCAGCCACTTTGCTTATGGAAAATTTCATTAAAATGATATGGTCCTGTAAGCGTGGTCGTGGTGGTCATTTGCCTGATGTTATTTTCCACTACATATTAACAGAATAGCTTTTTCTTTATAATGAAATAAACATCCGATCATCTATATAGAAAAACTAGGAATCATGAAAAGAGTCGAGCTTAAAATCTTGAACCTTGAACCATCCCATATCTTATCCAATATATCTACAATCACTGACCTATCCCTTAGGGACCCTTTTTCCACGAAATGAGGATCCCAACGCCCATCGTCCCAAATTGCCCACCCACCGTAACAAAAACCATCAACTGAATAGAAGAACAGAAAGAAAACATTATATTAGAGCGGGGGAGACCAGCGACAGAGACCATCATGGGTTCATGGTCAGTCGTAGTCGTCTACCAGTCTTCAAAACATCAGGTTGTTCTGCGTGTTCCTTCACTCTCCAGGTATGAGACCATCTGCTCTGAGTGGTTTGTGCTATTGCAATGTAGCGGAAAATTCAAGGTTTATTGGAAATTACTCTGCAGTTTATCACCTACAATAAAAACATAAATGTGAGTAACTTTTGTTTTGTGTTTTATTAATTAGCGTTAGTTTACAGAAACCCATAGACGTTTCTTCAGATATTGGCAGAAAGATAACATAATTTATAGTATATTCGTCAAATGGGTGTAATGTTTGGAAGATTATTCTATTATTATTATTAGATTTTCGCACCTGTAGATTTTGTCACGTATGAATTTGAATTATATTCAGGTCGCAGTGAATATAAATGCACTATCTTCAATTCGAAAAAATTCCTAGAAATCTATTCGAGTTATTTATGTTCTTTACAGATGTATATTTTATTTTGATATTATAATGTATCCTCAATACCTACTGTACTATAATATCGATTGGAATATATTCTGGGAGGATTCTGCATTTCTAAAAAACTTTATAGGTTTTCACTCCTAGTCTCTGAAACAGAAATAATTTAAAAAAAATTAATTAAGATGAAGTGCTCCTGCGAGAATGTTTGCACCTATTTGTCAGGGGCAAATTGTTCTTGAAAAAATTGTTGCCTAACAGTAAAACTGAAAAAGGGAAATAAATGAAAAGGACAATGTAACGTTTCGGTATCTATATTAGACACCTTCTTCAGACAAACTTGAAAAATATTCAGAATTGTGTGTTTTTTCATTTGCAGTCTAATTGACATTGAAAGTTGTCAATATATAGGGATGTCATTTCTTTTTCAATAAATCAATCCAGATACGATCTATTCTAACACAACAATTGGCCTTCATCTTACAAAATACATGTGGATTCCTTAATTTTCCTTTTAAATTATCAGGTTCCGTCATCAAGATCTTTGTGTTGTTTCAGTTCATCAAATGATCTCCGCTATTTGAACATAGGTACCTACATGATCAGCGATTGCCGATTTGTGATCTGCTAATGTCTCTATTTTTGATGTAGTTCTTATGTTCCCGTTTTCTGATCTCTAAAGGTCTTGATGTCTCTCCTGTATAAGATTTTCCATATATACAGGGAATATTGTAAACACAATTTTTTGATTTTTGTGTCTCATTTATTGGTTTCGTTCTGGTTAGGATGGATCTGAAATCATTTTGTGTTTTGAAAACAGTTCTTATGTTGAATTTGGAACCAATTCTTCTTATTTTCTCTGAAAGGCCAGGAATATGAAGAATTACGTTCAACAAATTTAGTTGCTTTTGACATTTTTCTTATTGAACCTGATCATCTTTAGAATTTTGATTAGATATTTTTCTTTCTAAATTTGAAATTCTTCTTTCTATAAAATTTGGTGGGTATTGATTATCTATAGTAGAAATTCTTTAATGAAGGAAATTTCACGATTTATAATTTCAGGTGTATGAAATCGAAAAGGTGCTATCAAAAAGTGTTTTTATATAATAATACCTGTTTTTACATTCAATTGATTATTTAATGTTTTGTGACTTGAATAACACAAAATAATTTTTTATTTACAAGTGAGAGGGTTAAATTTATACTCCCGACTAGATTTACTCTGTACAATACAAAATTTCAGTAACATATTTCTCCTAACTGGTGATGTATTATTCATTGTCCAGCACAAGTTGTGGTATCATTAGCAGCTATTATGATGAAAATTTAGTAATTTTTTTTGTGGGCTCTCAATTCTATCTTCTCTGTCAGACTTTATTACGAAGGTATTGTTTTTTAATTATGATAAATAGTGTAGGTAATTTACAACAAACAACAACAACATGCCTTATATATATATATATATATATATATATATATATATATTCTTTTGAAATCAAGAGCTAACATAATACAATACATAAAACAAAAATAAAAATCCCTAGCTGAGGTTGGTGCAAAACGGGGTACCATACTATTTTTCCGTATGATACCAGAGCTCAGGGAAAAACCCCAGTAGAAAAAACCCTGTCTCGCCGTTTCAACAAAAATAACACTTAAAAACTATTAGAATATTGAAGGTTAAACATGCCTTATTTCAAATCAATGGTAACAATAATAAATAATGATAGTAAATGAAAATGAAATAGTGTCACTTATACTGCAACTTCACAGAATAGATCAACTTTATTTTAATAGTTTTTCCCATTTCCATTATCAATAAGTTGAAAGATTCTAGCTCTGTTCAGCTCGTTAGCTGTCCAACTGCGATTCTCCCAAAAAAATGAATTCTATCAGACTAAGTAATATCCATTATTGCATGATGATTATTCATAAGAGTCAATGAGTTCTCCTCAGTATTCAAAATGGGAATGAGAGATCTTTTCGATTTCCATGAATAAGTTGTGATGATCTGAAAATGATAGAATAATTACCTATTGATTCTTTACCGTTCCGAAAGAAAATTACCCGACTCCATTCCAATACTGCGAACTGTAATTTCCGTACGCATTCTATGTATTCTGCTTTATCTGGATAATTAAGGTGATGTTTTGTAATGCAAATAAATGATGTTACTTTTTTATATTGATGAACTAACGGAAACAAGGTTTCCGTAACGACGTAACGAGTAATTCCAAAGTTACTTGTGCTGAAGCCCTAGGCATATTTTGAAAAAAATCCTTCTAAGAAACAATCATAACAGTAAATCTCTGGTATCTTTATTTTTTATATTGTTGAGTTTATGTTCCCAATAAGGATCCTCTGATGTGATTATGAAATAAATATACATATAGTTATATCTGGTAGTTAAAATATAATTAAAAATGTGGTCTCAGTGTTATTCAATGTTATGGCAGTAAATTGAAAAGAGCATTTGCGCCTTTGGTTTCAATGGAAAAATTATTATTTTAATATCCTTAGAACTGGTATCATTCTGTCAATTCATGAATTCAACTTTTCTGATGAAATTTTAAACCTATACCATTGAGTTTCAAAATACCTTTTTTAAACTCAATGGCTATACCAAAAATTTCAAGATTGAAATTATTGCTTTAGGAAGTAATCGTGTTTGCAGTAGGCCTTTGGAACTACCGAATTTGAGGAAGCGTGCAAAAGCTTCTGAAGTGTATGCTAATGTTTACGATAGTAACTGATTTGATTCATGGCAATGACATTTGCGCTATTAAAAAATGTTTCGTTTAGTGAACAAAGTGGAGGGTTTTCTTTTTCAACCCGATTCTGTTCTGCTCAATACGTTGAGTTAAAATTTCAGCGAAAATATACGAAGAGTGTCGGAAAGATTGAAATACAAAGAATAGTTTTTTCAATTAATTAATTTTCGCGAAAATTTTCACAAGTCGTTCCATGAATATTAAGCGGATAAATGCAAGTTTTGAACCTGATAAGATTTATAATTCTGAAAATATTAAAAAATGCGATTAATCCCAAACTACAACCGATTTGGCCCTAGTTAATTGATAGATAACATAACGAAAATTATTTTATTCTTCTCTATGTCAGATAGATGATATTGAGATATGAAATTGAAAAGTTTTCTCATACAATAAATTAAACCACTTTATTTATTCATTTCAATATTTCGAATACACAAAGGAATTTTGCTCATGAATCATGTCAATCTGCGAAAGAGTTCTGCGTTATTTATGATAAATAAAAAACACAGTAGTTATCCTTAGTTATAAACCTTTTCCAGTTTCATTGAACAGAATTAGAACTGTCGAAATTCGCAAATATCTTACATCATGTTCAAGAAAATATTAAACTAATATTTTATTGCTAATAGATCGTCATATCTTGATAAATGTAATATTGAAATGACGAAATTAACAATATCGCTCGATATTTCACTCTCACATCGTTAGCAAATTATCTTGAATGCTTATATTTTTGCAGATTATGTTACCAAGGATATCGAAAAAGCTTACGAGAGTTATTTTGGCTGTGATTCTACTTGTTGTGACTGTAGTGATAATTTCTGATGTCAATAGACGAAGAAATGGAGCAGAAAAAAATAAAGATAAAATTCATCCTAAACATATATTCAGGTAGGAAGCAAGAAATAATTGGTAAGGAAGCTAGTATTCAATTGTAGTTCCATTGTTATCTACATAAAATTTTTGCAAGAACCAATTCTCCATTAACTCATAAATTCAAAGAAATTAGAAAAATGAACCGGATCAAATTCTTCGTAAATTGAAATTAATAAACTGTAAGTTCTCGTTCTGTATGGCATTGACATTTATATTTTGGGCAGACCGCAGACGTATAGAGGCCGTATAGAAACTCAATTTTTGAAATGAAATAGCATTCCTTGTGCCAAGTGTGATCTATTCTGACAAGATGAGTTGATAATATTAACTATGAAAGCAGAGGATAACATTAATCGATTGAAAACAATCAACATCAAACACATATTTCGGAGTTTTTTGATTGATAATTTTGATCCTATTTCTCGTCCACATAATTCACCTTCTTTTCATTGCAATAATTAATTTCATTAGTGTAATTATATGCAAATTTTCAGGGAAAACCAGGAAGAATATGTTGATAGACATGGTATCAAAGTAGTCGTTGGTCACTATGTTGGAAACGATCTGAAGAATGTTCCTAATGCAACGAACGAAATTATAAATACAAATTTTTTCAATCCCAAGAAGGATGTGGGTAAAAATGGGAACCCAGTGTTTGTGGAACCAAAAGATTTGATTCGAAGTCAACAATTGTACAATATAAATAAGTTTAATTTATTAGTAAGCGATAGTATTCCGTTGAATAGGAGCCTTCCAGACATGAGAAGAAAAAAGTAAGTATAATAGTTCGTTTGTTTTAATTATTTTATTCCGCTCAGAAATAACTTTACAATTAGTTTTATTTATTGCTTACGTTATAAACATAATATATGAGAAAAATTGCATTAGAGACAATCGATAGCAAGCTATCTAGGTATATACAGGGTGTCCCAAAAATACCACGTGAAAGTGACACTGGAGATAGATTGGCATTAGGTCTTTCAGATAGCATCAACATGACCTCAGTAAAAGTCCGCTGGTTTTCGAGATATCACAACTTTTGTGTATTTTTTTAAAATCTTTTCGGTCTTCAAACACATGTTTTTTTTTAACCTAGGCTACCCTGAATAGTTGCTTCAAACAATGAAGTGAACTTCACCGAGAACTAGAACAAAATCCTTAAAAAAATGTCTCAACTTGTTGTATTTTATGACGAAGTTAAAACGTTAACTTAAGTTTGACTGACTGATGTGAAAAAAAAATATATCAGACTGAATTGACGAATAATCGTAAAAAACTGGTCCATTCCTGCACTTTTCAAAATGATACAACACTACCAATTTTTTTTAATTCAAAACCTCAGAAATTATAATTTTGTCGCGAGAGATGTGTTTAAGCCGAAATAATTAAAAATTAGGAAAAATGCACAAGTATCACCTGTTGCCAAATTACATGTTGCTTGATATTCTTTCCTCGCTACCGTTTCAAACAACCATTATTTTTGCCCTTCTTTCTCTTTTATTTCACTTTCTCTTTCATTTTTTGTTTGCAAAAGTGGTGATATCTCGAAAACCAGCGGACTTTTACTGAGGTCATGTTGATGCTATCTGATAGACTTAATGCCAATCTATCTCCAGTATCACTTTCGCGTGGTATTTTTGGGACACCCTGTACATATATTCTTTTGAAATCAGGAGCTAAAAAAAAACAATACATAAAACAAAACAAACAAAGTTCTAACTGAGGTTTGTGCAAAAAGGGGAACCATACTATCTATTCGTATGAAACCAGAGCTCAGGGGAAAACCTCAGTAGAGAAAACCCTGTCCCGCCGTTTTACCTAGGTATAAAATAATTAGACTCAACATTGAAAACATTTTGGCAAATGCAACTAATGAAAAGATTCATATCTGAACAATTTCTGGTCGACAGCAAAAATTCATTATCACTAAAGTAATTAAGGTGTGTTTTGCAGATGTGCTCATATATTCAGAGAGTGTCAAGACTGTCCAAAAACCAGTATTATTATTGTTTTCCATAACGAAGCTTGGTCAACACTGATGCGAACTGTATGGAGTGTTATTAACAGGTCACCAAGAGAATTGCTTGAAGAAATCATTTTAGTGGATGATGCTAGTCAAAGAAGTACGTTGGTAAACCATATTATTATTAGATAAAACTGTGGTAATGTTTTTTTTAATCTGATGGATTGGATAATTATGAATAACATCTTTTCATATAAGCACCCCTTTGTTCTTTCCTAAAAGAAAGTTGTCAAACTTGAAGAAGCCACTATTCACAGCATGGTGAACAATCACCAGTTATGGACCTTCTATAATTCAAAGAAAGAATAAGCGGATTATTTTATTTAGTAAGTTGAGTCGTTTTTTTCGGTTTAATTGAGAGCAAGTAAAATTTGATATAGTGAAAACAAAGAATAAGATTAATCGATTGAAATCAACCAATTTTAAACTCATACTTCGATATGCAAGAACGCTTTAGTCAATGATACAAATGGTAAACATTTCGCTAATTCTTTCGAAATTCATGCTTTGGAAGAAGGTTTTCCTATGAAACTGGATATGGCGTTTTCGGTTTATATAATACCTTAAACAAGATGCCATTTAGCTGTAAGTTCCAAAAAATACCTTGTATCATTTAGATATATCCTGTGCTGATGAGTTCCTAGGACGAACAGGCCATCCGTAGGTGCTCTGTTTGATACCACTTCTTGCATTTTGTCTTGAAGGAGGACGAAATTAGCTCCGAAGTATAAGTTTAATATTGATGGTTGATTTCAATCGATTAACATTATTCTCTGCTTTCACTATATTGATATTCATGTTACGCGTTAAACCTTCTTATTATTGTAAAATTTAATATTATTATGAAGAAGGTGATACAAAAAAGACTTCTTGATTAGTTTATGCCTGTACGAAAGAATTCTCGGAAGTAGAAGTTGATATCAGGAAATGAAGAACCTCTGAAAAGGCAATTAGGTATTCCAACGGAACGCAGTAGAATGTGAAATGATACCAATCGTAGCATGAAATTAATCCCAATTAATCTTCTTGATCATAATTCCGAATATCCTGATAACGGCTTTACTTGTTTTGGTGCTTATATACAGAGAAAAGCATTTTGATTTTCTGTGTTAATTACTGAGATTAGCTGATTAAGTACATGAATTAAAACAACTTAACTATAATTTCTTCGGACAATATCAATATGAAGGCCATATTAGGTACCTATAAGATTGTGTTAAAATGCTTTCCATAATTTTAGTTGCACATTGTTATATTTATAAAATCAATTTCAAAAAAATGATCATCAACAATAGTTGATACATAAAAATTTAAGATTCAAGAAATGAATTAAGCAATCAATGAACTTGAGAATATTTGGTTTTGAGGAGAAACAGAAGGAAGATATTAAAACGGATATAATTAGGAGTTTGAATTCTAACATGTCAACAAAACTTATCTACAGCAGATATCGAATTATGTTACCGTGTTGGTAAACAAACTGGTAAAGGGAACAGAGGAATCTTTTTAAAATTAGTAAACTATAAAATCAAGCAAGAAATATATTCAAAGAAGAAGTTACTCAAGGGTACAGGGGATAGTGATACGAGAAGATTTGACTACATTAAGGGTTAAATTACTGAATGAGGCCGTTGAAATTCTTGGATTAAAAAAACGTTTGGACTGTGAATGGAAGTATATATGTAAATAAAAATAACAAAGTAATAGGTGTAAAAAACAAAAATGATTTAGAGCAAATTCTTGATGAGGTAAATTAATTATAAATTGTTGTCATCTTGGGTCTATTTGTTTATAAGGGGGAATATTCTGGGTAATTGTAGGGTCATGGGTGGGTTTTTGGATTATTCAAGTGAATTATCACTAATTACTACTACATTTTTTTTAAGATTACATATTCTAGTGTAAATGTATCGTATTGAATAAAAAAAAAATATGTTTGGGGATTCTCGGTATTTGCGGTGATTTTTACATCATGTTAGATTTTTGGATGTCGTCGATCGGAACATTCAGATTGACACTAAAGCATTTGATAATTTTCAGGATTATATGAGGGAGAGAACCAGGGATGATGTGCATGGTATTAATATTATTCATTTCAATATTCGTGGTCTCCGGAAACATTTGATGAACTTTTAGTGCAGATTCAGATGGCGGGTGACCTCTTAGATGTCATAATTTTATCAGAAACTAGAACAATTCAAGATGTAAGTGTTTTCAATATTCCAAATTATACTGTACATTATAATGGATCGGATATCACTAAATGCGATGGGGTTGTGGTGTACACAAAAAATAACTTAAAAGCTTTGTAACTGTTTTTCCGGTTAATGAAACCAAGTTTCTCAGAATAATGCTATCGAACAGTTTCCATAGTGAAATAGGTATAACCGCTTATTATAGAACACCTACAACCAATCCCAAGAGTTACATAAGCGACTTGGAATTATATTTGAATAGTATAGATCAACAAAATATTGAAATATATGCAGGAGATATCAATATAACCTACTGCATTCTGATTCAAATGATGTCAACATTATCTGAACGTCTTAAACTCTAATGGTTTCGTATCTTACATTAATAAACCGACTAGGATTACTCAAGATACACAGTCGATTATTGATCATATTTTTGTTAGGGTGAGAGGTTTTTCTAAATGTAAGGTTGGTATTGATCCGGTTATTTTCCATACAGACATAACCGATCATTTTGCCACATTTCTGGCATTTTCCTGAATATATAAAATCGCAATCTTCTATAAATAAAACACTTTCAAGAACAAAAAATTAATTATAAAAAACTGATTAAACTGATTGAAAGGGAAAGTTGGGTGATGTATTGGGTAGTGATGACTCACAGAAATCATATGATGCATTTCTGATAGGTTGAACTCTTACATTGCCGAGGCCTCGTTTGTGGAGGTGTTTACCTCAAAAAAATGCAAAAAAATTAAGCCCTGGATAACAACAGGTCTCATAAGATCTAAAATAAAAGAAATCTCCTTAAAAATAAATTACGAAAAAATCACTCGGACGAACTTGAGAAACATTATAAAGATTATAGAAATAGGCTTAACTGTTTATTAAAAAAAAACTAAATCTGAATACTACAAAATCAAATTACTGAGGCCGCTGGAAACTATAAAAAAATTTGGCAAATAATTAACAAACATAACTGGGGGAAAAAAATATCAGTACATTGGAGAATATCGCATTTACTAACAAAGGATGTGAGCAGATTACTGAAAGCAAAGACAAAGCAAATGCTCTAAACGATTTCTTTGTCAATTTGGGGGTGAACATGGCAGAGAAAATTGAAAAAACTAGTGTACCTACTAACTTTCAGAGAAATGTTTCAGTTAAGTCGTCCATATTTTTATCTCCAATATCAAAAAATGAAATAACCATTCTTGTGTCGAATTTAAAAAATAACTGTCCCCTGGTCCCGACCAGATTTCTGCTCAAACTATAAAACAAATTCATAAGTACATAATAACGCCCTTGGTACATATAATCAATCGATGTTTTGTTTTGAAGAAGGTAGAATTCCGAAACAGTGGAAAGAGTCTACAGTTACTCCAGTCTTCAAGAGTGGAGATCCGAGAGAACTAACAATTATAGACCAATTTCTGTAATTAACAATTTCGCGAAATTATTTGAGTTAGCACTGAAAAATAGAATCCTTAAATTTTTTGACAAACACAAAGTGATAACTGATAGACAATTGGTTTTGTGAGGAATTCCAGTACGGAGGATGCGGTTCTTGATTTCTGGAGAAGCCTATAGGCGCGATGGATGCTTCTTCTAAGTGTCTCGCAGTGTTTCTCGATCTTGCAAAGGCTTTCGACACTGTTCCCACAATAAATTGCTCGATAAAGTTGAGAAATGTGGAATTCGTGGTCGAGCCTTGGCTCTGATAACTGATTATTTAACGGAGAGATCGCAAAGTGTGAAGGTTGCGGGTGAGAGGAGTTCAAATGCAATTGTGAGGATTGGAATACCACAGGGAACGGGTTGGGACCGTTGTTGTTTCTGATATATATGAATGATATTGTGATGATAAACGACTTACGGGCTCATATTGTTTGCTACGCTGATGATACAGCACTAATTTTCACCTCTAACACCTGGGAAGAGATTAAATGTATGGCAGAGTCAGACATCAAAAAATTAATATCTGGTTAAACAATAACTTATTGACATTAAATTTAAAAAAAACTAAGTACATAACTTTCTCTCCGACTGTGGTTGGCCAACCAAAGCATCTCGAGCTTAAAATACATTCGCCAAATTGCGTCTCCCAGCATTGCACCTGCCCAGTAATGGAAAAGACATCATCTATTAAATATTTGGGAGTCGTACTGGACCAACATATACGGTGGTCGGAACATATATGTCACGTAACAAAGAGAATAAGAGCATTAAACCACAGATTTTACATGTTGAGAGATATTCTTTCTAGAAAAAATTTACTCATACTATACAAAAGTCTAGCCGAGTCACTAATGAGGTATTGTATAATTGTATGGGGGGGAACATTTACTACCACGCTTAATATACTACAGACTGTACAGAACACACTTATTAAGATTATGCTGAAAAAAGGTAGACTGTTTCCAACAAGTTTACTGTACAATGAGTCTAATTTAATAAATATAAGAGCTATTTTCACAAATCAATGCGTCATAAAAATGTACAAGAAAAACAAATATTTCCGAAAGAAGTCAAAAGGGGTAACTAGATCAGCTGTCAATGGGGATTTACATGTGAGTTTTTTCAGGAAGTCGGTTACCCAGAGGTCATTCATGTTTTTTGGTCCGAAATTTTATAATCTCTTACCTAATGATCTGAAAAAAATTGAAAATATTAATCGCTTTAAATCAGAGGCCAGGCGTTTTATATCGGGAAATATGGGGAGGTTTGGGTGGAAATAAGTTTCACCGTGTTGATCGACTGTTGTTGGAGTTAGTAAATGGAACTACTTGCCAGCCATCATGCTGGTTCTCATCCTGTGATTCGAATGTTTTGTTACTGCTGCCATGTTATGTTGAGTGTACAATTTACGAGACACTTGAGGGGGTCAGTGATGCAAAACAGACTTTTGTCTAGGGTATTCACTGGCCACCTATTGGGTGTTTTATGTTCTATTGTAGTTGTTCAAGAATTGTACTCTAGATTGTTTCAATAAAGATTATTTATTTATTTATTTAATATGATCTATTTGATTCGAGATAAACTCACTATGAGAATTCATTGTAGACTTCAAATCTGCGATCAGTTTCTTTATTGTTTTGTTGATTCTTACCATGGAAGAATTTAAATACATTCCACTTCCAACAATGCGTGGAAAAAATAGTTGGGATATTTTGTGAATATTTTATTGTGTAAATTCTTTATACTTGTCGATGTTTGAAGCAAAAAATTTCTTGGTTTGTTGTTGTTGTAGATTTCGATTTCAGTTTTCTGATAATTTGTTATGAGCATAATTTTTGCAATACCTTTTTATTAAAAAAACAGGACACTCAGGTCTTGATATTGATTTGGTTTCGAAATATAGTGTCCGATATGTTTAAATCATATAATAAAATACAATACTTCAACCACGACTGCTGAATATTTTTCTTCAATTCTCTGAATCTTATAGACATAATTAATATAATACCGTTTTGTTAATTTTGCATTAACAGCTGTTGGTAAGCACAACTTTTCTGTGTATGGAATAAATGATTTTCGTATTCACCTATGAATTATAGGAACAAATAGTTATTCATCAGAATTGTAATTTCGTATTACTGCGAGACAAAATACGGAGAACACAAAATTATAATTTATGACTGACCATTTGAATCTTCCCTTTTCGAATCATTCTTTCGAACATTAATCGCATATTTCAAATTTACAGATTTTCTGAAGGAACCTTTAGAAGATTACGTCAAAACCCTTCCTGTTCCAACAAAAATACTCAGAACACCAGAAAGAGAAGGCCTCATCAAAGCAAGACTAAAAGGAGCCGCCGAAGCGAAAGGAGATGTACTCACTTTCCTAGACGCACACTGCGAATGCACCATGGGCTGGCTCGAACCACTCCTCACAGTAATCAGAGACGACAAAAGGGCAGTAGTATGCCCTATTATAGACATCATCAACGACCAAACCTTCGCCTACGTCAAAAGTTTCGAGCTGCATTGGGGTGCCTTCAACTGGAACCTACAATTCAGATGGTACACTTTGGGTGGTAACCAACTCAACAAGAGGAAATTAGACCCTACCTTACCATTTGACACTCCTGCCATGGCTGGTGGACTCTTTGCCATCGACAGAAGATATTTCTATGAAATAGGGTCATACGATGAAGGTATGACCATTTGGGGTGGGGAGAATCTCGAGCTGTCCTTCAGGGTATTATGGATGTGGGAGGAAAGTAGAAATAGCCCCATTGCTCTCGTGTGGTCACGTGTTTCGAAAGGCTTCACCTTACACCTTTTCCTGGAGGTATTGGAAAGACTTTATACGCCAATTTGGCCAGGGTTGCTCTGGTATGGCTAGACGAATGGTCGGATTTTTCTTCATGTTCAACGAAGCCTCAGACGCAGTCAAACAGAGCAAAACGTATCATCAAGACTTCTACTGAAGAACCGTTTGAAGTGTAGAAGTTTCCAATGGTACCTGGACAATATCTGGCACACAACAATTCTTTCCCTCGAAAAGACAGATTTTTCGGGCAGATAAGAAACGTCGCAACTGATTGGTGTTTGATCAAAACTGATACTAAGGGAATTTCTAACCAGCCCGTTGGTCTTGCTACTGTTGAACCTTGCCTGCGTAAGAATGTGACTCTTGAAATGTTTGTTATGACGAAGGATGGTTTTGTTATGACAGAT
Source organism: Propylea japonica (assembly GCA_013421045.1). NCBI lineage: Eukaryota > Metazoa > Arthropoda > Insecta > Coleoptera > Coccinellidae > Propylea > Propylea japonica. The sequence continues at coordinate 2,058,180 of CM024248.1, read as the reverse complement.
GATTCTATCTGTTTGGATGCTCCGGAGGCCAATACGACTGTGACGGCCAAAGTGAGAATTATGGCTTGTAATGGGGCCACGAGGCAAAAATGGGTATACGAAAAGAAGGTGAGAAAAATCTTCAGAAGTCATGATTCAGGATTGTCATTTCATCATCAGTGCTCGAATTCAATACTTATATGAAATAACTTTCTTGTTCGATTGCCATATTGGTAGTAGAATAATATTATGGTACATTAATTTATTCTTGTCATTTTGTTTATTTTTCAATGTCTATGAATGAAAGCTTTACAGATTTTTTTCCTCTCAGGGGGCATCTCATGAGATCTTGAGACGCTAAGATCTGTAGGGAGCTAAAGCAGCTGATATTGCTGGAAGCATAATATACCTGAAGTTAGCAGTGTAGGATTCACCTGTACGATTGCACGAATCTAACATTGTATTTTAGCGATCATTTAAGCTGTTGAAAATATTATCTTCTTATCGGTCTTGTCATATAATTCATTCAGATAAATTATACATTCTTCAATGATAAAATTAATTCAACATGAAATCGAGTCCATAAATTTGCTGAGAGCAATTAACTATATTATGAATTCAATAGCCCAGATTGTTCAGCTCGTTAGATTTTTTCTAATTTTTGGATTATGCTTCCTTATATTTCCCATTATGTTGACAAGAAAATTCTATCGAAAGAAGAGAAAGTTCAATTAACATCAATCAACAAACATTGAGGTGATGGTACAACGCAAATAAAATATAAGAGAATACACAGACGTTTTGTTTCCATTTTTTCCATGTAAAATGGTTTTACCAATAGGTATTGTAATGAAGTTCGATTTTTCGGGATAATAATCGTACTCCATTTTTGGTATTTTTCTATATTCTGTTCAGTTAATAGTTCGGAATTATTGGAATTAGTAATTTTTGTATTGGTTTTCGTATATTTCTGATGCGAAAATCGTTAAATGCTGAAGTTTCCTGAATTCTGTAGTTTACTCAATTCAATCAGTAGTTCCGAATTATTAAAATACGTATTTTTCCGTTAGTTTTCATATTTTTCCGTTCATTTAATTTACCGAATATTATAGAAGTCCGTAAAAGATCAAAACATCGAAAAAACGCCGAGCCGAGATTTAATCGCGTTTTTCATCGCTGCAACCGGCATAAAAAGCATATGCAGTACAGATAAGGACATGTTTTTGTTCAATTCCTCCGCCAGCAACGCGAATTTTGGAGTTCGGGTCGGCGCAGAAAATTTTCCTTTTCCGTTCCCCCCCGTGAGGTTATAAGTAAAAGAGTACCCCCGGTCATTAGTCAGTTAGTGCTCTGATTTTCGATTAAGGTTGAACGGTGTTGAGATTTTTCGGGACGTCTCCGGATATTGCAACTGTTTCCAATTTCCATTCGAGTTTTCTTTGAGTTAATTATTACGAATTTAAATTTTTATTTCTTTTCTTTTATCGCCGGTTAGTCCGTATTATTTTCAGTTGTCAGTTTTTAGTTATTTTCGCGTTGGTAACTTCAGTGAGTGAAAGGTATCAGGTTCTAGGTAAAATACAAACACCATTTTTGTCTGATTTCTGGTTGCGTGCGAACCGCGTGAATCGTTTTTTTTTCTTTTTATATATATCGGGAATAATTTTTCGCGAGTTCTGATCTCGAATTGTCCGTCGTGAGAGGTGGTCAATTCGATATCCCGTTTATTATCCGTCCTGATTCCGTTCATATACATCCTGGTACAGAGAGTTCGAGGAGTCCAGTAACTATCGTTCATGGCGTGCGAACTCATGGGTAGGTGACTGGAGATTTCGTTGAATCGTCTGACGGAGGCGCACACACGCTAGCGTCTGGCGATACACTCTCTATAGACCAGTGGTCGTATATTGTCAATTATTTTTCGTATTACATCCGTACGTATAAACCCTCCTTGTACAGAGAATTCGAGGAGTCCAGTAACTATCGTTCATGGCGTGCGAACTCATGGGTAGGTGACTGGATTTTTCGTTGAATCGTCTGCCGGACAGGCGTACAACTCTGGCGGCTGACGATTTAATTTTCTCGCTATAAACTCCGACCGAACATCCCCGATTCAGTCCGAACCGAGATAAACGAAACTGAAAGAATATACAGAACAACCAGAAATCTAGATAGGTGTTATCATTAGCATTTCTTTTGATTGTGAACATTTCTGATTTCGAATATTTTATGTGTCTGTTATTTTATTATTGCGAATAATTTATATTAGGTTTTATTTTTTCGGTCCTGGTACTGACTCGCGATTACGTGTGCGGAAATCGTGAATGTGCTCGAACTCAAGCGGTAATTTATTTGAATTGTTTCATACGTGAATATTTTCTTTGAATTGTGTTCATCCTTAATTGCCAAACTTGAATAAACTTTTGTTATTACACTCTATTTTCATACGTCTGCGTTGTCGCTACTACCCTAGACAACATAGAACCTTGTCTTCGACTAGAGTAGCTATCTGGGTAGGTTGTGCTATTTTTCCCTTGAAAGAATAGCTGGCGCCCGAGGTGTTAATTGTTAGCGAAATTATATTGTGAGGAAAACCCGTTACAGTATTCATATTGCCGATGAAATAATTCTTGAAAAAGTTTTAGAGTCAAAAATTATCAAATTCAATGGAAATTTATACTGTAATCTGTATCAAAACTTCATTTAAAATATTATTTTCATTACAGACTAAAGAACTAAGGCATTTGACGAATCAGAAATGCTTAGAGGTACCAGATACTTCAAAGCCGGCAGACGCTTTGGTGATACAAGATTGCAATGGGGAACTAACACAAAAATGGATTTTAGAACCCGTGCAATGGACAAATAAATACAAAATTAATTTTTGAAGTGTACATATGAAGTATTTATATTATTTATTGTATATTTTAATAATTCGAGGAAGGAGAATGTGTATGAATGATAAAGAGTAGGTACATTCTTTCGAATAATTTTTTTTATGAATTTTTATGTAAGTTGATTCGTTCGAAGAATACTGTAACTTGAACACTGTGATAAACATACAAGTGAATAGTCAATAAAGAGAGGAAGATTTTGTTTTCGCTTGAATATCATTTCAAATAGTAGTTTTTAAGATTTGGGAGCTATAATAGGTACTGAATGAATAATATTTTGATAGTTGATTATTTTTCACGAGGAGTTAAATGGAAAAACTGAAAGCAGAAATTAGATAATTGAAAAATTCTCAATTGATACACAGCCATTTATAATCTTGGTATTCATACAATATACGGTATATCGAACGGATTGTTGAGACGATTCGGTAAATGAGGTGGTTATTCATAAGAATAGCCGTTATCGGGAAATTCAGGATGGCGTTGTATTTATGGAGCTTGATTTCTGAAGGGGAATATTATATTGAGAACAGAAAACCTAAATTTAACGAGTTAACCGTCTCAACAATCTTCTGAATTTTTTGTGACTTGAAAGCTATTTTCATTTAATCATATTATAATATTCTAAACTCTAACTGTAGTTCGAAGTTGTCAACAAAACAGCATTTTCACGACCTTTTGTAGCAAAAATTACAATTCCACGAAATTTTTCAGGTCATATATATTACCACTGCCGTTATATCCAAAGAAAACAACATATTACTACTAAAGCTATCTCTTGATTGAAGATTGAAGTATACAGAGTGAAATAAAAACTGTAGAAACTTCTCTGCAACTCATTTCAAATACCATTTACTACTTTCATATGTACAATTTGAATAATATCAAACAATATTATTTATTTATATTTATATTAATAGACCTCAACGCAAATGTTAAACCCGTAGAAATATTTCTATCGAATCATTACCATTTATCTCCATATAATTACACACTTAATTATTCATTAAAAAATCTTTACTGAGAACCAATTAAACGAATTGTTGAAGATGACAGGCGATAAGTAGATAACCCGCAAACAGCCTTGAAAATTTTTATTTTTGCTTTCTTAGCAACTGGAACGTACATATTGAAATTCTAAGGGTTTTCCTCAATTAAATAATTTTGTTGACAGAAACATGAATGTTGAGTTCCAAATTTACATAAACTTCAGTTTTCCCAACTGAAATGAAGTAGATCTTCGTGCTGGAAACTAAAGGTGAGACTATCCATTACAAAAAAAACAAATATATTCTGTTTTTGCGAAAAAATTTGAAAACTTTTCTTCTATAATAATTGGTGTTTGGGCCACAGTTGCTGTTGGTTTTTCACAAAAATAGATAGTTCTTCAGTATCCCCTTCAAGTAAGCACTATGTTTCTTTAATTCTTAAGCATCTTGGTTGTTTCGCCGGATACTTTACAGTTGAAATATTGTAACCCTGTAAAAAAACAAAATGTAGCAATGTGAGAGCTGTGACTAACTCCTGAGTCTATGGGCGGACTTCTCAATATTTCCATGCAGTATTTAAACATGCTAGTCTCAACATATTTTCAAGTTGAGTTGTGTCCACAGCAGATGATGAAATAATCGAAAATGTATGGAATAATAACTGCTTCATAGATAAACTACCCAAAAATTTCGAGCAAGGATCTTATTCCTGGATCCTCTAGAATTATTTGCAGTGGTATATACCATATACAGGATGTCTGAACTCTGATTTGAAACTGCCCACCCTCAGTAACTAAACAACGAATCAGAATTTGTGAAAACACTCAGACTGGTCGATTTTTCATGACAGTGGGTACATGATCTGGTATAGAAAGCTTGTTTCTACTAGCAAACCCTGGAGAGGGTGGGAACCCCATCAGGAATTTGATTAGGCAAAGTAGGTATTTTGTAGCACAAATGTATGCATGTAATAAAATTTGTGTCCTATAAAGTGAATATTTAGAAAGTTACAAGGAATTATGATACCGACAAAAAAAGATTCACTTCCTAGAACACAAACTACAGTTTCATACAATTAGGAATCCATGCATATATTTGTGCTACAAAACTACCCTCTCCAGAGGGTTACCACTGGGAATAAGCTTTGTCTCCTAGATCATGCCCACTTGTCATCCAGAATCGATCTATTTGAATGTTTTCCCAGGCTCTGATTCGTTGTTTAGTTATTCAAGGAGGACTAAAATGAGAAAACCTGTATATTTCGACCGTATGCTGAATCTAAATGGAGCTTAACCACAGAGTCATTTAAAAAACAATAGCAAAGTGAAAATTACATCCCACTAAGCATAATCTTTGTTGTTCTCTGTAATTATCACGTAAATAAATAATTTCCGAGGACCAATCAAGTGTGGAAGATGATAGTTAAAAGTGCAAAAGCGACCTCAACCTTGCATATAACCCGAGTGACTCACAGCTGCTGCGACACTGGAGATTCTCTGGTTTTGGAAAAACAAGGACGATCGCTTTTTGCACCTGGAATTCTTCATCTCGATATCTGTAATTACCCGATAGTGATGATATATTGCATTGTTTTGCATTCCGATTTCTTCAATCTAAGAATTTCTTATATTCTGCGATGATTTGCGATCTAGGAATTCATCAATTTCTTTGTTGGCGTTTCTTCGTTAGGGTAGAGGCCATTAAATGATTGAGATTTATGGTTTATATGGTATAGAAAAATCGTTGACAATGGTGAGTAAACGAGTGCCTTTTATGTAGTTGGTGTTGAGATAAGTTGAGGTTCGTTAGTTGGTACTATCATCTATGAGTACCGCATGATCAATTTCATATTGACTAATCTGAAGAGTTGTTGAATTTGAGCTAGTTTTACTTGGCGGAGGGATTGATCATAATTATGGAAATTTGCCGATTATTCTGTTGTAGCTTTCAAAAATAATCTTTCAAATATTCTGAACTACTCATGATTTCCTATGTTCCAGATAAGTATCTAGTCTCAAATAGTATACTATACAACGCTATAATGATAGCTATTATTCACGGGGTGAAGTTTAGGCTACGAGCCATAGGCGAGTGGCACAAATCACCGAGTGAATAACAGCCATTATACGCGAGTAGCATACTATACTTTATCCACGACTACTGAAAATATTTCTATTATTTATATTTATATTATTTTTCTATTACAAGTGTGAAAAAAGTCAAGTTTATTCATTTATTTCCACCTTTTCTTTCTAAAAACTGCCTATATGCCTAGGCATCCCACGAATTAAGTCCTGACACTTCTGGCATGTCAGTCCATTGTTTCTGAAGGGCTAAACTCACTTCCTGAAGTATTGAAGGAGGGTTTTGACAATTGGATATTGCTCTCTCTAAGTGAATACATACGTAGCCAATTAGATTTATTCCTGAAACACCTTTTAGGTTTTGACTCGCAGTCTCTGAAATAGAAATAATTAAAAAAAAATTAATTAAGATGAAGTGCTCTAGCGAAATTCTTCTTCTTTATTTGTCAGGAGCCAATTGGTTCTGAAAAAGTTGTTGCCTAACAGTAAAACTAAAAAAGGGAAATAAATGGAAATGATAACGAATGTAACGATTCGGTGTCTATATCAGATACCTTTTTCAGATAATTTTATCAAATCTTCGGAATTGTGTGTTTTTGAGCGCTCGTTCTACTTAGACGAGTGCTATATCGTTTTGCCCAAATGTCTGTAATTTTCGAATTTTGAGCCGAAAATGGTCTCAAACGATAGGGTTCGACTCCTGATGGAAAATATGAGGTCAAATCAAATTCTGTAGGGCCGGCCGTCCGGCCGTCCGTCCGTGAGCACAATAACTCTCGAACGGATTGTCCTAGAACTTGAAATTTTCAGGGTGTGTTCAGCTCCCAAATAGCTCGGTTAGTTCGTTAACCAGAAAAATCGTACAGGGTGTTCCCTAAAAAGTGCCATTCAAAATTTTTGTTCCTCAATATTTCACACAAAACGAGGGCAAACGGAATGAAATTTTGCAGCAACTTGCCAGATGCTCATAGTGAGCCTCTCGCAAAATTTTGTGGCCATAGTATTAACAGAACCATAGGAATTCAATTGGAATATTGAAAAGAAGAATTTTTTTATTTCCATAACCAACTTTCCGATTCAAATGAAATTCATTTTGTAAGTTGAGACTGATATACTGAATGTTCATGCAAAATTTCAAGAGGATAGCATCATCAGAACCATAGAAATTCCAATTGGAATTAAAAAGGAAAGACTCTTTATATTTCATAACAAGATATCCGAATCAAATGAAATTTATTTTGGAATTGAGATTTATATATTGAATGTTTGTGCAAAATTTGAAGATCATCGCATCATCCGAACTATAGAAAATTCAATTTGAATATTGAAAAAAAAATTATATTTTCATAACAAGATATCTGAATTGAGTGAAATTTATTCCTGGTATAAAGATTGATATACTGAATGTTCATGCCAAATTTCAAGAGGATCGCATCATCAGAACCATAAAATTTAATTATTTTAATTTTCAAGTGTGACCATAGAATTGAATTTTTTTAATTGTTTATATATAAAGTATCAATTTCAAGTCATATACAGAATTTTGAGATGATAGTCCTATTGCTCCACCAGAGAACGAGCGCTCAGAAGCTCCTGCTCAGGGCTTGCCTCCATTTTTTCATTTGCAGTCTAATTGACATTGAAAGTTGTCAACACATTGAGATATTGATTTATTTAATTTTATAATTTCATGAGGTCATTTCTTTCCTCAATAAATCAATCCAAAAACGATATATTCCAACAAAACAATTGGCCAAATTATCTACTTCATTTAACGAAATACATGTAAATTCCTTAATTTTCCTTTCATAATTATCAGTATCTTTCTGTTGTTTCAGTTCACCATATGATCTCCGCTAGTTGGACATAATGATCAGCGATTTGTGATCTTGTAATGTCTCTATTTTTGATGTTGTTCTTATGTTTCCGTTTTCTTATCTCTAAAGGTCTTAATGTCTCTTCTGTATAAGATTTCACGCATATACATATGTTCATTGGTTTCGTTCTAGTTAGAATGGATCTCAAATCATTTTATGTTTTGGAAATAGAGTTTTTATGTTGAATTTGGAACCAATTCTCTCTAGGTCCTCACCACAAGGGTGGAGAAATTCCATTCTTGAACCTGATCCAATTGCTCAGATTCCTAGAGACTCTGGAACTGAATAATGATCAATTGGGAAATACCCCCAATTAACCGGAAGCAAAGGCGGCACAAATACACCATTCTATCTATTTAACTATCCTAAATCCTAAATCAAAATCATCTTACAGGATTGAGAGTGAACCACAAAAAAGAAAATATTATTTAAAGCTTACTGAGAAACCGTCATATCGATTTCTCAAGTAGCGCGTTGATTTGCTTTGATACTTTAGGTACTCTCAAAATCTTGACTTCTCAATAACTTTCAAACCTTAGATCAACTAGCTCACTGAACCCGACCATAGCTCATTCCAACCGAACGTGAACCAGGAAGAAATCTCAAGTTCAAAACCGAGCGACACACAAAAATCGGTAAACTATAACTCCAGTCATAAACATCGAGATACACAGAGATACGAGAAATGCCCTTCATCATAAACCGTATCTTCTCCAAGATCTCCTCACCAAGACCAACGCAAGGAGGATGCGAAAGTCACGACTGTCAGTTAAATTCGCGGCTACCTCAAACTGCTCGCCTAAATCATAGCGGCGGTTATAGAAGAAGATTTAGAAATATATGGTTATTTCTGTGGACGCAGAGCGAGCATGCAACTCGCGGCAAGAAGTCATTTGATTTGTGATCCCACATCTGCTCGAAAGTTATATTAAAATAAAAGCACGAAGTAGATCTCAGGATCGTATCGGAGATAGGGGAAATTATTGGGTATCTCTTGGGGTTCCTCAGCAGACAATGGTTGGTCGTCTTATCATCTTGGACAGGCAAGTGAATAATGATTGGTTTTGTGTCTACCGGTCTAGTCCGGGAAATACTTACGTATCTACCTACTTCCCAGATTAGGTCGGAAAATTTCAGAAAAGCGTATGTGGGTACATCCCGACGGTTGCCGAAAAAATATTTGTCACTGTGATTTGGATCGATAAATTTTTGGTCACTAAAATTTTCGAACGGAGAGAGCTAGGTTAGGTTAGTTCAGTTTAAGTCACTGTTAATCTCGAACGGAACGGAGTTAGACCAGTTATAATAATTATAGTTAGTTATAGTTTGAAAAGGGGTTATAGTTCACTGCGACCTCGATGTCTATTGACTGTTTTGACCACACCCTATACAGATTGACTTTTAGTTCCAGAGATCTGATGAAATGCAATATCAACATGGGATTCTATGAAATTAATATCTGTAGAGGCTTCAACGAGGCTAGTTCCTTACTCTTACAAGTTTCTCGCCCAAGGCATTCTCTACTAAGGCTAGTTTTGCCAAAGCATTCCGTGACTACGTGAATGGGGGTTTCTTCCTCCTCCCCACAGAACCTACACGCCTCAGTGTCCGACAATCCCAACTTCAACGGGTGCTTCCTGAAGCGACAGTGTCCTCTGAGAAAGCCAGTGAGGAGGTGTAATTGATCCTTACCAAGATCCAGATATCTTTTGGATCTTGCTGTTTCAAAGTTCTGAAGGAACATAGGGGAATTAACCATCCCTAGGAGATTCCGCCATAGTTTTTCTCTCTCGGCTTTCTCCTTCTGCAGAAACTCTTTTTATAGGTACATGTACCTATAACACAGAAGGGTTCTGGGCCAATGAGTGAGGTTCGTGCGCCCTCTTTGGCAAGTGTATTGGCCTTTTCGTTTCCTCCTGTTCCCGAATGGCGGGGAACCCAGATTAAAAAGACCTTATTTATCTTGCCTTCCTCACTGAGTTTGTTTCGGCACTACCAGATCATTTTTGAGTCGATGACGTAGGAGCTCAGTGCTTTAATAGCAGCTTGACTATCTGAGTGTATGGCAATATCGCACTTCTCATAGTTTCTTTTTATATTTATATCTGTCAATAGCTAAGATTTCGGGTTGAAAGACGCTCATACAGGAGCCTAGCGACAGTGCACACTTTGTACTTGGCACGAATATCCCAGCGCCAGCTCCTGTAGAGGTTTTGGAACCATCCGTATACTATTTTACGGTATTTTCTTTGATGTTAAAGTCGGTGTATTCCCGTTTCCATTTCTCTCTTTCACAATCTTTAGCAATATCCTAAAGTTTTCCTCAGTGCTTAATACTTTCATTGATTATAATTAATTCATGAACGGCTCGGTTACATCAAATTTTTAGCCACTCATCTGGCTGATTTATGAATTTTAGCAGAAATTCATACCCTTGAAAGTTTTCCTGGCTTACGAAGGAAACATTGAACGAATTTGGTTGGGCTCTAATCAGAAATATTTTTTCATCAACTCCTAGAGTTCTAATCATGATCAGGATAACATCAATTGAGCAGATAAAAATATTTGTCGATGAACTAAATAAATCTTAAACTTCTACTCTGCGGGTATTCGTGAATATCATCCAAAGAATCTACACGGAGTTTTATCCTCCAGAGAATTTGCAGATCGCTGTGCAGAAAAATCTGAATTACTTTTCTAAAGGTACTCTAGGATCGTGGTATACGATTTGGCAGTTAACTACTGAGAATTTAATCTTACCAGCGCCATCTCGGATCAATCCTTGAGAATACCTCACTCCAAATGCAGATAAACGATCACAAACCATAAGGCATAACATGAATAAGGACTATTCTGAGTAACTTGTATATCTTTACCTACTTCATCAACGTTTCGTACCTGATTTTGGTCCTTTCTGAGGACTACAATGAATGAACGAATAAATTAACATAACATATAAATCAAATCAGAGATGTCAGGAGTCCAAGTTTGTTGATGACTGTCAAACTGTATTTATTTATTCATTAGTTTAATTTTGCCTTGAGAAGGGACGAAAGTCAGGTCTGCAACGTTAGTAAAATAAAGATATATATTTACTCAGTATATAGGTAGTCCAAATTCTTGTTATACTTAACCCATACAGATTTGGAAATTCACATCTGAAACATACGATGTACAATGCCTCAGACAGAGAATTCTTCCGTCTAGTTCCACAGATGGATAGTCGAGATAATCACGTGCTTTATAGAATGAATTCCGTTGACTTATTGCAATAACCTAGTCTTGTCTCTCTTATCGCAGTATGGTAGGAAACCTGCAGTACACGTATAGAATTATTTAATTTGTCAGGCTTCCCATAATACTCGATTCAAGTATTTACTGTTGTCTACTATACTAAATGAATTATGCTCATCCCAACGATAAGAGGGAGACAAGACTAGAATATTGCAAAACAATTCAGTGTGTTACAGCACGTGATTGTCTCGACTATTCATCTGTGCAACTGGACGAAAGAATTCTCTGTCTGATACATTGTATATCGTATGTTTCAGATGTGAATTTCCAAACCTGTATAGTTGAAAATGGAAGTTGACATTTTATCGATTATCAGAATATTTCATCGACAAGGGCTTTCATTCTCGATTCCAAGCTCCATCCACAGTCCACCCCTGTCTTCAGCACGGATTGCGGAAGCCCTTACTGGGCGTGGTACCATGAAGATGCAGTGTTCGCTAGGATGCAGAGCGCGGGTCAGGTCACCGCGGTCTTCGTGTTCGACTGCCTCGGGATTATTGGAAAAAAAGGAAACACCTGTTTATTATTAGATGTAATACCGATAATACAGATGAGGAATGTTGCAAGCGTACTTTATTTCAGCTTGCCAACTGAGGGTATTCATCCTGCTCGGAGCGGAACGGCCGATGTGACTGTACTTTGCCGTGTTCTTCATAACCTAACTGGCTATGGGTTGTGGTCGGTTGATTGAATGGCTTGTAGCCAATCAAGGCTTGGGAAAATCGAGGTGTTTAAAGTTTTATCTGGTAGTCTTGATGATGAACTTGTGGATGAAGACAGAGTTGTACGAAGTGGGCTAAATTGGATGTCTTCTGAAGGGATCTCGAGATCTGAGAGAACTGAAAGAAAACAGATGAGATTGTTTGAAGCTCTATATGCTTTTTCTAACTAATCAAATTGAAAAGCAGAACTAACTGTTTTGTCAGTTGAAGGGTTCCAGTTAATTCTGAATAACTCGCATGTTTGGACCCATCAATGAACTTAGCTGAGATATTCCAACCTCCAACTTTGGGGTCTTGATGATGATCTTGTGGATGTGTGAAGAGATGTATGATTTGGGAAAAATTTGATGTCCTCCGAAGGAAATCCGAACACTGAGAAGACTCGAAGGAAATAGATGATGAGGAACGGTTTTTTCAGTTGAAGGTTCACAAGTTGAGATGAAGAATTGAAATAATTCTGAAGAATTCGCATGTTTGGACATATCAATGAATTTAGCTGAGATAATGCAACTGAAAAGACTCGAACGAACTCAGCCGAGATGTTTATTCCGGAACAAGTTGAAAGATTCAGCATTTGATTTCTATTTCTTGCATTTTCCACTAAAGAAAAACTCGAAATTGATCACGCCTTTTGATCGAAGTCTTACTGTTGAGATTTTAAAACACCACATAATACAAAATCATACAACTGTTACAAGCCCTACCTAACCCAAGGCAATGCAATTCAAATGAAGCTCTACCCCGCACCACTTCTAAAGGGTTTTCCAATAAGAGGTGTTATTGTTTGAAGCTGTCTTTTTTTGACATTTGAGAAGTAGAAACTACGCCAATAATAGAAATGGAACCATACACGCTTCAAGAACTCATTGAAATCATTAGCATTCACTATAAAAATGGTGAAAATTTGGCAGAGACGGTTCGTAAACTTCGAACATTTTTGGGTCGTCGTGAAGCACCTTATCAGACAGCAATAAAGATTTTTGGTGGAAAATTAGTGCTGTTGGGACATTTCAGTAATGTGAAGAATAAAACCTGTGCACGTCGCTCAAGATTAGACGAAAATATTGCTGCTGCAGCCGAAAGTGTTAAAGAAAACCCAGGTTTGTCCGTTTCCCATCGTTCTTTGGAATCAGGCATTCCACAAACAACATTACACCGTATTTTGCATGAAGATTTGGGTCTTAAGGCTTATAAAGTTCAGTTAACACAAGAACTCAAGCCGGTTGATCATCAACAACGTCGTGTCTTTGCGATTGGGTCATTGAAATGCATGAAAATGATCCGGAATTCTATCAAAAAATCATCTTGAGTGATGAGGCCCATTTCCATCTCGGTGGCTTCGTCAACAAGCAAAATTGTCGCATCTGGGGCTCGGAAATCCCAAGAGTTATTGTTGAAAAGCCTCTCTATCCTTAACGTGTGACTGTTTGCTGCAGTTTATGGTCCGGCGGAGTCATTGCACTAACTTTTTCGAAAATGAGGCTGGAGCAACAGTTACGGTGAATGGATTGCGCTATCGAGAGATGATTAATGATTTTTTATGGCCGAAATTGGATAGTATCAATCTGGACAACGTTTACATGCAACAAACGGCGCTACGTGTCACACAAGCAACGAAACTATTGATCTTTGTCGGGAAGAGTTTCCGGACCATGTTATTTCTCGGAGAGGTGATCACAATTGGCCACCGAGATCTAGGGATCAGTTATTCAAGGTATGTGCAGATTTCTTTGCATTCAGTTGGACATCGGGTTATGACGTTTCCACTCATGTAGCCAAGTTGAGAAGTTTGTGGAATGATCTGAATAATGGTTTTGGTATGCGAAATATTACATATTTTACCTAGTTCCTTTGAAAGTTTCAAGTCTAGTTGGACGCTATTTACTAAAGATAAAATTCGTAGATACATTTGATGGATTTAATATGCAGCTATGTGTTTTTGAACGAAATATGAAATCATCAACTAGTGGTGGCAGTGGCAATCAAAAAGCTTTAGTAGCCAGAATTGATAGACATCAGAAACAATCAAGTAGGTAATGGTAGCTCCTCTGAAAAATTCAAGCAACTTCCCAATGCCAAATAACACAAACTCATCAAACTGTAACACGCCAACACAAACAAAGATAATTCAATTCCAGTGAAGCTCTACCCCGCACCACTACAAGAAAGTGGTAATTGTTGTACTTCGCCTCCAGATCTAATTTGTAATATCCAACACCAGAAGAATTAAGTGCAGATAGAATTCTAATTAGTTCGATGGTGGGCAGCAGAAACCTCTCAATAGACTCCTCGAAATCACTTAGCATATTAATACAACTAATAAACTTAATATAGTTATAACTTGCATAAAATATGGCTTTGTTAATGCGGGAACGGTATCGTTGATTCGAAATATTTATTCATTCGTGCCCGTAGGGAAGAAAATCCCACATTTGGTGGTTTTCTGTGCATCTCCGGCTTTGTAAAGGTATGGTGCATATGTTACGTACTCGTTCTTTTCATTCATGGAAGCGTGGAGGTGTTGGAACTTGAATTAATTTGGTTTATATTTCATAATTGTCAGCGATGAATGGAATTCTGTTTATGTATTATTAATACTTATGATAACTTCGTTCACTTATATAGAATAAGTCAGTATTAGCATTTATCAGTTAGTTGAAAGATTCGAACTAAGCGTAATCGAAAACGTGATGTCAGAACTCTTGCTGTCTCATTCATTAGATAAATAAATTAATGTATAAATTATTGTCTGTGAAGTGTGTTGTACCGATTCCAAAAACATACCGACAAGGTGTCAGATTTGCAAAAAAAGTTAACATCTTACGATTTTGTAACTTGACAAATGATGATTTTTCTTGGTCCATTCTGTATAACTGACAACTATAATTCAAAAGCAGTGAAATAGATAAAATCAATATCGAATGACGTGCTAAATTTCTGACAAATATTGAACCAACTAGAGTCAATTTCGTAACACGCCAATTTGATCTGAAATTTCGAAAAATGATTAATGACTCAAAAACCATTAAAGATAGGTAGGAAGAAGTGAAAATGAATAGATTTAATATTCATAGAGAATCATAAAAAAATAGAATTACCGGATGTCCCATTCAAAAAAAAAGTTGTTGCCAAATTGTCGTACATCCGGCCACACTGGAAATGTGAAATTAGTTTAAAAATGTACCTTACATGGCCAATTATCGATCCAAAAAATTTGAAATCTTCACCGTCAATAGTTTTCATAATACTCTGATAGCCCACTCACGTTGGGACACCCTATATAAAGGGTTTTTTTTCCAATAAGAGGTGTTATTTTGAATAGCCCAATATTTCGGAAGATGTCACGTTTGAAACTGCCATTTTTTGACTTGACAAGTAGAAACTACCCCATTATCAAAAATGGAACGATACACGCTACAAGAACGCATTGAAATCATTAAAATTCCCTATAAAATGGTAAAAATTGGCTGAGACGTTTCGTAAAACTCGAACATTTTTGTGTCGTGGTGGAAAAATTCGAGTTGTTGAGATAAGTTAGTGATGTGGGGAATAAAACCCTACACAACGCTCAAGAACAGTCGAGAATATTGCTGCTGCTGCCGAAAAGTGTTAATGAAAACCTGGGTTTGTCCATTCCTCATCGTTCTTTGGAATTAGGAATTCCACAAACGTCATTATAACATATTTTGCATAAAAATTTGGGTCTGAAGGATTATAAAGTTATTCAGTTAACACAATAATTCAAGTAGGCGGATCATCGACAACGTCGTGTCTTTGCTGATTGGTTCGAAAAGGTGATTACAATTGGCCACCGAGATCTTGTGATTTGACACCTTACGACTTCTTCCTTTGGGGCCACGTGAAAGAGAAGGCAAAGCCAATAGTCCAGCGTCGATTCAAGACCTCAAAGATGGAAACTCATGAGGCTATCGAGGATGTAGGGCAGCCACTTTGCGATTTGGTTATGGAAAATTTCAATAAAAGGATATGGTCCTGTAAGCGTGGTCGTAGAGGTCATTTGCCTGATGTTTTTTTCCACTATTAACGACATAGCTTCTTCTTTATAAT
Source organism: Propylea japonica (assembly GCA_013421045.1). NCBI lineage: Eukaryota > Metazoa > Arthropoda > Insecta > Coleoptera > Coccinellidae > Propylea > Propylea japonica. Next base: position 2,042,273 of record CM024248.1, on the reverse strand, counting down.
GAAATAAACTTCCGATCATTTATTTCGAAAAATTGTGTTTTTCTTCGAATATCAAAATAACACCTCTTATTCGAAAACCCTTTATATAGCAGTTGAAATAGAGAAAAATATCAATTATTGCCAGAATATAAATTGTTGTATTTCATGAAAAGGCTAAGTGTATATCTGTTAAGATATTATTAATACAATTTGAGAAAACCTTTAGAAGAAGATTTTTTCTATGCTCTCTGTCTATGATGAATAAAAACGTGAGGCCTCATCTACATTTGCTTCAGCAAAACCCGAAGAACACCTATGCTTTACAATTTTCTTCAGTGATTTGAGGCTCTTCTCAAAAACAATTATAATTATTATTGGAACGATGGAAGGTTAGGATCTTTATGGTGCTTAACTTGCTAATAACTCTGCTAGGTTTCTAGATCTTAACATAACTTATGTATTACAGATTCACAATCGATTCGTACATTGTGCTCCTACGAGACCTGTTGGAACGCAGCCATTATCATAGAATCGGATTTATAGTCTTCTGCCCACCTGGTCGAATGTTTACTTGATGGTTTTATAGTATCGATTCCGATTGGTACTATCATTCCTATATTTAACGATAGTCCAAGGAGATTAATTTTACCACTTGTGGGTTAAAGACAATTCTCTTATTTATTACATTGAATAAAATTCGCGGAGGAATTGGTTACGCAATCTTAGGCTGAGACCATATCGATAACCGCGAGCAAGACATAACGATGTCAAGCGATATTCTAAGAAGTAGTTTGCTTTCAGAAAACCATGCTTTATGGGGTGCTGTGAGATCATGTTATAGGCTATTCTACCTTCGGATGAGTATCTGCATTCCTAAATCTTTCAGCGTTTCAAACCGAATATGAAAGTCGGAGTTTTGCTATTAGAAGTCCGTGATGAATGATTTATGAAAGTACAATAAAATAGGGTGGCCGGACAATTGACGTCCAAAAGAAAAAATCAGGTCTCTCGTCTCATGGGGTATTCGAATCACCCCCATGTATGTTATGCGATTTTTCACGGTTTCCGAGTTATGATTATTTTTATGAACTTTTGAGAATTTTCAACTTGACCATATTAAAAATGATATTAAAAAAAGTACAAGAGTTTTCTGATATATTTTTGTGTGAATAGATCGCCCTTAAATGTACTTTTATACAAAAAATAACCAGCATCGTAAATTTGATAAAAATTATAGAAATATTGGTCTCAAGTGAAAGAGTTACGTATTTTGGATCATGATCTAAATTTTCAAATTTAAATTAAAAATGTAAACAGTCTACTTCATGCTTTCTCAGTAGGCTTAAAAACTGCGTTCAACACTCAGCTTTCAGAATCATTAATAAAAAATGGTACTGAACAGTCTACTTCTTCTAGAATTAGCCTTCAAAGTCAGCGAGGTGGAAAAAATCAAACTAAATAAGTGTAAAATATTTAGGGAGGTGATTCAACATCGAAAAAAAGATAGGATCTTTCATATAAAGGAACTTCATTGGAGCATCCCTTGTTAAGATACATCCCCTCAAAGGGAGTACATAAAATTTGTATCACAATTTTTTTCACAAGCACCAAAAAAGTTACAGTATTGAAATTAACCTGACGTTTCCTACTGGCAAAAAGACACTTATCCAGTTATTTATTTGGTTTACCCCATAGTTGTAAGGGTGGAAAACGCAACCCCTAAAGTTTATTTCCAATGTAACTTTTTGTTTTATTATTTGTTTACCATTTAAAAATTTAGTTCCGATAGCCTGTTTCATTCTAAACAAAAAATATCTTCTGAGTTTTTTGCCCAAAATAAACCAGTTCACAGTAAAAAATTATTTTACGAACAACTACAGAGATAGATCGTCATAAACTGACAGCGTTATACCAATTTAATCGCTAGATGTGTCCTACTAGAATACTAGATAGATTAGTTTCGCATTTATGACGATCTATCTCTGTAGTTGTTCATATTATAATTTTTAACTGCGAACTGGTTTATTTTGGGCAAAAAGCTCAGGAGACATTTTTGTTTAGAATGAACCAGGCTATCAGAAATAAATTTTTAAATGGTAAGCAAATAATAAGACAAAAAGTTACATTGGAAATAAAATTTAGGGGTTGCGTTTCCCACCCTTACAACCATGGGGTAAACCAAATAAATAACTGGATAAGTTTCTCTTTGCTAGTAGGAAACGTCAGGTTAATTTCAATATTGTAACTTTTTTGGTGCTTGTGAAAAAAATTGTTATACAAATTTTATGCACTCCTTTTGAGGGGCTGTATCTTAACAAGGGATGTTCCAATGAAGTTTCTTTATATGAGAGATCCTATCTTTTTTTCGATGAGGAATCACCTCCTTAAATATTTTTCACTTCATTAGTTCCACCCTGTATACATACAGGGTGTTCCTAAATTGAACGTACAAACGAAAAGGGGTTTAAGAGGTGAGTTTAAGAAAAAAAGTCCCATAAAAATGGGGTCGCAAACGTTTCGTTTTCGAGATACAGGGTGTTGAAGTTTCAATCAAAAACATGTGTTGATTATACGAGTTTATCGAATCTTTATGAATCATGGCTACAGATCAGGAAAATTTCCATAAAAACTGACACTGAATTCATTCACTACAGCTTACAAAGTGGCCTTCCCATCATAATTTGGATTTTCATGAGGATTTCGAGAGATTCGTTCAAAATTTTTTTTCTCGAAATCGTGGGTAGATACGACAAAACTACAAGAGACCGAAAAGTTTAGTATAAGAACAAAGCTTCTTTTTGCATTCTTTCAAATTAACAGTTGCTCACCACAAAAAAGTTCTGCAGAAGAACAGGTGGCAGTGTTCCAGAAAAAATATCACCCTGTAGATCTTCTATCGAAATTGCCATATCACGTGGTGAGAACTCTCAAATGTAATATCTATGCCAAATTTCAGTAGATTATCCTGTGAAGTGTAGATACTATGAGAAAAAAACTTGAAAAAAATTCAAACTTCAACACTCTGTATTTCGAAAACGAAACGTTTGCGACCCCATGTTTATGGGACTTTTTTTTCTTAAATCTCCCCTTTTCGTTTGTACGTTCAATTTAGGAAAACCCTGTATAATGAAAAACAATGATTTCGGTCGGCAGATAACGATTGTTGGCCGTCTGGTTGAATAGTAGAGAAGAACATGATGGAAAAATCCAAATAACATTTCAATCACACGATTCAATTTAAATTTCTCCAGGCACCAAACAACACAACACCACACACGAAATAATCATCCCATTTCGAGCATAATGAAACACCTCGTAGGATTGTTACGACAATTTATTTAATTATTCAGATGCTCTGAAATTATGGCTGTTTGAATCGTAATGAGCATTGTTTAAGGTGTTTTGTACCATTGTTTCCATACCGAGAATGGAGCAACTGTCACCTGATTCTGAATTATTCAACGGTTCGATGTCTAATTGTGTTCTGAGTAATGAATCGTCAATTGGACGCTCTGATTCCGTCTATGAAGTGGATTTGTTGATTGTTTTTGAGAAATTGTCGTAAGATGATGGGTGATGAGTCAAGGGATCATTAGGCATGTGTCAAATTGTTAGGAGGTGCAGGACATCGGGATAAAATAGAGAAGAGACGCTATGACATCATATATCTATAAAACTTTATACTGCTCCTAACGTGAAATAAAAGTTGAAGCAATCTAGTTGCCATTTCTGATGGCCCCCTCAATCATCTGCGCATGTGCAAACTCGAAATTAGACAAGACGTAAAAAATTGATGACTAACAGTTATCTTCAATTGACAAGTCATAATTTGAACTATTCGATGTTATGTTTTGGCGCCTGCGCACTGAATTCATAGGGCCATTGTACCACGTGATCGCTGCTTCCATTTGTATTAGAGAAGTGGATTCATGTTCGCGGTAGAGAAGTTTGTAAGTATATGGAGAGAAGACGCTATGACATACAATTGAGTAAGGAAAAATAGTACCACTGGGCGGGGCTAAGTCTGGGACCAATATGGCGAAAAGTTCAGGGTTGAATCAAGTTGCCAGTTTTTCTGTTCATGAATTTCACCGCAAATATACGACGTGTTGGGTCTGTTCAAATAAGGTCAATTGAATACCAAATGAACAATTTTTCTTCAGGCGATAATTTACAAAAATAAAGAAATATTAGATTATCTAGGCAGACTTGTGAAAATTTCGAATGCTGATCTGTTAAGTACTCATCCCTACTTGTGAAATGTTTTTTCTCTAATTTTTTTTTATCTGTCTCTTTTCTGCTTGAAGAAAGCCTTAAAGCACATGATACCATTTTATTGTATATTATTAAGCAGAAAAATCACAATTAAACTTCCTCCAGAAAATTCAACGATTGCCAAATTTGAGTTCGTTAACCAGCCAAATCGTACAGGATATTCCATAAAATATGGTCATTCAAAATTTGTGTACCTGCTCAGGGCTTTTCTTGAATCATTGTGTCGAGATCTAGCTCTGTTACATATTTAAGGTTTCTTCCAATATCTCTTCACATGACATATTCTTGCATTGATTTGGGTGATACCACAACTGCAACCATGAGCGATTTTAGGTCATTTCAGGCCCTAGGCGGAAAGAAAGTCACCCAGCCACCCCTTCTTGGCACGCACGAATCACTAGTGACGGTTCGTGAAACTCGAACATTTTTGGGTCGTCGTGAAGCACCTTGTCAGACCGCAATAAAGGAATTGGTGGAAAAATTCGAGCTCTTGAGATAAGTTAGTGCTGGAATAATAAAACCAGTGCACGTCGCTCAAGAAAAGCCGAGAATATTGCTACTGTAGCCGAAAGTGTTGCGAAAAATCCAGGTTGGTCCATTCCTCATCGTTTTTTCAAATTAGGCATTCCACAAACGTCACTAAACCGCATTTTGCATAAAGATTTGGGTCTTAAGGCTTATGAAGTTCAGTTAATACAAGAACTCAAGCCGGCTGATCATCAACAACGAAACCATTGATCTTTTGCGGAAAAGGTTTCCGGACCGTATTATCGCTCGAAAAAGTGATCACAATTGGCCACCAAGATCTTGTGACCTTGGCGACTTCTTCCTTCGGGGCCATGTAAAAAGGCAGATCTACGCCAATAGCCCAGCGTCGATTCAAGACCTCAAAGATGGAATTCGTGAGGCAATCGAGGACATAGGGCAGACACTTTGCGATTTTGTTATGGATAATTTCATTAAAAGGATATGGTCCTGTAAGCATGGTCGTGGTTGTCATTTGCCTGATGTTATTTTCTACTATTAGCGGCATAGCTTCTTCTCTATAACGAAATAAACATCCGATCATTTATATTGAAAAATAGTATTTTTCTTTGAATATCAAAATAACACCTCCTATTGGAAAACCCTTTATTACTAGTTTTTCAGCCATTTTCTCGGAATTCTTTCTGGTGGCAATCATTGCCAACAATCTTTGGCTAGGGTGGATAATCGGTAGTCTATGAAAATTCAAATTTTGTTCATTAGATATTCGAGAAATCTGATTTTTGTTGTAATCTGAAACGTTACTGATAATTGAAAGAAACAAATAAGCTTGATTCTTTCACGATTCTCATATCGAATAATCATCCGCGTAATTCATTCAAAATTCACATAGTTACCAGCAGTGAACATCGAACCCATCCAGGCACCTATCATCAAAAGTCATTACATCTCATTGACGAAATAACGAGCAAGACATTCAATTAATCCTATCCGAATCGTGACTGGAGAATTTCATTCACTGTAGGTAATTTGTCAATAAAACACATTATAAAACGCATTAAGGTATTTCTACCTAGATACGTAATGTATTCATTAAGTCAAGAACGGTTTTAATGTGCCGAGTAGCATCATGCTGCAAAAAGCGGCCGCACTGGTGGGTTTCGTGAATCATCCGAAATCGTGATGGAATTATATTTTTGTCATGACTTCATTGGAATCTGTGATGACAAGTTGGATTAAATATGAAATTCACTCTCCTGTCACCAAATTTCCAATGGCTCAATAGCTTTCAGATATCGATTGAAATATATTCTTGAAAGATTCTGCATTTCTAAAAAACTTTATAGATATATATTTTTGTTCTAATCATCAATTGAATGTAAAAACAGGTATTATAAAAACACTTTATGATGACTTTTGATTTCATCTACACCTGAAATTAGAAATAATGAAATTTCCTTCATTAAAGAGTTTCTACTAAATAATCAATACCCACCAAATTTTATAGAATTTCAGATCTAGAACGAAAAATGTCTTATCAAAATTCTAATGATGATCAGGTACAAACAGAAAACCGTCAAGAACTCCCAAATTTGTTGGACGTCATTCCTTATGTTCGTGACCTTTCAGAGAAAATGAGAAGAAATGGTTCCAAATTCAACATAAGAACTGTTTTCATTACACAAAATGATTTGAGATCCATTCTAACCAGAACGAAACCAATGAGTGAGACACGAAAATAAAAATACTGTGTTTACAATATTCCCTGTTTTTGTGGAAAATCTTATACAGGAGAGTCATCAAGACCTTTAGAGTTTAGAAAACGGGAACATAAAAATAACATCAAAAATAGAGACATTACAAGATCACAAATCGCTGATCAATGTATGATCAAATAGCGGAGATCATATGATGACCTGGAACAACACAAAGATCCTGATGACGGAACCTGATAATTATAAAAGGAAAATTAAGGAATCCACATGTATTTTGTTAGATGAAGTAGATAATTTGGCCAATTTTTCTGTTGGAACAGATCTATTTGGATTGAATTATTGAAGAAAGAAATGACATCAGGAAATTTCAGAACTAAATAAATCAACATCTCTATGTATTGACAACTTTTAATGTCAATTAGACTGCAAATGAAAAAATACACAATTCTGAAGATTTTACAAGTTTGTCTGAAGAAGGTGTCTGATATAGACACCGAAACGTTACATTGTCCTTTTCATTTTTTTCCTTTTTCAGTTTTACTATTAGACAACAATTTTTTCAAGATCAATTTGCTCCTGAGAAATAAGTGCAAAGATTCTCGCAGGAGCACTTCATCTTAATTAAATTTTTTTATTATTTCTGTTTCAGAGACTGGGAGTGAAAACCTATAAAGTTTTCTAGAAAAAATTATATTGACTATGAGAACTGTTGAAACAACAGTTTACAGTATAAATTTGAGGAACTTTTTGTGGAGAACTAGATGTGATATCATCATAAAATGATCTAATATAGCAGATTCATTTAGCCCACGATACACAAACACCGGTATGCCAGATTCGGGGTCTAAACTCGCTTGGCGCGAGCATCTACGTCGTTGCGGATCATATTAGAAACACATTCCAATCATTTCCTCGAGTTCTAACACTTCTATCCCGAAAATGCAATGGAAATGCTCCGCAGTGACGTCACTCTCGATGCGCGTCGGCATACCGGTGTGTGTGTCGTGATTTAGCCACAATACTCAGTGCTTAATGAGCAAAAGAAGTAAGATAACGTATGGGTAGATCTTTGTAAAAACTTTAGTAACCACAAAATTAAGCAACTCAAAACATATTCTGACTTAACATATTTCAACAATCTCCCCTCATATAGTATCTACCCATTAAACTCCCTCAACATTAACCCATCCACGCGGTTTTTTCAGAACAACTCCCAACCATTGCACATTCGCATGCAATTTTTCCGCTTCAGCCAACGTATGTGCACTGTGCAGGTGGATAAAATAAACGTTCTTTGAGCTTGAATCGCCTTAATGTTAGCGTTATCTGAACGGTAGCTTATGGTAAAGTGGAGTATCTTGTATTCCGGAGACCCGAGATGATCTTAGATTGCCGATATGGCTACCGAACGATGGTCATTTGAATACATTACAATGCTGTTACATATTATAATCTTTATCTGATGCACAAGAATCAAGTTTATGTAACGCCGCAGCATGTGCACTTAGCTCAAATCGCTACGATCGCTATTTGATGTTAGATGGTCAATGGAGGGAAAGCGTGAAAGTAAGCGAGGGTGTTTTATTGGATACTACTTAGTTTCAAATCTATGGGAAGCATAGTTTTTCTTCAATCGATGTCCGAAGTAGACTTTTAATGCTAGATGGCCAATGGAAGTAGAACGTGAAAGTAAGCAGAGGGTGTTTTATTCGTCACTTCGTAGCTTTGAATTCAGAGGCAGGTATGTGTATGTGAATGTTTCAAAGTATCATCAATTTTAGACAGAGAGGGAGAATAAATTTTGCTCCTGACCTATTAGTCTAAGAGCTGGCTACAGAGGGGTAAGGGTCACTAGGTGCAAGGGTAATTTTATCGTTCACAGGTTCGATTGTTATCGACATAGCGTAAGGCGGGCAGCCAGAAGGCACACTGGAAGAATAACGGAAGAGTAGGGGGTTAAACATGCAATTTTTTTTCGAAAAAAAAAGTCATAAGGTGCAAAGATGGCAATTTGTAAAATAAGAGAAGGTGGTATGAGTAAGCAGGAAAAAACATTGCCAGAAGGCTGAGTGGAAGAATAACGCGAAGGGAAGGGGTTAAACATGCATATTTTTTTCGAAAAAAAAGTCATAAGGTGCAAAGATGGCAATTTGTAGAATAATAGGGGGTAGTATGAGAAAGCAGGAAAAAAATTGCCAGGAGGCTAAGTGGAAGAATAACGTGAAGGAAGGGGGTTGAACATGCATCTATTTTTTCGAAAAAAAGTCATAAGTTGGAAAGATGGCATTTTGAATCTACAAAATTATCTCCGATTATTCTAATCGGACATAGTATAAGTAAGTAGAAAGGAGTTAAACCAGCATCTTTCTTTTGAAAAAAATAGTCATAAAGTGCAAAATGGACGATTTGTGTAATAAACGGAGATAGTACAAGTAGGAGAAGGAAGAAAATTGTCAGAAGGCTAAGTGGAAGCATGACAAAATATCAGCGATACAAAGAGCATCGGTAGACTTCTCGATCTTTCATTTTATTGGAAGAATCTGGCACTTCGTTTACATAATTAAATACATTAAATTATCCAAGGAACCATTCAGATCATCGCCACGCCAGCAATACCTTCCCAACAGGGTGTTCAACGCTTGGAACCAACTTCCATCGACGATTGTGGAGTCTCCAACTGTCAATGCATTCAAGAACAGACTGGATAGATGGCATCCTCATTGATTATCGAGATTTCTTCTATAAATGTGATTTTTTTTCTATATCAAATGTTCATTTCGATGTGGTTATATTATTATTTTTTTGGGTTTTATAGGTTTACCTCAACCCTCATTCATTTTAAATAAATAAATAAATAAATATTTTGAGATATTTCATGTCACCTTTGGTCCTTTGGATAAATGCCTCTCGTTATACTTCCATTTAGCCTTTTTGAATTTTTTTTTCAACTTACTCATAGTACCTTCGATCATTCTACAAATTGTCAGCTTTGCATCTTATGCCTTTTTTTCGTTAAAAAGTTGCTTGTTTAACCCCCTGCCTTCGCGTTATTCTTCCACTTAGCCTCCTGGCAATTTTTTTTCCTGCTTTCTCATACAACCCCCTTTCATTTTACGAATAGCCAGCTTTGCACCACACGCCTTTTTTTCATTAAAAAGTTGCTTGTTTAACCCCCTTCCTTCGCGTTATTCTTCCACTCAGCCTTCTGGCAATGTTTTTTCCTGCTTACTCATACTACCTTCTCTTATGCTACAAATTGCCATCTTTGCACCTTATGACTTTTTTTTCGTAAAAAAATTGCATGTTTAACCCCCTCCCCTCGCGTTATTCTTCCACTTGGTCTTCTGGCAATGTTTTTTCCGACTTACCCATACTACCCCCTATTATTCTACAAATTGCCATCTTTGCACCTCATGATTTTTTTTTCGTACAAATTGCATGTTCAACCCCCTCCCTTCGCGTTACTCTTCCACTTAGCCTTCTGGCAATGTTTTTTTCTACTTACTCATACTACCTCCTATTATCCTACAAATTGCCATCTTTGCACCTTATGACTTTTTTTTCGAAAAAAATATGCATGTTAACCCCCCTCCCTTCGCGTTATTCTTCCACTCAGCCTTCTGGCAATGTTTTTTCCTGCTTACTCATACCACCTTCTCTTATTCTACAAATTGCCATCTTTGCACCTTATAACTTTTTTTTCGTGAAAAAATTGCATGTTTAACCCCCTACCCTTCCGTTATTCTTCCAGTGTGCCTTCTGGCTGTCCGCCTTACGCTATGTCGGTAACAATCGAACCTGTGAACGATAAAATTACCCTTGCACCTAGTGACCCTTACCCCTCCGTAGCCAGCTCTCAGTCTATATATCTTTCAGTAAGTTACATACTCTTTTTTTGAATATAGAATCAAGAAATCACAACAGTCACTCTAGGACTTTCAAGTATTCGAAGAGTGGGAAGAGTAGGGAAGAGTCGGATTGCTGGCAACTTTGTCTCTAGTGTTCTGTTCTTTGTTTTAGTGGATCTATTATTTTTATAATCGTAATTTTTATGTTGGCTGCATATTATAATCCTCGTCTGATGCACAAGAATCAAGTTCAAGTGAAGTCGCAGCATGTGTATTTACGTAAAATCGCAACGATCGCTTTTTGATATTAGATGGTCAATGGGGGGAAAACGTGAAAGTAAGCGAGGGTGTTTCATTGGATACTACGTAGCTTCAAATTTATGGGAAACATGGTAGACTTTTAATGCTAGATGGCCAATGGACGTAGAACGTCAAAGTAAGCGAAGGGTGTTTTATTGGTCAATTCGTAGCTTTGAATTCAGAGGAAACTATTTGTGTGTAAATTTTGGAGAGAAACATCAATTTCAGAGTAAGAACCAGTTAGAATCAACGCTGCTACTGATCGATGTCTTTCAGTGGGTAAAATATCCTTTTGTTGAATAGAATCAAAAAATCAGAACAATCACTTGGTGTTCTGTTTTTTGTGTTAGTGGGTCTATTATTTTTAAAATCAATTTATGGTGGTATGAAATGCCGCAGCATGTGCACTTAGCTCAAATCGCTACGATCGCTATTTGATGTTAGATGGTCAATGGAGGGAAAGCGTGAAAGTAAGCGAGGGTGTTTTATTGGATACTACGTAGCTTCAAATTTATGGGAAACATATTTTTTTTTCAATCGATGTCCAAAGTAGACTTTTAATGCTTGATGGCCAATGGAGGTGAAACGTGAAAGTAAGGAGGATGTTTTATTGGTCAATTTGTAGCTTTAAGTCTAGAGGAAAGCATGTGTGTGTATATGTTTGAGAGTAACATCAATTTCAGTCAGAAAGGGAGAATCAACTTTGCTACTGACCGATGTCTTTCAGTAAGTTACATACTCTTTTTTTGAGTTTAATGAAAAAGTTAGAACCGTCACTCTAGAACTTCATGATTGTTCAATTCAAGAATCAAAGAGTTAGTAATCATGCCTTTATACCGATCACCTTCGACTGTTACGTTCTGGCCATCATCTTTTTTGAAGATGTACGATCCACCAGCCTATAAAGGGCACCAAACAGTCAATTTTGGCTAAACAAAATTCGCTTATGAAAATCAGGCAACAACAACATTTATAAGTTTAACGTGACCCACCTACCCGAAGGCTTATGGCCACGACCCCAATGGGTGCGGAATTGGGATACGCCCAATTAGCGCACTTCGTACACTAAGTACACAGCTTTCAGTGTGGTTTCGGATTTCTCAAGTCCTACGCCCTTACTGATAGAAGGAGACACTATCCAATCTCTACTAGCTATGGAGGCTAGTTCCCGAGTTGTATACGCAACTCACACGCCGAGGTGGATCAGAACCCCTCTAGCCCAGCATGCTGGCTTTCAACCACTGCCACCACGAAACCAATCCTGATAGGGAGACAGGAAGGCAGCTAAGGCGCCCAAGGATGCCAAAGCCGACCAACCTGCGGGCAAGCCCTCCCGTGGTACGAATCATAATACGTCATTCGTAGGACATGTTTCGGGAATTTCTTCCCTCGCAATTAAGGACCTTGAGTATCCATGCCTTGCTGAGGCAGGTAAGGGTTACTGCGCGGGTTCACCAAGCCCGTCGACAATGCTATGGAATCAGTACGTACGCCCCAGAAGTCCGAGTGGTGTAAGAACCCTCACTCTTCAAAGCCAGGACGGCGCACCTTTCAACCACTATTGTCGCCCTGCGCCACAATTCCCCTAAGGGATAAACCAAGCACCTTATCACTACCTATTTCCGGGGAACGAATCCCTCTGTGAGTCTACATTTATTGCCCTCGATCTTATTGCAAAAACCTCTTTCGCGAAGTAGCCCACTTGTACGTACCTGTCATATGACTCAATCAATCTACATACATTCTGGCGTATTCCAACCGTAGTTGTGATGCCTTCGAGGATGACCCTCCTCAACTCATAATATTCAAAACAGTCAAACAAAATATGTTTCCAATCTCAGGCAATCTCGTTTTGGACCCATTCGGTGAATCTACGCGTTGCTTGATGATAATTTGGCTTCAATTCTTGCACTATTTGGGTTTTGTAAGCACACAAACCAAGATCCTTCGCAAAATCTTCCATAAAGTGGATGGACACAGATCCAATTCCTGTGCTCGATGGCGGATGGACTCCTTCGGGTCTTCCTCAATGCTACATTCTACAGTAGCAATAGCTTCTTCTGTACGGCATCTCTGGGGATGCAGATTATCAATAAGAGTAAACTTGGTGCGAAAATGTTCCATGGTTAATCGAATTAACTGTTCTGATGGACGATCTTGTCGACGATAAAATGGACGTTGTGAGATACGTATTCCGCACAGAACCATTATTTTCGAAATAAAATTTCACTATTTGCAAGCGTTGTTGAGGCGTGGGTCTATTCATGACGAACTTCCAAATCAAACTGAGAATAAGTCACTTGTCAGCTGTTAAATCGGTCGCCATCTTGAGGGGTAAAGCCAACTCAAAGTTTAATGGTACCTCGAAAAAAACACCTGCAGTGGAACCACAAGCGCTCGACTCGACAGTAATCCCTTTACCCCTCCTTCCGACGACCCTTCTTCAAGACGAGTCCAGTAAAATCGGTACCACGTGCGATCAACAATGTCTCTTTTGTCGATTTTATCGACACGTCCACTGTCGGGTACAATCAGTTTGCCGACAATAGTCGTGTAAGTTATATAGTCTTTTTTTCATTGAACTGCTGCCAGTGCTGCCACTCCAACTTTTATGTGATCGGTAGATTTCGTCGTAAAAAATCGGTAGATTCCGATCAGTTGAATAATTTTGGTTTGAACTAAGTTTAAATCTTAAATTTCATTGCTCTTCATTTTCAAAATAAAAAAAAATGGAGGAGCAATGTAATACACCAAATGTTCTTATACTTATCAGGAATTTTCACCCATCAAACTTCGACTGATCTATATTTCCATTACTTTCTACTTATAGACTAGAATGCGCGCCCCACCTGAGCTTTGTCTGGGGGTAGTTCCAAAATGGAAAAACCCAATTTTGCGAATACCCAGAATTACCCTACAGCGGAAGAAACTTTATGCATCTCCGTATACCAAACCGTGCTTGGGTTTTTCCAGGATCGTTTTGCACCGACAAACAACAATGCTAGGTACCTAACAACAGGTTCATTTGCCTAACACCTGTAATATAAACACCTCTCAAATGGGATCTCTGCACGTACAGGCTACGCTTCTAAATACAAATTCTTTTTATTGGTGAGATACTGAGATGTTATGATAATCGAATAAAAGTTTTTGGAAAAATTATTTTTATTGTAGTTTTGTATATTAGAAGACTGAAACCCATAATTCCTCAACCGGCTCAACCAATACTTTAAGGATTTTTCAACGATTATACAAATTTGGGCCTTAACGGCAATGAAATTTTATAGCCATGACAAATTTCCCTTTTTTAAACTTTGATATTCGAAATTCCCAACCAAAAAAACCTCAAAAAGTGACAGATATCAGTCAACGTTTTTGGGACAGACGATATTTCCTTGTCGAGATAACGAACTTAGCCGAGCGCTTGTCGAGATATCCTTCTCAAGTATTGTTGGTACCGAATTCTCTTCGACTCGACAGTGACGTACCCGACTTCGATGTCGAGATCGATACGCTGTCGAGCGCTTGTGGTTCCACCACTGGTATTTGTAATTACGTCTATCAAACATGGCGCGCAATTTGAATCTTGGGATCTCATTGACACACCCTCCAGAACTTATGTTCTACGCTACTGTTTCTAGTAGGCGCAGATCCTCCAACATCTTCCTCATTTTTCTCCTATCCTCAAACAATTTACGAGGGCTCCCGTTGATCGTTTATGCAAAACCATCGTAGCAACTTGCTCCAGTAATCCCATAAACCAGCCAGACGTCTTGAGAGCTGCCAGAGTGGGTGGCTGGCCGAGTCAACCACACCCCGACCAATCCTGGCAGTAACGAACATGAGTGGCTACGCGTAACATATCGACTTGGAAAAATAGCTACATCACGAATAATGACAATCAAATTTTCACCATTTCGATAATAATTTTTGATAATCAAACCGTGCTCCATATTCACTTAGGACCGTATTCATAGTCAACCCTCAAGGTGAGGGTGAATGTGAGTTTGAGTGTCAGATAGCGTTTGATTAGCTGTAGCCGTTCCATAAAGGATACTCAGTGAGTGGAGTGCCAGCCTCAACTTGAGGGGAGGCGCTTGCACCAATGAAATAAGAATGCATTATAAAACGGTTACAGCTATTCAAGGGCGATCTGATACTCACACTCACCGTCACATTGAGGGATGAGTATGAATAAGGCCCTTAGTCTCATCTGTCAAATTTCACTATGTCACATCATAATCATGTGACATTTTGACTGTTAAACATGATGCGCAATTCAAATTTTTTTCGTTCTCATTGAAACACCTATCATAATTCGTCTTATCTTCTACGCTACTGTCTCTGGTAGGTGCAGAGCCTTCAACATCTTCCTCAGTTTTCTCCTATCCTCAATCAATTTACGAGGGCTCCGATTGATCGTTTATGCAAAATCATCGTAGCAACTTGCTCCAGTAATCCCATAAACCAGCCAGACGTCTTGAGAGCTGCCAGAGTGGGTGGCTGGCCAAGTCAACCACATCCCGACAAATCCTGACAGTAACTAACATGAGTGGCTTCTCGTAAAATATCAACTTGGTGCTCCATATTTACTTAGGACCGTATTCATAGTCATCTCTCAAGGTGAGGGTGAGTGTGAGACTGAGTGTCAGATCTACCTTGAGTAGCTGTAGCCGTTTCATGAAGTATACTCAGTGAGTGGAGTGCCAGCCTCAACTTGAGGGGAGGCGCTTGCACCAATGAAATGAGAATGCTTTATGAATCGGTTACAGATATTCAAGGGCGATCTGATACTCACACTCACCTTCACCTTGAAGGATGACTATGAATACGGTCCTTAGTCTCATCTGTCAACTTATACTATGTCACTTCATAATCATGTGACATTTTTACTGTTAAACATAACTCACAATTCAAATTTTTCGTTTCGTTCTCATTGAAACACCTATCAAAACCAGTCTTATCTTCTACGCTACTGTTTCTTGTAGGCGCAGATCCTCCAACATTTTCCCCATTTTTCTCCTATCCTCAAACAATTTACGAGGGCTCCCGTTGATCGTTTATGCAAAACCATCGTAGCAACTTGCTCCAGTAATCCCATAAACTAGCCAGACGTCTTAAGAGATGCCAGAGTGGGCGGCTGGCCAAGTCAACCACACCCCGACAAGTCCTGACAGTAACTAACATGAGTGGCTTCTCGTAAAATATTAACTTGTTGCTCCATATTTACTTAGGACCGTATTCATAGTCATCTCTCAAGGTGAGGGTGAGTGTGGGACTGAGTGTCAGATCGCCCTTGAGTAGCTGTAGCCGTTTCATGAAGTATACTCAGTGAGTGGAGTGCCAGCCTCAACTTGAGGGAGGCGCTTGCACCAATGAAATGAGAATGCTTTATGAAATTGTTACAGCTACTCAAGGGCGATCTGATACTCACACTCATCTTCACCTTGAGGGATGACTATGAATACGGTCCTTAGTCTCATCTGTCAACTTACACTATGTCACTTCATGATCATGTGACATTTTTACTGTTAACATAACTCGCAATTCAAATTTTTCGTTTCGTTCTCATTGAAACACCTATCAAAACCAGTCTTATCTTCTGCGCTACTGTTTCTTGTAGGCGCAGATCCTCCAACATCTTTCCCATTTTTCTCCTATCCCCAAACAATTTACGAGGGCTCCTGTTGATCGTTTATGCAAAACCATCGTAGCAACTTGCTCCAGTAATCCCATAAACCAGCCAGACGTCTTGAGAGCTGCCAGAGTGGGTGGCTGGCCGAGTCAACCACACCCCGACAAATCCTGACAGTAACTAACATGAGTGGCTTCTCGTAAAATATCAACTTGGAAAAATTCTGCTTCACGAATAATGGCAATCAAACTTTCACTATTTCGATAATAATTTCTGAAAACTAAACAGTTCTCCATATTTACTTAGGACCTTATTCATAGTTATCCCTCAAGGTGAGGCTGAGTATCAGTGTGAGTGTTAGATCGCCCTTGAGTAGCTGTAGCCGTTTTATAAAGTGTACTCAGTGAGTGTAGTGCCAGTCTCAACTTGAAGGGGGGCGCTAGCGCCAATGAAATGAGAATGCTTTATGAAACGGTTACAGATATTCAAGTACGATCTGATACTCACACTCACCCTCACCTTGAGGGATGACTATGAATACGGTCCTTAGTCTCATCTGTCAACTTACACTATGTCACTTCATGATCATGTGACATTTTTACTGTAAAACATAACTCGCAATTCAAATTTTTCGTTTCGTTCTCATTGAAACACCTATCAAAACCAGTCTTATCTTCTACGCTACTGTTTCTTGTAGGCGCAGATCCTCCAACATCTTTCCCATTTTTCTCCTATCCCCAAACAATTTACGAGGGCTCCTGTTGATCGTTTATGCAAAACCATCGTAGCAACTTGCTCCAGTAATCCCATAAACCAGCCAGACGTCTTGAGAGCTGCCAGAGTGGGTGGCTGGCCAAGTCAACCACACCCCGACAAGTCCTGACAGTAACTAACATGAGTGGCTTCTCATAAAATATCAACTTGGTGCTCCATATTTACTTAGGACCGTATTCATAGTCATCTCTCAAGGTGAGGGTGAGTGTGAGACTGAGTGTCAGATCGCCCTTGAGTAGCTGTAGCCGTTTCATGAAGTATACTCAGTGAGTGGAGTGCCAGCCTCAACTTGAGGGGAGGCGCTTGCACCAATGAAATGAGAATGCTTTATGAAACGGTTACAGCTACTAAAGGGCGATCTGATACTCACACTCATCTTCACCTTGAGGGATGACTATGAATACGGTCCTTAGTCTCATCTGTCAACTTACACTATGTCACTTCATGATCATGTGACATTTTTACTGTTAAACATAACTCGCAATTCAAATTTTTCGTTTCGTTCTCATTGAAACACCTATCAAAACCAGTCTTATCTTCTACGCTACTGTTTCTTGTAGGCGCAGATCCTCCAACATCTTCCTCATTTTTCTCCTATCCCCAAACAATTTACGAGGGCTCCTGTTGATCGTTTATGCAAAACCATCGTAGCAACTTGCTCCAGTAATCCCATAAACCAGCCAGACGTCTTGAGAGCTGCCAGAGTGGGTGGCTGGCCAAGTCAACCACACCCCGACAAGTCCTGACAGTAACTAACATGAGTGGCTTCTCATAAAATATCAACTTGGTGCTCCATATTTACTTAGGACCGTATTCATAGTCATCTCTCAAGGTGAGGGTGAGTGTGAGACTGAGTGTCAGATCGCCCTTGAGTAGCTGTAGCCGTTTCATGAAGTATACTCAGTGAGGAGTGCCAGCCTCAACTTGAGGGGAGGCGCTTGCACCAATGAAATGAGAATGCTTTATGAAACGGTTACAGCTACTCAAGGGAGATCTGATACTCACACTCACCTTCACCTTGAGGGATGACTATGAACACGGCCCTTAGTCTCATCTGTCAACTTTCACTATATCACTTCATGATCATGTGACATTTTTACTGTTAAACATAGCTCGCAATTCAAATTTTTCCTTTCGTTCTCATTGAAACACCTATCAAAACCAGTCTTATCTTCTACGCTACTGTTTCTGGTAGGCGCAGATCCTCCAACATCTTCCTCATTTTTCTCCTATCCTCAAACAATTTACGAGGGCTCCTGTTGATCGTTTATGCAAAACCATCGTAGCAACTTGCTCCAGTAATCCCATAAACCAGCCAGACGTCTTGAGAGCTGCCAGAGTGGGTGGCTGGCCGAGTCAACCACACCCCGACAAATCCTGACAGTAACTAACATGAGTGGCTTCGCGTAACATATCGACTTGCAAAAATGTCGGCTTATATATATTAGAGAATGCCCACGATGATGTGCCAGACCATATACGGCGGACGGGACTTATTTAAATTGACACTTAGTGATAAATCTATCGTTGCCAGAAAGGCAATGTAATATGCCCGAGAAGCTATGTTGATATATGTAATATTTCATAAAGTTGAAATATTCCGAGATAAGTTATGAGGAACGGTATTCTCTGACGGTGTTTACTTATTGAGATGTAATAGATTAGTTGTAGACGTATTTGGAAGTTTTCTTTGTTCAGCCTCATTAGCTTTGTTGGGTTGTCAGACGTTCTATCTTCGGAAAGAGTTTTTGCTGTCTTTATAGGATATGCTGGAAGATTTTGTTACAATATAGAATATGATTTTTGGCAGCAGATGTCTGCAGTTCTTTAGAGTTCAGTTGCCGCAAATCTTGAGAGATGTTATCAAATTATTACCTATACACATAATGCAAGCAAAAAAATTTTTACTCATCTGTTACTCTGCAAGTCTTTTCAGATACCCATCGGGCATCTCATATTTTCTGTAAAAAATCGAAAAAACACGTTGCTAAGGAATATTTTAACAAAAAGGATGAGTGCTGGTGCACCTACACGAATGCTTTTTGTTGAAAAATTTCACTTCTCAATGGGTTTTTCTCGATTTTTTCGCAGGATAATTGAATGCCTGATGGGTATTTCACAAGACTATTTCTAAAAATTAGGGAGATAAAGATAGGAAACGCCCCTACAACTCTAGGACTAAAATCCGACTACGTTTTTCGGTTAGTTAAATTATTCTGACACATAGATGGCGCTAAAAATGATAAATTTTTCAATACAGAAAATTATTATAATGGGCGCCAATTCGAATTGAATTATTCCTACGTATTACATCAAATTTAGACGTCGACCCGAGAAAAACATCCTGATCGACAAAACAAAGGTAGTGCTTTGCTTCGTGATCAGAATGTTATTTTTCGTCTCAACATTGTGTTAAATGAATTGATATTAATGAAATGCGATATTGTATAGCTACAGTTTTATTAGAAATCATTATTCGCAAACAAAGTAATAACGAAATTAAATACAAATCAATAATTTTTTACCTATCAGTTACCGAATCATCAAAACAATTGTAAATAAACCAAAATCTGAAAATGGAATTGAAAAACAGGATAGAGCTTCTCTATTTGTTTTTATTTGATCTGTGGAAAAATGCTCATTGCACATTGTATAAAATCTGTGTAGATCAATTTCTCTTCGGCCAGAAAACTCCATTTGAGGGCACTGAAATTAAAAAGTAATGAAACAGAGGTACATGACTGGATACAATTCACAAAATAGTGAGGTATGTATTGGTCCTTTGGCGGTCAAAACTGAAAATGTATATCAGAAAACCTATGATCACAGAAAATACTCTCAGTGAAAAGTGCTATGTGAGGAAAAATAATTGACAAAGGAAAATCAAGAAGAAAGACAATGAATGACAAGAGAGGTACGAATATATTGTTGGATTTGGTTTCTCATCTTGTAGTGTTAAATAAGTGGTACTCCTTTAGAAAATTTATAAAAAAAAGAAAAAGATCACCTATTATATACCTCATCTCACAAATATTCATTTAGATAATAGTACTATGGAAATATAGATATATTCAATGAAATGTCATCAAAATACATAACGATGAAAGTGCAGTCCAAGTACTGAATGAATCAGCTAGTGCTAAATTGTTGAACTCAAGTTATTTGGAGAATTATTGCAGAAATCAAATCATTCGTTATTTCACAAAGATATCTATTCGATCTATTCCAATATGAGAAAATGTTTCAAAAAGAAAATAATTATACATATTCAGTAAGACTTACCGATATTCTCATTATCGAAAACCTTGTCCTTCTAGATTGTCATGGAAATTCTAGAAGGATCTCTTGATGTTGTAGGAATTTCTGCAGAAGAAAAATCTTGAAAAATGGATTCGATTTGAGGAAATATTTCAAAAAAAGAATAATTATACATATTTGGTAAGACTTACCGATATTCTCATTATTGAAAACATTGTCATTGTAGATTGTCGTGGCAGTTCCAGAAAGATCTCTTGATGTTGTAGGAATTTCCACAAAACGAAAATCTTGAAAAATGGATTCAATTTGGAAAAATGTTTCAACCAATAAATAATTATACATATTTGGTAAGACTCACCGATATTTCCAAAAACAGTTTCATTGCTGCCATACAGTTTTTCCATACAAAAACCATTCAAAATTGCGCGATGCTGATAGGTAGAAATTAAGACGATGGTCATACACCTGATACAGTTTTCTATATTCTCACGATACAAACGTTCATATCTGTATTTCCCTGGTTTTCATCTGATTCTTACAATTTCATCATACAAAAAATCTCACGGCGTTAAAGATTCTGCAATGACATTTTTCCAAGGAATCCCTGGGGAAAGTACCCGAAGTAACTAAGACCAATTTGACGTAATTGAGTGGCATGTCCAAGAAATGTTGTCCACTTTATCTCAAGAGTTTTATGGCCGAATTCATGTCATTAAGGACAGAAACGTGATGTCCGTGAGTCGGACATCATGACCGTAAGGTTGACGTAAGCTCTACGTGCTGTCATATCTCAGTGGAATTACCACGAGAAGTACTTAGAGTCTAGTTTTTTGTGAAATAGACTAATTAACAAAATTATTAAGGGATGGGTTCAATTTCTTCTAAGGTCTACTCAGATCAAATATGCAATGGTGAGTTTTTCATTCATCAGTTAATTGCTGTTTATCATCAGCAACACTTTCAGTCAGTGACTTGGGATAGTGCTTATATAATTACATAGATCGTTAAAAGGAACAGAAAAAAACGAAACTCATTTATAGTTAAAACATTGTTTGGGCTTTTTCAATTATATGTTTTTGTTGAGGTTTCGAGTGAACTGTACAAAAAAATAATTAAATAAGGGCTTGGTTCCGAGGCTTTATATCATGAAATTTATTCAATAGTCAAGAACCATCGAAGAAAATGAAATCCTTCCTGGATTCTTGAGACTTGTTGTCCAATAAGCTGATGTCTCCGTAGTTCAACTGGCCAGAGAATTGGAGCTTTGGAAATTTCTTCCAATGTGGAGGTCTTGTTGTTAAAATATTGATGGTTCTTTGTTATCCCAAACTGGGAGGAAACAAAACTCGCACTTCACGGAAGCGAACAATTTAACTGGAAAATTTAAAATAAAACGAATTGTATTCAGATCACAAAATTGATCAATTAAAGGAATTGAAATTTCAACACATTGTTCATTTTGATATGGTGAATTTAAATTAAGGGGAACGTTTTACGACATCTGTTGATGAATCAAACAGATAAAAATAGAAAACAAAAGAATTTTACGGAATAAAAAAATTCTTCAAACTTTCAACTTTCAAATAATCAATTTTCGTTACTCTTTGAACTTTTTTGTGATTTTTGACAGTTCTCAGAGAACAATCATCGATAAATTGGTGGAATTTTTATTATTGTAGCCGATATGTTTTTGATATCACCAGATAGTTGCCTTATGAACTTTTCGGTTATTGACATGATAGCTGCTCCCTTCAATTTTCCTAGTCTCAGGTTTCTTTGAAGATATCACCTTGTAAATTCTTTGGTCTTCCTCCAAAGCATGTTGGAAAAACTTTGTCTCATCTCCAAGTTGAACTGACGTTTTATTTCTTCGAAGTAGGTTCTATCTCACTTAAAAGTTTTATACTTCATGTATGCAACAATTGTTTAATTGATTTTCATTATCAACTTTTCCTTTAGCTGGATTAGTCCTGTTAGTATTTTGTGTCTTGACTACTGTTCTCACAATCTGTGCGATTCTGTTCGCATATTGCTATGAATGAATCTTGTTATCCAAGCAATATTGCTATCTCCCAAATTCATAGCAATAATGACTATGGAATTGCATATTCTGTTTCGACTATTATAGCAATGTTGGTGATAAATTTTGCCTTAGTAATATTGCTTCGAGAATCGGCAATCCAAAAGCTGGAAACTCTGTAATATATGATATTTGAACTACTATTTTGAGGTTTTGTTATAACATTTCTGTCCAATTTTCTTAGGGACATTGAAGCCAGGACCCTTCCTACTGTCTCACAAATCTGATAAATCAAACCTGCATTGAGAACATTTCCTTCAGAGAAATGAAGAAAATCATTCATAATAGTTCATGTGGTTTCATTACCTGGACAGAGCACATCATAGGAGATTAAGGAATCGAAATATTCACAAAAGATTCAATTTTGTATGCTTCATAAATATCTAATTTAAGGAATTTCTACGAACTACAGTATCTTCCAAAATTCCCGAACATCTGCACAAAAACTCTCACACGACCAGAGACAATACCGAAAATTGTGTGGTACAGATGGCCACTTTGTGTTAAAGCAGCAATTTAAACTTTATTCCTCCGATAAGATCTCACCACTTATCTGGTAGTTGCACAGCATGGGCTTCAAGCTCACATGTTAACCGTAGGAGGGCCATTTGTAAATGTTTATCGCTATCGACGGTATTTCACGTAATTAGATGCGGGTACCATGGTCTAATGAGGAACTCTATGAAATAGTCATTACCGACAGAATCTCCTTCATCATTGTCTCATTCTCAGCAAGAAGTGAGTATTTGTCTGGAATGATATTATCTAATGAAATAATCGTTCATCAATGTGGGATCGTTTTAGTCTTTCCAGAGGGAGTTCCGGAAGCTTATAGGTTATTGGGGATTATTTCGATCCTTTATTGCATCAGTTTCTGGAGGTTTTTGGATACTCATTTCAGGAAATTGATCCATTAGTTTTCAACTTTGACGACTTGAAGATATCATTGAAGCCATTCAATGGACATTCCATAATGAAGAACTTTACGAAATTCGCATAACTCCTCTATCGCTATTGGAAACATCTGTCAACAGCTTGAAAAATTTAAAGGAATTAAATTTCGAATCTCCTCAACTCGATACTGTTTTTGCAACTGCGGTATAGATAGATCGCCATTCTTTTCCAGAGTCCTACTGAACTGTAATATCTGAAAAAGCTTCAAGGCGTCTAGAAACCGAAGTTTCCTTACAATCTCCACAAAATATACACTGATCAGTTCTGTTAAAGCCATTTATATGATACCTATTGTGACTATGTTAGGTTAGAAAGCCAGTGAAAGAGGCGTTACGTTCTATTCCTACTGAGAACCAAATACTTTTTTGACCCCGCCATTTTGAAGTTCCGAGAGTACTTTCTGAAATGATATTTTCCCAGAAGATTCCATCAGGGTGTTGTTTTTCAGTATTACCAAAAATCCTTTCAAGACAACAAAATACAACACAAGAAACCTTCTAACTGAGGTTGGTGCAAAACGGGGTACCATACTAGTCTGGCGTATGATACCAGAGCACAGGGAAAAACCTCAGTAGAAAAACCCTGTCTCGCCGTTTTTACAAAATTGAAACTTTTCGAATAAATACCTTCAGTATTCATATACAAAATATTCAATTCATGCTCTTTGGCCAGGAGGGTCTTTTAAACCAGGTCTGGCATTCCAACTGATAATTTTCTGAATCTCTTGTGGCGTTTTTGCTTCCTTTCTGGCAAATTCCTCTGATTCCGGATTGACCAGAAACCCGAAATAGTTTTGGGTAGTATGCTTGTTTTTTCATTCTAACTTCACCCTTAACATCGAGTTGAAGTTCTTCTCGATGCTCACTATTTTGATCATAACATCACTAGGTGAGTTCGCTGATGTGATGAAGGTAGTTGTGCAGAGAAGATCAGGCTTTCTGACTCTGAATTCTCTCATAACCTGTACCTTCCTTTCTTCCTATTGATCAAGCTGTAGAGACGAAAGAGAAAGAAACGCTAATAGTGGCATATATCAGGTTGTTGAAAATAAACAACTTATTTTTATTATCGACTTGAGCCTATTAGCTTAGAAAGGGTGTAATTTCTCACACCCCCTAGCAATCGGCTATAACACTCCCTATTTAGGGGATCATTCACTCATCCCGGATATCAGGGGGATTGAGCTCTGAGGTCTTCGGTGTTCTTCTGCTCCTGAGTCCTTGGCTGTTCGTCCTTCGTTGCTTGCTCCTGGATTTCCCGGTTGACGTCCTGGGAGTCGGTCTTGCAATATTTCCCTCCATGGCCTTTTGCATTATTTGTACATGTTGTCATCCAAACCTAACTCCTTGAGATTGGACCCGAGGCTCTTAGGAATAATTCCTGTGGTTGATAGGAGAATGAGAAAGGTTCTGGTATTAGACATTTCCCACTGCCTTTTGATCAGAAGTTCAAGCTCTCGATATTTCGAAATTTTTTCAGCGTATTTTTGACGTAGATTGTTGTTATTCGGGATGGCTACGTCTATAAGTATTGCTCTCTTCTCTTTTTTCTTCACTAGAATGATGTCTGGCCTGTTATTAGCAACTGTTAAATTTGTAAGTACTGTGCGATCCCAGTACAGCCTGTAATGGTGGTTCTCCAGTATTATTTCAGGCTGATACTTATAATATTGAAATGTTTCGGATTGCAGTATTTTCAGTTGGATGGCGAGCACCTGATGTATTATTTCACAACTGCATCATGTCGACTCTTATATTAATTTCTAGCAAACATTGGCAGCCTCCTGTAATATGTTGGATTGTTTCTGATGTTTGGCATCCGTGGCGGCATCTATCGTCAGTGAGGCTCCTATCCTTTATGATATATTTCTGATAGTTTTAAGTTTGCACTAGAATGAATGGCAAGGAGAAAAACTTCTGTTTCAGGAAACAATCTTCCAGAAGTCAGACAATAGTTCGACGCAGGAATGTCGACATGTTCCTGGGTGACCTTGTTCAGGTGTCTTCCATGTCTGGCTTTTCTCTCCATCTTGAATCTTATCA
This sequence comes from Propylea japonica, assembly GCA_013421045.1. NCBI lineage: Eukaryota > Metazoa > Arthropoda > Insecta > Coleoptera > Coccinellidae > Propylea > Propylea japonica. The sequence continues at coordinate 2,016,927 of CM024248.1, read as the reverse complement.
CTATCCGTTTATGTGATGTTTTATTTTATTTATATTATTATATATGCTACAATATCAATTTTCTGAATCTTGAACTCAACATTACAAAAGACTCACATGTGAAAAACAACATAGACTTCGTCTAAAATTCACGCTCCATATTGAGCTCTCGAAACGAACTATCCTCAGGCGTTCAACAAAAACAATCGATCTTTGTATCGCCTAAACCCACGGATTCAACCATATTATGTCTGTCAGATGCCGAACCGTTCGGCAATATCTATCGATAGGCGAAAGAAACACACAAACACAAAGCGCTAATTGCGACATATTTCCTCGTGAATTACTGGAACCTTTGTAGTCTACATAACCATTGTAGTTGCTGCCGTATCGCCACTGCAGATACCATTGTATAATAATTATGCGGTCCCATTTACATACCGAGATGTATTGAATTGGTTCATCGAAATCGGCTCTCATTTACTTTTCGATAATACGCCGTTTCAAATCACACGATGTTTCGCG
>CM024248.1:1955868-2016323 GCA_013421045.1 Propylea japonica | reverse complement strand
AAAAAGTTTAGTAAACATGGAATATTTCCTTCCCCATACTTATTCACCTTCATTCTTCATGATCTTCCTTAGACCTCACACAATTTCGATAATGAAAATGTTCTTCGCGATGCTCGAATTTTTGAATTCACTTTATGTTTCAGCAATGTCGAGGTTACACCGTTTGCTTCACATAGCAAAAGCAAGCTTAACTCTATCAAGACAAATACAGAAAGATAAAAGCTGTAAAAAAACGTGACCTTCGTCTCCAAAAGAAGACAAAACAATAAAAATTTTCAACTTATCTTATTGTGATCTACCTTGATCCCCACATTCTTTCGATATATCCAGCAGCAAACCGCCCAACAGAAATGAAAGTACCAAGGATACTACACAAGTACAGCTTTGCTGAAACATTTAGGAAATTCGAAATATCGATGCATCACGAAGAACAAGCCCTGAAACCCCTGAAAGCACGAAGATCTGCAGACTACAGGTGATTTTATCTATGACCTGTCGTCGTTTAAATCATCTCGAGCCAGCTGGCGGGCAACCAGACCCAAAGAAATACAAGCATATAAATTTAAACGAGCGTTAGAGATGAGATCACCGGGCCAGTAATTGGGTCCCGCATCGGAATCCTAAGACGAAAATGAATTGCGTTTCGGACCATAGAACTCGATAATTGAAATTTTCGACTTTCGCCGAAACGTGCCATGGCTAACCTTGAAGCGATTTTTAGGAGATCGCTGAAGGTACTACGTGCCCACAAACGAGGAATTGTTGAGAACCTTGTAGATAACAGATACTCGAGTTAATTGAATTTGGGGTATTGAAGATTCGATTGCTGATAAAAAAATGTATATTGAAGTTTCATAAGTTGAGATAATAGTGATGGCGTTTTTTGGGGTGACCTCATTTCGAAGACGTTTTCAAGTTCGAGTGTTGGAAAAGTTGGCAACATCGGTTTGAAGGAAAATTGAATTTATGGTCCTATTAAAACTAATTCCTTTATCTTATTTTCGCTTTGAATTATTCACAAAAACACTTATAGAATCCATGTTTTCGACTTGGAATTTTAGAAATTTTCAGTACTTAAAAATTCACCATAATGACATGTTTGCTGTGCGTTTTCATTCCACTATTTATTGAAAAAATATTTCAGAAATTTTCAAGCAAATATTGACTATAAAGCAAAATTTAAAACCATCCACATGGAGTGAAATTTGATTGACTGAAACAATTCTCGAAGAAATTCAATTGGAGAACGCAATTCTGAAGAGAAAGCTAAAAAATAGTTTGAAATGAAGTTATCAGTGAATTGGAAAACAAGAATGATGAAATAATATAGAAGAAAGAAAAAGAAGGTAAGGGATGATTTTGCACAGAACAATAACTGACTAAGGAATTCCAATTTCAAAGTCAATAGAATAAAAACGATTGAAATTATTTAAAAAGATTTGGAAGGAGATGAAGATAGACCTAAAAAACCCGACTGAATATCGAAATAATTACAGAAATGAAGACAATAATTTTTTTCAGGAAAAAAACCCGAAAAGTTGAAAAAAAAAGAGAGAAGAATAAATATTGAGTGAATATTCAATCGTATGGAATAAAAAGCGAAAAAGAAATAAATAGGAAAATTTGATAAATTTACACAGAAAATATTCAACAAAAGAAAGGATACTTAGAAGGAACGAAATTAATTAAAAACATGTATTTAGTGATTTGAAATGAAGATGAATAAATTCTTATCCAGGTTTTTAATATACAATGTTTTTTTTTATCCTTTTGAGATGTGTCCAAAAAGCTGATTTTATGAAAAAAACTAACAGAATTTCATTGTTAATATGTTTTCCATCTTTCAAAAATTATATTTTGGCTCAGCAATCATCTCACTGTATATATCACATTTCAAGCAGAGTCAATCAATTTTGAATGATCTATTCATGTCTTCAAAAACACAGAATGATGATTCTCTTAAAAACTTTATAAGTTTTCACTCCAAGTCTCTGAAACAGAAATAATTAAAAAAAAATAATTAAGTTGAAGTGCTCCTGCGAGAATCTTTGCACTTATTTATCAGGAGCAAATTGGTCTTGAAAAAATTTTTGCTTAACAGTAAAACTGAAAAAAAAAATAAATGAAAAGGATAATGAAACGTTTCGGTGTCTATATCAGGCACCTTCTTCAGACAAACTTGTAAAATCTTCAGAATTGTGTGTTTTTTCATTTGCAATCAATCAATGTCAAATCAGAAAAATGAAATGGAATGACAATGTCAATCAGATTGCAAATAAAAAACACACAATTCTGAAGATTTTACAAGTTTGTCTGAAGAAGATGTCTGATACTGATATCCTTTTCAATTATTTCCTTTTTCAGTTTTACTGATAGGCAAAAATTTTTTCAAGACCAATTTGCTCCTGATAAATAAGTGCAAAGATTATCGTAGGAGCACTTCATCTTAATTAAAAATTTTTCAATTATTTCTGTTTCAGAGACTGGTAGTGAAAACCTGTAAAGTTTTCCAGAAATGCAGAATCCTCCCAGAATATATTTCAATCGATAACAAAATGAAGAAGTATTTTGCAATTTTATAGATTTTGTCGGACACATAGAAGATCATCAATCCATTTTATCATAATAAATACTCACAGATGACATTCTTGAACGACGTAAATCAATTTTATATCTTTTCCTCAATGACCATGAAGAAACACTTATGAAGAACGGATAACTCAAGAAATTTCACGAATTCTTGAAGAGTAACAGTAATTGAATTATATATGACTAAGTAGTTGCCATTAAAATTGACGCAAAATGCATACCATACCAATCATGTTCTTTATGACAAGACCTTGACAGTTCTTAATTGGCATTATCGACCTATTTTGGCACGGATATGACGGATTTCAATATTCTCAGGAAATGACTCAAAGCGTTCACATAACTTGCTGTATTATAAGTTCAAGGAAAGAAGGACATGTCTTCAACAACATTTAAATGTCAGTGCTCATCATGAGTTATCTATCTTTCAATATGAAGAAAAATAAATAAAAAATCCATCTGCTCGATGAGCAACAATTTGAAACTACTCACTAAGAAGTCTGAACATCACAATGAAGATCACAGGGATCATGTATTGTTGTTTTTGTCGTTGCAGTTCTCGTCTGTCTGGTACTTCTCCTCGCTACTCCTATCTTCACTCTTCACAGTCTGTTCTTCGTCCTTACCAGAAGGAGACTCTGATCCTGTTTGAGGATCTGGAGGAGTAGTTGTCCTTGTCGGAGAAATACGAGGAATCTCTCTTGGTTTCATCTGGAGAAGCTGCGTTTTCTTCGAAGTCATTTCCAGCGATATTGAAGACTTTCGACGTTTGGTTGAGGGGGAAGTTAGAGAATTTGTTGTTTGGTTGAAAATGTTGAAGGAGTCGGCTATCTGTTACTTTACCCATAAAGGATCGAATTTCCTCGAAACATGACTCTTCGCTCAAGTTCCTAGATAATTGCTCTTCTTTGCATATTTCTTTCATCTAGAATTGTTGGACATCTGCCTCATGTTTCTTTAGATGTCTGTCTAAGTTAGTTTGTTGACCAAAACATCTCTCACATAGGGGGCACTTAAATGGTTTTTCCTTATTGTGAATATTCCTTACATGCCTCTGAAGATTACTAGATATACTGAAGGACCTCTCACAGTACCTACATTTATAGGGCTGTTCTCCAGTATGAGTTCTTAAATGTCTAGTGAGATTGGCTGATCTTGGAAACACCTTACCACAAAATTTACAAGCGTATCTGTCTTTCAGCTTGCCACCATTCGTGTCGAAAACTTTAGGAGTTTGTTGTGGTGGTGCGTTTCTCATAAGATCGAAAGGAACTTGATTAACAGGTGGGCTCAACATTGTAGGACTCAGAAATGGAAACCTTTGAGGATATCCAGGGGACGAATTAGAATACGGCAGTGAAAGTCTAGGTAGTTTGTCACCTCCTTGGACTCGATATATAGCTTCTAGCATCATTGGATGTATGGGTTGCGGAGGAAATAACATTCCAGGATAACCAGACATCTGAGGAGAAAATGGTTTGGGTAGGTTGTTTGGCACTGGACTCTTTCTGTCTTCGACAACAATTTCATCCTTCATACTATTTACACTAGGGGTGGTGATATAAGGTTTCTATTTTCATCTTCAACTTGTCTCCTTGACATCAGAAGCGATTTCTTATGATCCATTCGCAGATCTAGAGGTTGGTCTTCATTTTCTTGAGGTCCTGCTGGAGGTCTTCCGGCAGGTGACATATGTGGACCTGGAGATCTTGTGTTTCTGGAGAGATCGAATGGCATCTCATCTCCAGGAGGAACTCTTATTGATAGAGGATAGGTGGCTGCTTGCTTTGGGGAGCTGTGTCCACCTGAGGCAACCAGCATCTTGCGGGGTGATGAATCTTTTTCTCTCATGGTTAATGGCAGTGATATCGGTAGTGGTGGGAGGTACCTGAGCCAGGGAAGGCCCGTTTCCACCAAACTCATGGGAGTTTCAAATGAAGGACCTGGAACAAAAACGCAAAGTCAATATATTTCATTTTGAGGATCTCGATTTCAGGAAAGTATTTTTTTGTTTTCACATTTTCTATACAAGAATTTTTTTTGGAGTTGGCTTATAAGAACTCATTAATATTTCTTTCTGAAATTTTAGGAGGAGCCTTGAGGATGAAGGAACTCTTCGCCTAAAATATTTTCAAGTTTACAGTGTTGCCACGTCTATCTCAAACGCATATCTACTTTCTTATTTCAAATGAAACTATCTATATTTTTAGTTATGTATCGATTCAATACCAAGTTCGCAGTATAACCTTCTTAAAAAATTCCTCTGTCATGCGCTGTTGCCAAGTTATGTGCAAAATCTTAACATTTTTACATTTACATTGCCAGTTTGGAAATGCAATATCTCCATTAGTTTCTATGCGAACGGAACCAAACTCAGCAGTCTCATAGTGAAGAATCATTACATTCACTATTCTGATACATAGTGAGGTTCTTCGAAGGTTTTGCTCCGAAAATGTGGAATAAAAAATTGAAATATTTCACGATTTTCCAATGGCCACCCCATATTTGATTAACAGTATTCGATACTGAATGAAAAATGAATGGCAGTCTCTTTTTACGCTAATTATTTATTTTGAATAGTTTTCGAATGAGATGAAAAATACTGAAATTCTTCAGTATTTATAGGCATGATCTATGGACATAATGCTGTGTGATTATAAGGTGAATTATCATGGACCTATAATACTAACTGGACGTCAAACTTCCTTACTGTCACGTAGAAAAAAGTGGCCGCCATTTGCAGTTTGGGGTGAACCACAAATATTTTGATGTTTTATGCCATCTGTGCTCGAATTCATAGATTTATAATAGGTCCATGCTCGAATTTTGATTGACACATAGACGTTCCTTTGAAAGAAGTGATGAAAAACTAACTCTATATATTAATGTTCTGTGAACTCTGTCATTTCGGTCTATAAAAATTATAAATATTTCCGATTCTTGTGATAAGTTATTAAACAATATTGGTAATTCTAATATTTCAATTCATAGAAAAAGTGACACCTCTCAAATTCACCCCAAACTGCAAATGGCCGCCGTTTGCCTCAAAATTCTTGACAGGTTCGCCATCTAGTTAGTATTATAATTAGTAGTATTATAATCTATGTGAATTATTGGAATGAATTCTATGGTTTAGGCCATGAACATTGGGCCAAGACTACCAAAAGCAAATACAGTTTTTGTGTACACCAAACAGTGACACGTTTTGAATGTAGGGACGCTCGAGAAGTTCTCTGGGTGTTTCAGCACTCCAGTCCATTTGTCTGAATTAGACAACTGCAATTTTTATATTATCTATCTATCTATCTTTTCATTTACGTATGTGTATCACATTGTGATCCTTAGATGCCATAGGTAATAGCGATAAGAGGTAGATAATAATTCAAACGCATCTACACAACGAAGCAATTTTGTCATAACCATGAAATCCGTTACTTTCAAGTGAAGCACTCTTAATGAAATAACTCAAAAACATAAATTCCTCATCTTTCAACAATCCATCAAAGAGGTAGATCGTTGTTCGATACCCAAGAAGCGTGTAGTAACATGGCTCATCAACATGACAGCGAAAAAATCCACTGAACCAGATAAATGAAACTGATATAATCCAGTTATTCATCATTTACGTACAAGGAAGTCTCCGGTAAGGCTGGACTCAGAAAAAACATAGGTGGGGAAATTGATACGACAAAAGATCTGCAAAAACCAACCGTTGCGGACGTGAAACGTTCTTGCGGACAGATAGAGCATCTCCGAGCGCATCAAATCGAACTGCAAATTAACGATTTGAACGTGTTTCAGATGTTTCCAACATAACCGTTTCGAGATAATTAAATTCTAAGCGCCTGAGATCTTTTTGCTAGGCGACTTACATATAACATTGATAACAATATCGTAAAGAAGATTATAAGAGATCGTTTGTAATCTGTGATCGGAGTTGGTTATGGTTGTGACGTTTTTCTATGGTTATTGACGATGCTACGGTTGAGGATGCTATCAACAACGCCGTAGTTCTCTGATGGAATGCAGTAGTTCTTAAACAATTGTATTTCGCGTTTCATATGGTTCTGTGCAAGTTACTACGATATTTGGCATTTTTGTTCGTTGAAATGATGTTATTCTTTGTTTGTGAATTTCGTTAAGTTATGAATACGTTTGCTTTGATCTTAAAAAATAATACATTATGAAGCTTTAACAGGTAATTTGAAATTTTCACCTTCTGGATTAATTTGAAGTTGTGATGAATCAATTGAATCAATTTTTTGAAGAATGTCTTCAATTCAATACTCCTCAGAAGATAAGAACGATTGCAACATGTATGAATGTCAAAACAAGAGATATACGAGCAATTATGGAACGAAGAGGGAACTTTATTCGGGTTCTTGAGTACCACAGGACTTTCATGCATTACCAAATGGAGTAATTTGCTTGCTCTATCTTCATTAGCTATACTGCATTCTGTTTTTTTTTAACTTTGCCTAGTTTAATTCACTGTCCCTTAGTTTCGTACATTTGTTGCTTTTTGTTGATTTTGGATAATCATGTGCTGAAACTTATTTAGTTCACATCGACTGAAGACATTCTGGACCAATTGATTTTCATGAGTGTCTTGTCAAGAATGTCAGAAAGTCAAAATACTCTGAGATCAAGAAATACTATGAAGCTGATAATAGCACGAGGAATAAGTCCTCGACTCCTTTTATAGGACCAGACCCTTTATGTGACTTACTAAGAAGGAATATAGTGTGGCATAGTCTTCCAAGCCTAGAATACTTTAAGGAGTGTAGATGCAGTGTAAAAGAAGAAGGATTTTTGGAGCTCCGTTCAACGAAGAGTCTTGCCATCGGTCCCCAACTTGTGACTAAGTCGAAGTGAGATATTGAAGATCTGAAGTGGGCAATATTTTATTCATAACGTAAAATAAAGCCAACGTTGACGAATGTACCCGGCCTCGTCCGACGAGCTTGCGAGTTATCAGAGAACTCTATGCAATATTGACAACATTGCGTAAGAATCTGACAAGAAAATAAACAACATAATCTAAAATTTCAATATACACAGTGAAATATGCCAAATTGGCATAATTGGCCAACCGACGGCTCAAACTTTCGTGAACGGACTATAGGTCTGGTTTTCACCACTAAATTGCATTGGCATAACATGTTATCCGTGTTTTTTGCGGCCGATCCACATTAACCACAGATATTGGAGTTTTCTTTACCGATGTTGAAAAGGTGATATATTATAAAACAGTTACCAATGAAAAGCCCAGTGAGTAGCCTAAACTCGTTTTCTGACGAAGATAAAGCTTGTTGAGTCATTTTTTTTGTTGGTCTTTTCGACTAATGGCAAATCAGATCCCATATCTTTGAAATGTGGCACTTTTCTTGAGTTTAAATGATACAGAACTAGTGACAAAGTTAGATAATAAAGATATAAATGACCAAATTGAAAAATAATTGATGAAGACAGCTAAGAGATATTCCATAACACAAACAACCCTTCGCAGTTCTTCTGCAATAATATTATAGAATCATTCCAAAACAGTTTCAATCATACAATCTTCTTCGAATTCAACTCAAAACTGATTCTCTGTAATGTGAGAGAATAGTGTTTTTTGGAACAATTTCCTGTAATAAATCTGTATCACGAGAAACTCTAACAATTCCACAACACAAAATTCCAATTCAAACGATCCCATCTTGACCACACTCTCACACATCCTCCGGTATGCCCAGCAAACGGCATAATTTCCATTCGCAAACGAAAACCCCATTCTAATTTCATGTCCACGAGGAATACCATCGCGTATACGCGCTGAAACGTGTGGCATCGTAGATTATATCCTCTAATTGACGTGCTGGCCGTAAAAGAACATCCAACAACCCATCTTGTCCATTTCGGGCGAGAAGATCGAACTTGTAAATCTCGAGAAGAACCAATAACCGATGTTACGCCTTCTAATTGTCATTTTTTTAGTGTCCCAGCGGTGCAGGATGGTAGAAGGATGGGTTTTGTTTCTAGCACTCCGGTTCGATTGTTGGTGATGCACTGAGATAATTGGAGGAGGAGGTTGTTGATTCGTCTTTGAATAGGAATAGATTGTTTCTTAGTATGGAGTTTATTATTATATATATTCGTTTGAATTTACACATTGCCATATTCTAATAATAATAATCTAGTTCTACCTCTTGAATTGATTAATCGTCGGTGTGTGAGTTTTTTATATATCCATGAGGAGTCTTCCAATACATGTTTGTTGAAATGGCAGTGTGTTTACCAGAAGATCCGGAGACAGTCTGGCATTCATTTATTGCTGTTCATTCAGCACTACCCTGGAGGCACGTGTGACATATCACGGACGCGAACAGCTTCACCCCCATTAAAAATACGAAAAATGAAGAACCTAACTTGAATTTGCCACTTTGACAATTTATTATTATTGAGATTCAAGAACGATGGGTTCGTTCGTTAGTTAGTTTAAAGAGGGGCTACAGTTCACCGCGACCTTAAGGTCTATTGTGCCCCCTTCAGAACTGTTCTGGAAAACCCTTCACAACTCGCCTTCCAGTTCCAGAGATCTAATGAAATCTAATAACTGTGAAGGCTTCAATGGGGCTACTTCCTAACTCTTGCAAGTTTCTCGCCCAAGGCTTTCTCTCCTTAGGCTCGCAATGCCAAGGCATTCCGTGACTAGGTAAATGGGAGTTTCTTCCTCCTCCCCACAGACAGAACCTACAGTCGTCAGTGTCCGATAATCCCATCCTAAACAGGTACTTCCTGAGGCGACAATGTCCTATAAGAAAGCCAGTGAGGAGGTGTAATTGCTTCTTACCAAGATCCAGATATCTTTTGGATCCCGCTGTCTCAAAGTTCCGAAGGAACTCAGTGGAATGATCCACTCCTGGGAGATTCCGCCAGAGTTTTTCCTTCTCGGCTTTCTCCTTCTCCAGAAACTCCTTCTTATAGGTACATTTACATATACCACAGAAGGGTTCTGGTCCAATGAGTGACATTCGTGCGCCCTCTTTGGCGAGTGTATTGGCCTCTTCATTTTCTTTGATTCCCGAGTGGCCGGGAACGCAGATTAGAAAGACATTATTTTTCTTGCCTTCCTCATTGAGTTTGTTCCGGCACTCTCAGATAATTTAAGTTAAGAGTTAATGACGTAGGAGCTCAGTGCTTTAATAGCAGCTTGACTATCTGAGTGTATATCTATATCAAACTTCTGTTAGTATCTTTCTAGATTTATGTCTAGACATCTTTCAATAGCTAAGATTTCCGCTTGAAAGATGCTCATACAGAAGCCTAGCGACAGTGCACACTTGGTACTAGGCCCGTATATCCCAGCGCCTGCTCCTGTAGAGGTTTTGGAACCACCTGTATACAATTTTACGGTATTGTCTTTGAGGTTATAGTAGGTGTATTCTTGTTTCTAATCATCTCTTTTACTTAGCAATGTCCTGAAGTTTTTTCTCAGTGATTACTTTCTTGATCATCACATCACTAGGGAGGTTCGCAGATGAGATGTATAGTTATTCCGAGAGGACCAGACTCTCTAATTCTTTATTGGTTAACTACTTTTAGAATCTTTAAAAAGTTTTACATTGATAAGGTAAGTAGAATATGTTTTATGAAAGTAAAGAGAAATATTAATCGGAATGTCAGCCTTCCAGGAACTGCGACCATGTCTTCTGTTCTCTACCATTCTCATTCATTGAAAACCCTAGGAGGTCGTCAATGGCGTTGATTAAAACCGACAACCTCCCTAGGAGGCTAGGGTGTGCAGGACCGGTTTACCCATATGAATTGTTTATAGGCCAGTCAGCTCTGGACAATTGCATCAAACGTGTTCAGCTGTTACTGCTTCCGATCCACAAAACCTGCAAATTTCATCTGCCTTTGGATTACATCTGAAAACCATCAGTTGAGGCATAACTCTAGATCATAACTCAACTAGAGGCATAATAGAGTAACTATCAAACTTCATAAAATCCTCAAGAACTTCTTGAACCTCTGGCATAAAAGTATACCAAACAGTTGCCTAATGATCTTTTCACCTATGTCAATGCTGACGTAACAAATAGCAGTATACATTTCTAACAGCCAATCCACTTGATTAAACGTCTAGATAAAGAAAAATAGCTATCGTAATGAAAAACACGTTTCACAAACACGAAGAAAATAATATCGAAACGACGAAGAAGGTGAAGTGTGAACCATTAATCAAGTTACAAACGAATTCGTCAGACAGCTTGGCTTGAAGATATATGCATTCCTTATGTCAATACAAGAATGGAAGATGAAAAATTTGTTGAAACAAACAAGGAGATTCGCCAAATTGGTTGGTAAAATTATTCAATAGTTCATAAATCTTCAATGGTTTCAAGGAATGCAAATGAGATCATCGAAATAAGAAGATTCAAACTATACTGTGTGTTCCTAAATGAAGTTATCAACGGTCAATTGTCTCTTACATTTTTTCTTCTGGTCTTGGAGTCAGAGGTACAGGGTGTCTGAAATTTATATTTTTCCAGTTTTTCGCTCATGCCTCCGAAACCGTTTTATTTGGAAAGTCGAGTTTTTATACACATTGTGACTAAAAATACTACTCTTTTGCTTTACACTTTGTTTTATTATTTGTGCCAGTAATGAAGATATTGAATTTGCACCAAGGCTTTACCACGCAACTTTTACAGCACTGAATAAACTTTGCCCAAATGTCTGTAATTTTCGAATTTTGAGCCGAAAATGGTCTCAAACGATAGCGTTCGACCTCTGATGAATCCGTGTTCAAATTCAATTATGTCCGTGGAGCCATCCGGCCGTAAACACGATAACACTAGGGATTGACCTAAGACTTGTAATTCTCAGGATGTGTTCGGTTCCTGAAAGCCCCAGTTGAGTTTATTGAGAAGACAAATCGCACTAGGGTTCCATAAAATATGGCCATTAAAATTTTTGTTCCTCAATATCTCAGACAAAACGAAATCAATCGGAATGAAATTTTATGGTCACAAGTAAGATGATCATAGTGAATCTCAGGCAAAATTTTGTGGCGATAGTTATAACAGAATCATAAAAAATTCCATTAGAATATTTGAAAGAAAAATCTTTATATTCCCAAAACAAAATAACTGGTTCCAATTGGTTTTTTACATATTAAATTTTTTGACTAATTTCTAGAATGAAATTCCGATCGTGCTGAGGTTCTCGATTCATATACTTAGCAGGAATCTCAAGTCCTATATAGAATTTTATTAGGTTATGGCATTATTGGTCCACCAATGAACGAGCGCTCAGAACCACCTGCTTAGATCTTTTCTTGAATTCTTTATGTAAAACTCATTGGAGCATGAAAATTGCTGTGTAAAAGCAAGTTTTCTAGCTGTGTAAAAGATGGGGGTTGAAACCTTTGATAAAATTCAATATCCCTGACACTGGCACTTCTGATGAAACCGAATGAAAACTAAAAGCCAGCTATAATCGGTGGCAATGTGTACACAAAAATTCAATTTCATAACCCAAACGGTTTCTGATATATTAGCAAAAATATGTAGAAAATTTTAACTTATGACACATCTCTCAAACGAAGACGCGGACAAAAAATGGAAATAAAAAACAAATTAATTTTTTTCACGAGAAATCTACAGTTGACAATTGATAGGGTAAAGGGAGGTTAGATGGACCAGGAGGATAGACGGACCATCGGTAATATTCTGCAAGGAACGGCAGCAACACTCCGATTGACCGGCGTACGTGGTGCGTTTCGAACAGATCACTTTGAGACATAGAGGAGGTCACAGTTTCACGCATTTACTTGGATTTATTTTAAGAAAAACAAATTTTTTGGTGGTGAAAATTATATTTAAAGTTATATATTTGTGATTTTAACCCCTGTAGGAAAGTTTCTGATGTTTTTTCAAATACTGGAACTATGAATATGTGTATTAGTGCCTCGTAGGACTTAAAATACGGAATCTTGAACCTTTAAGCTGTTGTCGAATGGTTCGTCTATCCTCCCATTTGAGGATAGACGGACCATTACGAGGGAGGTGAGTCGGACCAATTTCTTTTTGTTTGAGTAAAATGCCTAATAAGTTCATACGTAAGAGAAATGTTCCTGTTTGCTCTTTCAATGGCCAATGACGAATGAAACAGCGCAAGCAGGTTCAAAATCTCCTCAATCAAGTACCTTTGGTCTATAAAATCGACAAACCACTTCTGACAAACCAACAGCTACTGAAGCTGTTACTCCCGGAAAAGCTCTGGATGAAGTTGCCCCTGTATCATCATATCTATGGCTATAAAAAGAGTTCGTAAAGGAATATCAGGAGATATAACCTCGCCCGAACTTATTAGGAAAAGAAAAAGAAAAGCGCGAAAACAAAACCGTGTTTCAATTTGGCAGTGATAAATAGAAAAAAAGCAAGAAATAATCAATGGGGTAAATTTTCATCTTATGAAGAAGAAGCAGAGGATGTCACATTAGATGACGATTCCAGTGCGGATGAACATTTCAGCGATATATAAAATGAGTGCGTTGACTGCAGTGAAGATTATCGAATAACAAAAAAAAAGATGAATGGTTACAGTGTCTTTTGTGCAAGCGCTGGTTGAACAACACATATAACACTTTTATTAACTTTTGTCGAAATTATGGCAACGTATCTTCTGAAAAAAAAAGAAAATAGTGATGTTCATCCTTGTTACCTCCTATGGTCCATCTCACCTCCATAGGGTAGGATAGATGGACCTTTGAGAAGTTTAAGATTTTTATACTTTTTCGTTCGAATGATAAATATTCTTTTATTTGTTACTGTTCCAAAGAAGATACCAAAGTTAAGCTATTTTATGAACGAATTTGCAGATATTTTCTCTGATTAATCAAGTGATTATATTGACTTTTGTAAAATATGGTCCATCTCTCCTCCCTTTACCCTACACTTATTTAAGAACACCCAGTACAACCACCTGTTGAAAAAGTACCAAGCCGATCTGGTAGAAGTAAACATATTGCGTGGGCGTAGCAAACCGGTAGAAGAGAAACAGTAAGACAGTTGAACTAATGTTTTTAATGTCTTTCGGTTGCTTGTTGTTTTTTATTTCGTTGGAATTAATGGTAGTTAGTCGCTTTATCGATAGTTGAAATCTCCGAGTATTAAGCTCTATTGTTCGCCAGCGGATTTTTGAGAAAATTCACCTGTGGGATATTGTAGCATGTATTGTCTTAGAGCGATGTGGTACTGATTTTTGAGAGGTTTTTCCGTGGCACACGTGAGGAATCATTATGTTGCGATAATGTTATTTTATTTTTTACTGCTCAAAGATTGCATTCAGAGAACGCAAACTTATGTTTGGTTGCGTTGTGCACTATTATTCTATCGATTTTTTTTTACTATTATGAGAGTCTTATTCCACCAAAAATTGAAGGTTTACTTAGGTATGTGGAGAAAATTGTTTCTCAAGTATCCGTGAATAAGTTATTTTGACAAAAGTTCCATTACAAGTTTTTTAGAATCATTCGGAAAATGAATTTTATATTCATGGTTGAATATCGCTGTGTGAATCTATTGGAAATGTTAATATGACATCTGAGGTCCTGGAAGATCATCATTCAAAGATCCAGAACACTTTTGATGAACTCGCCTTGTAATGGAGTTGATTTTCTCGTTAATTCAGTGAATTCCTAACTCTCACGTGGAAAAAATTGAGGCATGGGCCGCCATTTGCAGTTTGGGATGAAACTCGAAGATTTTGATGTTCTATGCCATCTGTGCTCGAATTTTTGTCGTTGAAAAATTGACACCCCACAAGTAAAACACAAACTGCAAATGGCCGCCGTTTGCCTCGAAATTTTTGACAGGTTCGCCATCCAGTTAGTATTATAAATCTATGGGGAAGGTATGAATGAGCACAGAGGTACAATTTATATTACTCTTTACTTTCTGGTGGTTTTTTCCGTTCACATGTTCACATTTTTTCTGATAATACTGTGATATACGCAGGCTTCTTTGCTCCAGGTACTCATTCTTCACTTTCTATACAATTATGAAAAATTGAATATTTAAATCGTTTTGATCTTCAGCAGCTCAATTTTGTCTCAGAATTTTTTTGAAAAACAATGTCAAAATATTCACATATTCAAGGTAACAGAATAACTGAACATTCTTGTTTAGTTTCAAGTCAACGAATTATCTCTCACTTTGTTCGTTGAAAAACGAAAAACTCGAATAAATACGGGCAATAATTTCGACAATGCCTTTTTCATCAACGAACTGCTGAAATATCTTCATCAAAATCTCAAAGTGTAGGATCCAATCATAACAGTTGAAAATCATTACGCACAAACCATAACTATCTTACGCAAGACACATCAGTGTCTGAAAACAAAACACACTTCATCAGAGGATAATAAATCGGTCGCAATTAGTCAAACGCAACAATTAACTTCAGGCAGTAATCGTTTTAGCCCGGGAGATCTTTAAAAAATTCGAATAGTTTAATTTGAAAGAACACAAAAAAATAAGGCTCTCGCGTGAAATCCATGGTTTTCTATAAATTCCGTATTACTTTGTGATTGATATGGTTTAAACCTTATTTATTTTGTCACAAATTGTTGCATAAAAGCTGTATCGAAAGCTTCAGTTCGTATTGTTTAGTTTTCTAAATTTCTCTCAAAAATGTTGCTGTAGACGTGAAAAATTAAATCCTTTCACCTAATTAACACATAGATATAATTTGTACCGTATTGGAAATTTAGCATATGAGATTGCAGGGCCTGTGGATCAGAAGCAGAAATAGCTGAACACATGGTATGCAAGTTTCCAGAGCTGGTTGGCCTGACAACAATTATTCATATGCAGAAACTGGCCCTGGATATCCAAAATATAACGGCTAAGGCTCCTAAAGAAGTTGTCGGTTTCATGAACGTCGTTGACGACATCCTTCGATTTTTATGAATGAATAGGGCGGAAAACAAAATGTCTACATGGTCGCAGATCCTGAAAGACTAATCTGGCCATAACGAACCCAGTTCTAATAACACACTGCTCAAAAAATTTAACGCACATTCTGAAAATCTCAATTTTAATGAAAGTTAACTCTACATTGACTTCATAACTTATTCTTTATTTTCTCTCGCGAAGGTTTTAAACGAAACAAAACACATTAAATGGGAGAAAAATTCAGGATTTCACCGAATCTTATGTGAAAGGAGAGAAATAAACAATTTTCAAAATACTGGAATGCTGATAAGTAATTTAACACCCCTTTCGTTAATTACGGCTAGGCAACGACGGTTCATACTCAAAATGAGTGATCTTAAAATGTTCTGATCTAATTCTTTCCAGATTTCTCTGAGTTGGATTCCTAAGTCATTAGGAGTAGCTGGATGATTTTCTGTACTTCCCAGCCTTCTATTGAGGTTGTCCTAAACCTATTCAATCGGATTGAGATCTGGACTTCTTGATGGCCATTCCATTCGAGAGACTTCAACCTCTTCAAGGTACTCCTGAACGATGCGCGCACGATGGGGTCTGGCATTATCGTCCGTAAAAACTAAATTTTCACAAATATATGGGGCAAACGGCACTACATGCTCTTCGAGAATGTTCCTTATATACCTATCAGCATTCGTAGCTCCATTATCAACGACCACAAGGTCTGTGCGAGCAGCAAAACGTTGTCTCAACGAAGAAACTCTCAAGTAACGTTCTTGAATGGCAGTTGTTACCCGTGGCCTACCCTGTCCTGATCTTCAGGCATTCATGCCTGTCTCTCTGAATCGCTGCAACATTCTGGACACACATATGCATGCATAATTCTGATAAAAATAATTATCATTGTGAACACTTTCAGTTGTAGAATAAATTTGAGATTTCTATAATGTGCGTTAATTTATTGCGCAGTGTAATTATACCTTTTCTCAAGGACGTAACAAATGTTACTTTGAGCTCCCGTACCCTTCAAATTCTACCGCAATTCGTACAGTACTCGATCGCACATCCGAGTAGGCGTATCACACAACCTCCGCCGAGCCGCTTTCCTTCAATAAATAGCCTTCTTTTCATTGTTACTAATTAATAACAAGGCTCGCGTCTTTTATCTCGAACTGGCATCTTTACCCATTAGGCATGTATTGTTTCGCTTTTTTTTATTGTCCCCACGGCTAGTATTTTTATTATTAGAGTTCGTACATCTCATTGAACCATCCGATTTTTTTGTTTTCGTTTGGGCAATATTGCCTAAACGCGGCATGGTAATGGATTACTTACGCGGTTTACTGACATTTATGTCGCTAATAATGAATCGATTTTGGGTGATGTGATATATAGGTTATGGTGTAAAGATCTAGGTTAGGTTGGATAATGAAAATGATTCATTGATTGAGTGATATAATTGAAATATGCTTTCAAGAACAATTTGAACGTGTTTGGTTATTTACTAGATATTAAGAAACAGGCGATGGAGCAAGATAAAGTTGACTGATAGTCTTTTATAGCTTTCGGAGGATTCCTGAACATCTCTTTCGCTCTACCAGAAGTCAGGATGATTTTCTCAGTGAGGAAATCATCAGAGAAGAGGACTTTGAATCCTTGGCACTTCTTCAGACTCTGAGGTATATTAAGCCTCTGGAACTGGAGGAAAAGCTAAAGGTCATTACAGTAGACAATAAGGTCGCAAGGCACAGACACCGCTTCAAATGAACTTTAG
Organism: Propylea japonica; assembly: GCA_013421045.1. NCBI lineage: Eukaryota > Metazoa > Arthropoda > Insecta > Coleoptera > Coccinellidae > Propylea > Propylea japonica. The sequence goes on along the minus strand of CM024248.1, from coordinate 1,999,019 downwards.
ATTTAGGAATCTATAGGAATGGAGATCCCTGGAAAATGATTCCTGCTCCATTCTGCTTGGTTTTGAGACGAATTCTTCACCACATCAATCCTGACACGATGCATGAGTGATTAAATTGGAAAAATGAATACACTACTCAAAAATTCGAAGTAAACACCGTCAAATGATATGTGGATGGGTCTAAAACCGTCATAGAGGCCTGCGTATAAGGAGAACCAAGAGTACACTATCGCTGAACTCCTATTCGTGTGTTTTCTGGCAGAAATATTTGCGACCGAAAGATGCATTGATAGAACCCTGGAAAGAAATTACTAAAGGTGTGACGAAGTGATACATTCTGATAGTTCAGTTGCTAGTGAAGCACGGAACTTCTACCTATGTCATCGATTTAAAGCCTCTTATGGTTACTTAATGTGAAGGTAGAGACACCGTAGATATGGAAGAGTTTTTGAAGAATGAAAAACTGAAGGAGTAGCTATCTGGAAGAATCTTTCAAGAAAAGATCGTTCCAAAAAAATTCTGACAATTGCAACTTTATGACGTAATAATATAGATAATTGAAATTTCCGGTAGAAACAACTTCAAAACTTGTAATGTTTAGGTTACTCTCAAGATCAGAAAAATAAAGTTGAATTCAGAAATGGATAGAAATAAGCCAACAGCTCCCAAATAATCGAAAATCTAAAATATCGTTTCTTAATATGTACAAGTAAGGAAATAAATATCCATACTTTGAAAGCGTCGTTTTTTAATCTAGTTCCCAGCCATTTGGGAATCAAGGGAAAGGAAAATTCCAATACACTTGCCAAAGAGGGAGTACGAATATCACTCATTGGCTCAGAATTATTCTGTGGTATAGGTAAATGTAACTATAAGAAGGAGTTTCTGGGAAAGAAGAAAGCCAAGAAGAAAAAACTCTGGCGGAATATCCCCGGTATGGATCATTCCATTGAGTTCTTTCGGATCTTTGAAACAGCAAGATCCAAAAGATATCTGGATCTTGGCAAGAAACAAATACACCTCCTCACTGGTTTTCTTACAGAACACTGTCGCCTCAGAAAGCACCTTTTGAGGATGGGATTATCGGACACTGACGAGTGTAGGTTCTGTGGGAAGAAGAAAGAAACCTCTATTCATCTGGTCACGGAATGCTTTGGGATTGCGAGTCTAACAAGCGAATGCCTTGGGCGAGAAAATTGTGAGAGTGAGGAACTAGCCTCGTTGAAGCCTTCACAGATATTGGATTCCATCAAATCTCTGGTACTGGAAGGCGAGCTGTGAAGGGTGTGGTCAGATCTGCACTGTAAGTAGGTACAATATACCTCGAGGTTGCAGTGAACTGTAACTTTTTATTCAATTAAACTAAACTAAACTGAAGCATCGTTCTAAAATTCCCGATTTATTACCAACCTTCACTGAACAGAAATGTCAACACAGTTAAAACAGCTAAAACATCTGGTCCTGGATGAAATACGAGTTAATGTTAACACTCAATGATCTGCAAAGTGACAGAATGATCATACATTCCACATTAATTATAAGAGGAAATACTATATTCTGTCCTCGCCATTTATATCAAATTAAGTCCCTTCAAACTGAAGACCACACTGAGTAAATCTGAAATCAAAATTCAACTTCCTCGTCTCGACTCGGTCTCAAGAACCCCAACTATTGAAAAACGATCCAACAACACTAAATCATCAGCCTAGCGTACCTCGATATCATCTGAACCGATCGCTGAAAAACGTCGAAAAAAAACCACCGGTTCTTCGACACCTCTGCCCATCAGACGGCGGTCAAGCGAGAAGCTCCAGTTGCACCAACCGAGGCTAGAGCAAAACCCTACACGGAAGTAGCGGATAAATTGTTCTGTCAGGCACCCACACCCAGTGCTGGTGGCTGGAGCGGCCGATAGAGAAGTCGTGACCAGCCCAGACCTACATGGACAAATTGTCTGTGGTCCGTTAGGAGCACGTAGCTCTGTGCTCCGATCCGTAGATAACACGCTAAATAGAACTAACATGCTAATAGCCATACGATGTTGCTTGATACGGCCGTAAGAGAACCGTTTTTGTACGAATGCGTCGATTGGCCTTGATTGTTTCGATGTTTCGGAACGGCAACGCCGACGGCATGAAAAATGGTGTGATTAGGGTGGTGGGAGAAGGAAGATTTGTCCACGTCGTCGCCATTCTGACTTGGTGTAATGAATATATTCGTCGAGATAGTGCACGCTTTGCTCCATGTCGATTTTATGTATGTACATCAGCTTCTAAGATTTGTTGCATTTTGACGTCCGTATATACGTATCGAGAATGTCCGAGGTATATCATATATACATGAATGAGCTCTTATTGAGGGCTTTTCTTGAATTTTTTTGTGATTAAAACGCTATCCCAGGAATTTCAAAACTAACTAAGCATCAAATAGAATGGTTTACGCAGAGGAGAAAATATCAATGCTCTCCTTTATAATTTCATATAATCAAAATTTTTTTTCTGGATATAGTGGAAAAACTCATTCCATCTTCAGCCATCAGAAACCAATAAAAAAGTTTTATTACGAAAGAAATCATGAACAAAAAAATAAAATGATTGAAGCCATAAAATCCAATAATGTTATTGGCTCCAAAGACCCTGTTTATCTGTAAGATCTGTTTTCTGTATATGCTTGTTTCGAATAAATGGTTTCTCTTTCGTATTGCGTATAAGAGATCTTTCTCATGATAAATTTGAAAGATGGTACGAAATGAAATATTATTGCCAGCAGCGAACATTTGGTTTCTTTATATTTTGATTGATTGAGATGTGTAGATTGAGATTTGATATTTTCGTCAGCCAAAGCTACATTTAGAAGTGTTATCGTTATATCTACTGAAAGATGAACCGACTCTTAAAAAAGATATCAGAGGTGTGAGCTATAGGGAAAAATTCCAATTAGAAAATTAACATATTCATTTTTGTTCCTATTTTGAGGAAATCCCTAACTAATACAAATCATAGAGAATAGTGAATTCTTCATGTGATTGATTTGTATTTGGCACAATGTTTGATGCTTCAAAATCTGGCAAAAGTAAGTGAACGATTAAATCTTTATCAATCAATCCTTTAATCAGAAGTGAAACAAAACTTTCAAAAAAGACCTGATGGTTCCAACTTTGAGAATCAATTTAAGATGCCTTGTTAATTATTCTTTATATGTATTGGATTTTATAGAACCCATGTTCTCAATCCAAAATCTGCTGTAATAATAATAATAATAAAAAAAAAAGATGTGTTTGGGCACTGCGACCCAAGGGTCTATTGAGCTTTCATATTTCCAACTTTTCTGGTACTCCCATAGTCGAGTGACAATACGAGAAAATTTGTTTATTTGGATTCAACTGGAACTTCACATTTCCAACAGAAATATAGAAACACGAAACATGTTATTCCACTTACATTCATACAAACCATTACCAACATCTCAACGATATGTGAAACTAATTCTTATAACCTCTCGAACTAGCAAACTGCTAATATAGTAATTTCAGCTAACACATCCACCATCACAGCTGCTCAATACCAACCATGTCATATTAAAGCACCACAAGGCAAACTGCGATCCTATGGGCACCTCACAATATCGCAATATATGATATTAGCCAGTTAATAATTCATCGACATTACATGGTAACATTGTTCTATGACTCTGACCGGTCACAGAACTCTTCAATTAAGTAGAAGCTGTAATTACTGAGGCCAGGAGGCATCGGTACTTTATTATTGCCTGGATGGGCTGATTTGTGAGTGAAGAGGTTGTGCCATGATAAGAAAGACGCTTACTGTTGCAGCCTTAGACCATGATCGTCCTTCTATTCACTCGGGGTCATAGAATGAAGATGTTGTTTATGGCGGTTCTGCATAGGTTTATGGGTTTCGCTGATATCTATGATCGGGGTAATTTTTGATTATTGAAATGGATATTATTCCACAGATTCCTAAAATATACTCTGAAAATATTCAGTTTCAATATTTCATTCAGTAAAATATACCAGGAAAATATTGTTCGATTACAAGTGAAAATTCTATAGCGACAATATGCCGAAAAAGTTTTTTTTTCTTCGTTGAATACATACAGGGTGTCCAGAAAGGGTATCGGGTATTTGTTTTCGCGCCATATTCAGAACGGGACTTCCAAAAGGAGCGAGAAGGGGTTCGTGGTGTCCACCCTTTTGTGGAGTTTTAGTCACGATGGAACAGTACTCGGAACGCATCCCGCATTTTGCGTATGAGCGTATTATCATAATGGTGGTTCAATAGTGACTGCTCAACGTCTCTATCGTGTGGAATATCTATACGCCACGCACCAAATGACGATAGCATTAGGAAATGGATCAGGATGTTCGAAATAACAGGTGCGACAATAAAAATTCAAAACTCTGGTCGTCTTCGTTTACTTCGCGATGAAGAAACAATTGAAGAAGTTGAGGCGTCGGTTCGTCAAAATCCGTCTTTATCCATCCGAAAGCGAAGCCAAGCGTTGAACATCTAAAAATCGTCTTTACTTTCGATTGTAGAGAAAGACTTACATCTAAAAACTAATAAAATTCAATTGATTCAAGAATTGAAGAATGCGGACTATGCTAATCGACTGATTTTCCGAACGAAATGCTGCAGCGATTCAACAAGTCATTTCGCGAAGGGGTACCATCAACTAGCCTCCCAGAAGCCCCAACCTTAGCCCGTTTGACTATTTTGCATAGGGATACCTTAAAAGTAAGTTTTATCAAAATAATCCGACGAATTGAAACCAGATGAAGCAAATCATCAGGTCAGAAATGGCAGCAATATCAATAGCTATTTGTCAAAGTGTTATAGCCAATCTTCGTTCCCGTTTAGAAAAGTGCCAGCACCGCAACGGTCATCATTTGGATAACATTACTTTTTTCAAATAATTCTCCAATTCATATGTTAATAATAAACAATAAACTTCTTCATTGTTCACAAATATTTTTTGTTTTATTGAACTTACAAATACCCGATACCCTTTCTGGACACCCTGTACTTCACTAAAACGAATTATTCATCAGAATTTCTCCATTTAGATTGAATATTCGATTCAATATAATTTTGTTATGTATTAACAGACATCAAGTTTCTCATGGAAATATATTTGTGTACAAAAGACCTCATTGGTTGCATTGCAAGAGGATTTTCAATTTTCTGGATGAACAGTGTATAACTCTTTATTTATGAAATGAATTCCTTTCGAATCGGATATATTTTCATGGACATATGGGTTTTTTTTCAATATTCCAATAAAATTTTCTATGTTTCTCTCTACACTATGATCACAAAATTTTGCATGAAGCTTATTATCTTGACCGCAACATTTCATTCCGATGAATTTCGTTTTGTATGAGATATTAAGGAACAACAATTTTGAATGGCCATATTTTATGGAACACCGTGTACAAATTGGCTGGTTAACATACTTAACTGAGCCATTCGGGAACCGAACTTACCCTGAAAACTTTAGGTCTTTAGGATAATCCCTTCGAAAGTAATTGTGCTCAAGTACGGCCGGACGGAGTCTAACCCTATCGGTTGATACCATTCTTGGCTAAAAATTCTAAAATAACGGACATTTGGGCAAAGCAATAGAGCACTCATTTAAGGAGAACGAGCGCTCAAAAACTGATAATGACTTTCAATCAATTTTCATTCATTAAAAGTAATTTTCCGCCGACCTCGAAATAAAAGGTGATTTTAATGTGTACTAAATTGAGCATTAATGACCCATTTTAATGCTCAATTTATTTTAGCCATTTCAATGAGCAATCCTCATGGCAACCGTTCACAATGTATTCAGAAAAACTACGAGAAATGTCAAAACTCCACTGGAACATAGATACATAGAAATTTCAATGACAAATGTATGTCTGGCGCAAAATGAAAATTTATTCCAATCAAGAATTCATACACAATTCATATTGAGATCGTCGGGAAAATCTTGTAATCAACTGGGTTATTAATCGAGCGACTAATGGTTTTGAACTATTAAAATATCTTGACCATTAGTCGCTGTCTTTAATAACCTAAATGATTAACCTAAATGCTGGTATTCTGCATTTATATATTTGGTATCAATCTCAAATCCCATATAAAATTCTGATGTTATAGTATTATTGCTCCACCGAAGAACGATAGCTCCAAAGCTACTGCTCAGGGTTGCTCTTTAATTTTTTTAACTTATATTGCTCGCTTTTTGTACAAATAACCTTCCATTTATTCAATCACTTGATTTATTTCGAGATCTTCAAGATCTACTGGCATGAATAACACTGAAAAGAAACGCGCTACTTCTCGTGCCGTCTATGATGAGAAACAAAGAAAACACGCTGTTTCAACATATTTATTTCACGATTCTTTGAGGAATTAAGCCATTTCTTGTTAATCCAGCTATTAATACGTTCACAGGTATCACCATAGTGAAAACTAAAACAAAAAGACAATAAAACATATCTCGGTGATTGTTATCCCATAAGAACATTATCAAAAGAGCTGGAAGTCGGCATAAGGCTAAAATAAAGCATCCTGGGACAAGAATATCTCTTATACGTGACAAGAAGGACATAATATGGAGAGATAACAACACTACAGTCTTGGGTACAGCGCTTTTATATGTCTAAACAGTCATATGTACGTATGCTGTGACATTCACAGATTCATGGTTGGGACAATGTCGGCTACTTTGAATGTTTCTGTGATTTTACTTCTTGTACAGCTCCTTTTGGTTGTGAACTATGATAGGCAATCATACTGATGAGTATTTGCAAGGCATAGATGGTGCTTCTATAGCTAGATGGAACATTTATTGAAATATTATTCAGAATATTTCCCTCATTTCGATTCTTGTATCCAACGTTTCGGCCAGCATTTGCCAGCCATCGTCAGGGAAACTCTGGAAACTTGCAACTTTCAGAAAAGCAATTTTTATAACATCTTGAAATTTTTGACAGTTCTCGGAAAAAAAACTTTGACGACTTGAATCGGTTGTGAAACAATTCATTTGATGTTTTTTAAGCTCTTCATTGTAGCCTAGATTGTTTTGAGATCAATAGACGGTTTTCAGATGGAATTTTCGGTAATTGACAATGAAACTGCTTCGTTCAGTTTTCTGCGTCTCTGTATTTCTTTTCTGGATATTATGGACTCCACCCCTTAGAATATTATGATTTTCTTCAATTTATTTTGAACAAGCTATGACTTATTAGTAGAGCTATCTTACATATTTTTTTATTGGAACATTCGAAGACGTTCTTTTCTCTAATATGAAACATAAAAATGCTTGACAAGGAGATACAGATCAATAAAAATTTGTTCAAAATGCTTTGAATAAAGATCAAAGAATTTTAATAGGTAAAGATTTTATAATATCGAAAGAATTGAAACTGAAGCCTAACTGATTGAAGGGAACACCTACTTGTCAATTGCTGAAAATTCCATCAGTCAACTGTATGTTGATCTCAAAACAGTCTGGGATCCAATAGTGAAATCCTGTTTCGAAAAGAATAAAAAATCATTTGACAACTGATTCAATCAAAAATAGATCCAATTCTCTGCTATCAAGATAGTTGGGGCCTATTGCACCAAAATACTTTGCAACTTTTCACTTTGCACTTTGCATTTTGACAAATTTTCAAAGTAAATGTTAATTATGTTGAACAACATTTCTCCCAAAATTTAATTTCTGTGAAGTGTTTTTCACTTTGCACTTGCGTTTCCACATTGCATTTTCCAATTATGAATGCGTTTGTTCCCACATTATTCATTTGAAAAGTGGAAAGTTGCAAAGTATTTGATGCAATAGGCCCCTGGTCAGACCTTAAAAGAAAAATATTGTTCCAATGGAAAAAAATCTATTCGATAGGAAATTGCCATTGGCTTTTTCTTTGGAAAGTTGCCATAATCAAATTTTGACATTTATGTGAGATGACAGAGAAGATAAAAAAGAAAATACAAAGTTAACGAGTCTGATTTCATCCTCTCTTACCCACTCTGCATTTGTTTTCACTCCACATCTTCGAATCATTTCACCTACTCATGATTCTTCATCAAGGACACCTCTAGGTTGAATTCTAAGAAATTCCCCAATAAAAACCTCTTCTTTTCATAAAAAAAACTAACTAACATAAAACGTGCTAATGAATGAAAGCAGGAATGTTACATAACAACAAATCGAAGAAGAAATAAACAACCAATTTGTAAAAATCAGACAGTACACACCAGTTGGGCGTGGACCCTTATCCAACTTGAAAGAAGACTCGCCGTTTCATAACCCATTCCAAAATGACCTTGCGAAAGTAAAACCAAGGAAACGATAGATATTCCATCGATTCTACCATCAGAGAACCGCCCATGAACCAGCGTTGCAAGCTCATTATAAACCGAAACATCTCCTTAAATTCGATCTGGATATCTAGTTTCGTGAAAAAAACGTCTAATAAATACTCGAATAGGCTATTAAAACGAGAAAGTGATACACTTACGTCAGAAGTAATCGTCAATAGATTTATATGCTTCTTCTCCGGGTGCGGCTATTTCAGTAACATCGAGTTTTATTTAATTGGCAAAACTGTATAATTGTACTATGAAACGGTGTGTTGGTAGAACTGGTAGTTCACGAAAATAGGCCTGTTAAAAGTGACAGGGTAATGATGTCAATTTATTTCGATGTTTTTTTCACTTCGTTTGATCATGTTTTTCACTTGATTTGAGATTCATATTCAGTATTTGAAATACATTTCTTGATTTTGGTTCGTATAACAACAATAAATAATGGGAAAGCCGGCATGTGAAGCAAGAAGCTCTTCATATTAGGAAAACAATAAATCAAATTCGAATATCCTTAGAGCTATTGGTTCTATTCAGTTATGAATTCGTTTCTTCTCTTCAAATCTTAAAACTACCCTGAAAATTTCAAGTTATTTAGTCGATTTTTCAGTTATTTTCAAGTTATGGGCCTAGGACCACCCGTATGTTATTTTAGTAGAATAATTTGAACTGGTATCGTTATGGCAAGGTTTGTCTTCAATAGGTAGTCAATGGCATTGATAAAACTAAAAGCTTTGGTCGTTGCTGCTTGGTTGTCCAGAAAAAGTTTTTCCCATATGAACAGTTGTTATACCAGCCACCTCTGGATACTTGCATACATATGATCGATTGTTTCTGCTTCTGATCCCCAGAGCGTGCAAATATCACCTGCTGGATTTTCCATACCGACAGTGCCTCGCCAGTAGTTCCACCATCCCCTAAACCTCAGCTCGTGACAGCTTCAGGACCTTTCTGGTAGAGGTAGATGAAATCATCATGCATTTTTCAGCCTGAGTACTTCCAGGAGTGTTTCTCTAGAGGGTAATTTTGTTGCTATTGCTGGACCACTTGTCATATTTCGCAAAATCGATCGCCTTTTTCATTTTCCTCAACGCCAAAATACACTAGCACCGATTTTATCACCTCCCACCAGTTGTTTATGGTGGTCGGGGACTTTCAGGGGTCAGATGAGACCCCTGGCAGTATGATTCCAATGATTTCAGCATTGCCTGACTGATTTAGACATGCGACCTCTTTAGCTTTATTCTAAGACACTTCTGAGCGCATATGTTGACAGTCCAGTTCCTCTATCTGCAAAGTAGAGGGCTCACTTCCTAGGGCTTCAGAGATCCTCAGTTTAGATCCATGTAAGAAAGCTTACACAACTGAATTAGAAAATAGAGCTTCATGGACAACAGTAGCTCATAAATGTATAGAAAAATACAATAAAACCATCCATACGGTAACTAAGTTCAGCCCAGAATACTTGTTGAAAGGAATCAATAGTTCATTGATACCTGAGGAATTGAAAGTAGGAGTGAAATATACTTTAAATAAAGATAGAAAGACTGCATTGGAGAATAGTATAAAATACCACCGATATAACAAAAAATTATTTGATTCACATCGAAAGGAATATGACTTCAAAGTAGGTGACTTGGTTTATGATGAAAATGGAAACCGATTAAATGATAAAAAGTTAGATGAAATAAGGATTGGTCCTTTTAAAATTGCCGAGAAAATTTCAAATTCTATTTATAGAATAGAGACAAGAGACAAGAAAAAAGAATCGAATCTTTTTCATGTCACGAAACTTTTTCCGAAAATTGAAAATTCTTAGAATTTTCATTCCGAGGAGGGAAGATGTAAGAAAGCTTACACTTTCTTAATGTGTTTTTCATTTTTGTTCAAAGTCGTCGGCGTTTATATATTTGTTGAATTGAAATTTCCTTGTTATTGTCAAAAGTTGTGAATACGAACATTGAATGTAGTTTCTTGTTTTCAGGTTTGTTAAGATATATGTAGATTACTGATGGTATTGAATAAATAATTCTTGTTTTCAGAATGAGAAACACATCTTGTTTGTTTGAACAACATTACATTATATCCATATACCCCGATGCCAGTGCCTTTTTATGGTTTTGATTTTCTGGAGACCCATATGAATGAATTTTTATCCAAGAAATTTACGGAACTTATTGCACTAGGACGTTTCAAATGGCGTTTCTTAAACGAAGAGGGTTGGCATAACATCCGATGGTTCTGCCAAATAATTTGGGATGTTATAACCACTAAAAAACATTAAAAAATTATCTTTTAGAACGCCGACTACCACAAATGGTAAATGTTTCCAAATTGAAGTTGAATAATGACAAACCGAACCAATAACTCATATTTTAATACTAATTTAAAACTTCAAACAAAACCTACGTCTTATCAATATTACGAATAAATTATCACGTAAATTAAGCGCTTCAGCCATCTGCAAAAGGCAAATCGCCGGCCAAAGTTCACACTTTACTCATCTATGCACTCGAAGATGGGACATCTGTGCGGTGGCGTCCAACAACAAAAAGCCAACGGCAAAGTGAGGTGTCCACGTGCCGTATAATTATTCAAATCCATTTATTGATGAAGCCACGGCGACACTTTGAATAATTATGGTCGGATTGCATTGTGTTAGCTCGGGAAGATTTATTGGCCATTGTGGCGGGATGGAAAGGTATGGCGCGTGTTTTTATATCGAGTTTCTTCGGAAAAATGGAACGAAAAATATGGGCACATGTGGATCTCATGATGTTGTTTGATTTTGCGTTTATGGTTGAAATAGATAAGTAGTATTGATATACTGTCGACGTGAAGTTAATAATGATGTCATGCCTAAACAAATGGTTTGATTTCAGATAATCGTTCTGATATTGCAACTAAAACTAATAAAATGAAGCCATGTAAAGTTTATTGATATTATGCAGCCAATAAGAATATAAAATTTCAATTTTTTTCAAATATCTGTAAGTGATCTCAAGTAACTCGATTAAAAAGAATCAGAGGTCAAAAGCACTTTTATCTGACCATATGTAAACACTTAAATCTTCTCTTATATCTCTTGGATGTTAGCCTACCAATATTTTCTCGAAATATCTATTTAGATAGGTACAGAGTGTCTCATTCAGAAATGTTCACCGTCAATTACTCAACAATGAATCAGAATAGTTGGAAACACTCGGGCTGGTCGATTTTTGATGAAAGGGAAACATGAGCTGGGAGACAAAGCTTATTTTTACTATCAACCCCATGGAGAGAGTTGAGGCCCCATCAGGACTTTTAATAGGGAAAGTGCGTAGTATTGTAGTATAAATGTATGCATGGATTCAAATTTGTATGAACCGGCAGTTTCTGTTTTATAAAATAATATTCACAAAGTTACAGGATGATTTTTATGGAATTATGGTACTGATAACACTAAATGAAACATTCACTGCGCAAATTGCAGGTTCATACAAATAAGAAATCATGTATCTTGTACTCATTTTCCCTATCCAAATTCCTGATGGGGTTGCAAACCTCTACAGAGGGCTGCTGGTAGAAACAAGCTTTGCATTTCAGATTATGCCCTTCTGTCATTAAGAATCTACCTGCCTGAGTGTTTTCACAAATTCTGATCCGTTGTTGGGTTATTGAGGGTTGAAACTTTTGAATGAGATACCCTGTATAGTGCTGTTTAAAATATTGCTATGATATTTTTTTCAAACGATATTGCTCTTTTTATTTGAATGCAAATGCTAACTATAGTCCGTTCACGAAGGGTTGAGCGCATAGTAGGCGTTTGTTTTTTTGCCTTTTTTTTTAGTTATCTGAAGTTGGCATAGTATTTGCTGTCATAACGATGAACAAAATCAACGTTGCCAAATGTACCCGGCTTCGTCCGACTAGCCTCCTAGTTATCAAAGAACTCTATGCAATATTGACAACATTGTGTATCAATCTGAAAAGAAAATAAAGAACATAACCTAAAATTTTAATATACACAGTGGAATATGCCAAATTTCCATGGCCAACCGACGGCTCAACCTTTTCAGAACGGACTATAGTTATATCTAATGAAATGAATCCAAATAATTTTTTTTTCTTATAAGCCGCAAGGAAGTACCTACTCTTCTAGAAGATAATAACATTGGTCATATTGGTTTTTCAATGCCATTTTAATACCTACTATCAGGCAATCTTTTCCATATTGCTAATGTACTATAAGTCACATTTGTTTGTAGGTTTTTATGCTGAGCTTGTTATGTTTTAAATTTATTTCTTCATTTCTTGTTTTATAATTATGTTTCAGCTCAGTTCAAGTTTCCTTTGCAATAAAATTATACCTACAGATCTGGATTGGATACATTTTGAATAGATCATTCTCAAACTTTTCTCTTTCAATCTGAATATTCAATCGTCTTCGCAACACCTGGCCCAGTAAATAAGTTTTGATCCGATCTTAGATTTTACGTAGGCATGGATCACTGAATAAATCGCTTCTCTTCTTGGCGTATTACGTTAAATATGTTTCGATGATTTTTTTCATTTGAAAAAAAATCATATCATGAAATCTTTTTTCCAAAAAGACCAGGGTCAGTTTCTCTATTTCAAACCGATCCCAATTCACAAACCAACCTCTCAAATCAAACCTATTCAGCTCATCAACGTATCGATCTCCGTCCATTGAAAACCGGCAATAAAAAAAGAAACTATCCATACAACTTCGAATGCCGGCGACCTGAGTCTGAACCGATCCAGATCGGACAGAACATAACTCAGAAAAGCAGCGTGAACAAACTTTATCTTTATCTTTGTCGTTAGCGCTATTTCTCAAAAAGGCAAGAGTGAAAGGCGTGTATGGGCCGCCTACAGATTTCTCGTCAAAGGCACGTGGAATGAGCTCTATATAAGAGATGTCATTATTATAGTGATCGGAATCATACTTTATCGCATAATCGTTAGAGTGGCACGGCTTTCTTTGCCCCGGGTCGAATGTATTTGGACGGAGCACTACACGAGGTTGGGGTGCTTTTTTCGCTGCCGAAAAGCATGAATTCCGCAGGCGATAACTTAAATTATTTGGTGTCATTACGAAGATAGAATTTGGAGCACTTCAGCTCGTGTTTGATGCAATGATACCAATATAGTCGACTGCTGATAAGAATTTTGAAAGTTCGATTTGAGTTCGCACTCGCTCCAGTTCTGTTCTTAATCAGTTCCATCAGTTCTGTTCTGACACTATCTTGCAATGATGGTTTCAAATAATATTGGTATTCTTTTATGTTCATGTTCATATTTTGATTGAAATAAACTTCTATAGGAGAATTTCTACCTATAGTGATCCGATTGATTAAGTAGCACGGCTTTCTCTGCCCTGGGTCGAATGTATTTGGGCGGCGAGGTAGATCTGTACGGGGTGCTTTTTTCGCTGCCGAAATGCACGAATTCCGTTCGCTTTACATTGAAGTATTTGGTGCCAATTTTTGGAGCACGCATTTAGATTAAAACAGATGATATCGATGCGATTGCTGATGACAATTGGGCAAGTTTAACCTGAACCGATTCCATCCTATTCATTTTAGTTCAGTTCATCAACAGTTCCATCAGTTCTCTTCCGACGAGATTGTTTAAATATCTACTTCTTTGAAAGGTATGGGGATGCTTTCGTTTATGTAACGTGTAATACCAAAAAACATGTAAGGAATCATAATAATCGTGATAGGAATCATATTTTATCGCATAATCGTTAGAGTCTTTCTTTGCCCGAGGTCAAATGTTTTAGGACGGTGCACCGGCTAGGTTGGGGTGCTTTTTTCGCCACCAAAATGCACGAACTCCGTGGGCAATAGGTGGAAATATTTTATGTCTTTACGAAAGTTCTACCTGAACTGATTCCATTTCATTCTTTTTCATAAACAGTTCCATCAGTTTTCTTCCGACATATGCTTCTTGGTATAATTTTTTTAAAAGACATCTGGGTGCTTCTGACTCAGCTCTGATTCAAAATATAATTACAGTCATCAGAATCGATTCAGTATCGAATAATAACAACAGTCATACGGTTTTCAGGCCAGAGACAAATTTATTTAGAAGACGGCGGCTCACTAGATAAGAAGTTGGATTTCAAGCACCTAGTCAGTTTGTATTTATCTTGGAGGAGATGATCCGACACGTTACTCACTATACTGTTTTCAAAGAATATCGAAATGCTTTGGTCCCTCTTTCAAATCAAATGAACTTTATATGTCAAAAATATTCCATCTCTTAGAGAAACATTTTTGAGCAGAATCAGAGACTGCAGAATTATTTTACTGGGACCTAAGTGAACTGTCAGAATACGTTCTGCCAAGCAACGAAAAAATAGCAACTCCTTGAACACATTCTGCTAATTCCTGTAGGTATAAGAAAACCAAAATTGATCCTTTTCCTACACTTTAAGGACATCTTTCTGATCGGTTTTTGATGCAAAAGAACAGTAGTTGACTTCCATGCCAATGAGAAGGTATTATATTTCATTCAAAACGACAATTAACCCATTGAATGATCAACAATCGACAAAAAGAGAAGCAGGTATCCAACAGCAACTCTAATTCCTTCGCAGTGTGTTGCTCTCTTTTATTGTGTTACCATAATATTTTGTGTTATGATATTGAACTTAATGTATTTCCGCAAAATACAACCAGTCAACGCACCAAACTAAAAACTCACGGATTATTAACATATTTAAATTTAACTTTAATTCATGTTTCATTCATGTTATTTCACGAAAAAAAAACAGCACTCAGTCTGTACAGTTGGTGACATCATTATGCAAAGACAACTTAATAATCATATTACTCGTATATTTCCCCTTGGATGAACTCACACAGAATCTTCTGCGAAGAAAACACCACAACCTAGTAATTTACGATTTGAGTATAACTTTTTTCATACGCCAACTGTCGCCTATTACCTTTCAACAGTTTCATATACGTCTCTGCATATATTATACCCCCATAACGACCAAAGGACTATATTTTCATCCTTAATGGGCAGAGCGCAGACTTCCGAGACATCTGGTTAACATAATTGGTCTTCGAGACCATTTTTGCTACAATAAAATTGGATGAAGTAGGTTGACAAGTTAAAAACAGGAAATAATTACCTATGCACCATAGATCTTCTGTGCTGAGCGTCTTATTAACAGTGGCGGCTTGTCCTATGAGGCAGGTGAGGCAGTGCCTCACCAAATAAATTACGGAAATCACAAATAATATCAAGGGAATTAATCCAATATTTTATTAATCAATTTCATTATCACATTATGTTCTTCAGTCTCAATTTTTTGTACGATACTGCACTCGTCTTCCACAATATCCGAGCTCAATCTCAAGCCGGATACAGCTACAGACGTCTGTAACATTACACGTTACTGACGTTACGATGAATGCACAAAAATCGGACCGTAACGTTACATGTTACAGGCGTTAAGGTCCGATTTTTGTACATTCATCTCACTTCCTCTTCAAGGCGTAAACGGTGAGGTGAGGCTTGCCTCACGCGCTTCCTTCTCTAGCGCGTTATTCACATCGACGTGACGAGATCATGAACCTCCTCTTCGTTGTTTATCTATTGCGGCTTCTAAGGTGAATTTGAGGCTAGCCTCAGTAACAGCTTTTAGAACATTTGAAGCGTTTCATCTCAGAAACGGTGCCTCGTAGGAAAAAAAGTATTGATACATTTTTTGAAGATAATTTTAACATCTACATTTTTGTCTGAATTACTTTTTTGATGAAACTCACCGTTTTGCTTAAAATCGCGAAAAACTCATTTTTCGACCTTTGAACTTGAATAAATTTTTGTCCATCCACGGGAATGATTGGGAACTTTTATATATTATTTATTATTATGTTTTGAACAATTCTACCGATTTTCAGCTTGTTGGGATTTTATGTAACTTCACCCTAATTTTTTGGTCTGGATTGACCGGACTATCTACCCTTGATCCGTGATCGTTTCGTTTCGTTTCATCGGCAAACTGCACATATTCGGGTTAATCGTGAAGCGGAAAATAGTGAAATTTCACTCTGGTTTGGATTTATTGGGTTTGTGCAGTACTCGTGATATTGCAGAGTTTTCAATAAAACAGAAACAGTTTTTGAGTCATTCCTATGAGTATAAAATATGTAAAATTGAAGAAGTTATACAACCTATTCCAAATCTTGACTATCGGTGTGGTAGGAAAATCGAATCGGAGGTTTCAAAATGAGAGTACTACTGGCCTAAGGGCAGTGTAACTCTAATCAAATTATTTTTTGGCAGTGTTAATAATACATATTCCGATAGGGTTTAGTGAAAAACTGGTTGAAGCGAGTTGAAAAACTTATCTCAGAGCAATTACCACCCAATAAAACGCTGTAGAATCATTGGAGCATTAATACCGAAGGATTTTTTCTAATGATAAGTATGCAGCTGACAAAAAATAGTTTATAAGATTAATATTTTTTTTGATGTGCCTCATCACTTTATTCTGTCACAAGCCGCCACTGCTTATTAACTTTTCTATTAGTGCGTGCGCTGCCGAGTACTTATAAGGTACATCGGATGCTGTAACTGGTTGACAGTTTCCTGTCATCGTGACCTGATTTCTTTGGTTGTAGACTGATTATTGATTCCAGTGGTGGAACGACTGAAATGCGATTTGAGCGGAAATTGGTGTTTTTACTGAGCAGTATTGGAAAATTGCTTCTCAGAATAGTATTTCATTCTGATAGGAAGACGGTTTGAACATTTAGTTGTTAATAATAATTGCGGTAGTTGCTCTAGCAAATATTGGTTTAATTGCTTGATTCAATAAATAAAGGGTTTTCCAATAAGAGGTGGTATTTTGAATAGCCCGCTATTTCGTTAGATGTCACGTTTGACATTCGACAAGTAGAAACTACGCCATTAATAAAAATGAAACGGTACACTCTTTAAGAACTCATTGAAATTATTAAAAATGGTGAAAATTTGGCAGGGACAGTTCGTAAAACTCTAACATTTTTGGGTCGTCGTGAAGTATCTGGTCGCACTACAATAAAGAAATTGGTGGAAAAATTCTATCCTTAACGTGTGACTGTTTGGTGCGGTTTATGTTCCAGTGGAGACATTGGACCTTACTTTCTCGAAAATGAGGCTGGAGCAACAGAGAGATGATTAATGATTTTTTATGGCCGAAATCTGGACAACGTTTACTTTCAACAAGACAGCGGTGCGTGTCACACAAGCAACGAAACCTTTGATCTTTTGCGGCAAAGTTTTCGGATCGTGCTATCTCTCGAAGAGGTGATCACAAATGGCCACCGGGATCTTGTGTTTTCTTGCGACTTCTTCCTTTGGGACCATGTGAAAGAGAAGGTCTACACCAATAGCCCAGCGTCGATTCAAAACCTGAAAGATGGAAGTCGTGAGGCTATCAAGGACATAGGGCAGCCACTTTGCCATTTGGTTATGGAAAATTTCATTAAAAGGATATGGTCCTGTAAGCGTGGTCGTGGTGGTCATTTGCCTGATGTTATTTTCCACTATTAACGGCATAGCTTTTTCTTTATAAAAAAACAAACATCTGATCATTTATATTGAAAAATTGCATTTTTCCTTGAATATCAAAATAACATCTTATTGGAAAACCCTTTAGTTACAACGTAATCCCAATAAATTGTAGAACAACTGTATGAAGGTGATCAAATCAAACTATTTGTAATTTTTTTTGAAATAGAATATTAATTTTTATGAGGAGTAAAAAATATGAACTATGCAAAAATAAATTGAAAAAAACTGGCGAGTCCTGAACATAGGCATAAAAAATTTCACTCAAACTGTCTACGCAACTCACTAAAGCAAAGTTTTCGTGGGCATTGATGAAAAAGGTTTTTTTGCAAGTTCCTTCTCAATTTTGGAAGACATTTATGGCAATATCCCCTAGTGAAATGGGTTTCATCCTGAGTATGAGACCAATATTAGATGTCCCGAAAGCCTGTAAGGATTTCATTAAATGTTTATTATTATATTCTCACTATTGGCATTTCATTCACTTCAAGGGTCATGTTTACCAGATTCTAACCTATTTTTGAAACATAGATAAATTGAAAATAGTAATCATCGAAATGAATACAATCTTCAATTTATAGGCTCACAGAACCTTCTTCATGCGAACTGGGATGATTTATTCAAGATGTTGTCAATGAGGGAAGAGACAGACCGGTTTCGGCCTCATTAGGCCTCGTCAGTGTCCCATATCCCTCAGAGACAACATCCTATTGAAAAACTTCTACATTTAAGACTACTTGTAAGACTCTATCGAGTAGTATCTTACAGATGGTGACATCTAGTAGTGAGTAGTGTCAAATGAGAAGTTCAATCATCACAGATCGCATGCTGAAAGCACTGATTACTTCCTCTTCACTCTTTGAGATGTTAGCAGTGGTCCTACATCAGGGCCTTCATGCAAGTTTTCTCCGAGTGATGGAAACACCCAATTTTTGGCGGCTGTGAAGCCAAGTGATTTTAAGATAAAGAAAAAATGACAAACGAAAAACTTCTTTGCCTTCAAGGAGACTAACCTAACAAATTTTTGAAACATAGATAAATTGCAAATAGTAATCATCGAAATGAATACAATCTTCAATTTATAGGCTCACAGAACCTTCTTCATGCGGACCGGGATGATTTTTTCAAGATGTTGTCATTTTTTCTTCATCTTAAAATCTGACCTACTTGTTTTGTTTGACTACATCTGTTAAACATGAGAATAAAAAATTTTATGAAATCTATAAGGACTTTTCAGGATACGGTTATTGATTTCCAAGCTTTCGAATAAAGGTTGATCGATCGCATAAAGAAGTAAATTTCGGTGTTTTTCAAGCAACTGACTTCTCTTATGGTGCCTCTTTAATCATAACTTCATCGAATCACAAGAAATCCAGCTGAAACCCCAGATAGACTAAAACGAAGCAAACCTATTCTACCCATCTAACATCAGCTCCTACCATTTCAGACAGTGTTTGAACAGATCGTTAGATGTACATTCCATGCACGGAATCAGTTCGAATAACTCTCTGTTCACCAACTAAAGCCAGAATAGGAGACATTCCTCTTCTAATTAAATTGAATTGTCCACATCATCCAGCTCATTCTGGATGCTGCTCACAGCCATCGGGCCTCCATGTCCTGCCCATATCGCGGAAGGCCGTTCCACCGATGGTGAAATATCTTGCGTTTTCCAATCAGTGGGTGGCAATAATAAAATTAACCGAGTCGAATTGAGCGGTACCTTCTTAAGGGGATAGATATCTGACAGGTGTTTCCTGTTTTGGAAAGGTATCTCGTTTCTTGGATCTGTGGACGTGTAAGGTTTGAGTTGTTAATTTTATTGTTGATTGGGGTTTTTATGAGAGTTCTATCGGGTTGACTGCTTGTGGGGCGTGATTGTTTATTGGAATGGTGAAAAATATTTTGTACATGTTTGACCTGACTTGAAGGACCATAAAAAGTATATTGAATGTGTTTGATTTATCCTAAAGGAGCTTGAAAAATTTGACTCAGACGAAGGACCGTGGAGGATACAGAGTTTACTCTACTGTTTCCAAAAAATTGATGACTACATGATCAAAGTTGATCACTCTTTGCGTTGAAGCTATTTGATCAACAAATAATACTTTGATGAATAAAAATCGCAATATTGAGTTAATGATACTTTCGAACGATTGAAAGCATCGATTTATATTATAGTTCTTGGCTTCAGGACGTATTTTGATGATTTTTGGACTCTTAAAGGTACAAGTGAAGTACCATTTGTAACTGAGGTTGCTGCTGATCATACACTGCGCAAAAAAATTAACGCATATTCTGAAAATCCCAATTTTAATTGAAGTTATGACTGAAATGTATTGACTGGAATACTGGAATGCTGATAAGTGTTTGATACTTGGTTTTTCCACCCCTTGCGTTATTACAGCTCGGCAACGACGGTTCATTCTCAAAATGAGTGATTTTAAAATGTTCTGTTCTAATCCTTACCAGATTTCTCTGCGTTGGATTTCTAAGTCATTAATAGTAGCTGGATGATTTTCTGAACTTCTCAGCCTTTCTATTGAGGTTGTCCAAACCTGCTCAATCGGAGTGAGATCTGAACTTCTTGCTGGCCATTCCATTCGAGAGATTTCAACCTCTTCAAGGTACTCCTGAACGATGCGCGCACGATGGGGTCTGGCATTATCGTCCATAAAAATGAAATTTTCACCAATGTATGGGGCAAATGGCACTACATGCTCTTCAAGAATGTTCCTTATATACCTATCAGCATTCATAGCTCCATTATCAATGACCACTAGGTCTGTGCGAGCATTCAAAGATATTCCACCCATACCATAATCGATCCTCCCCCGAAACCAGAAGTATTCAGGAAATTGCACTGAGCATATATCTTTCATGTGGACGAATGTATACAAGGGAACGTCGATCACAATGGTAGAGGCAGAATCTAGACTCATCTCTTTCCCAATCAGCCTCTTCCCAATGGATATGCTCTCTCGCAAAATCCGAACTAGCCCTTCGAAGGAGCTTTAATCATATTCTTTTAGGCGATTTCTTATTGTCTGATTTTGAAGGAGGCGAGCAGTTGCAAACCGTTGTCTCAACGAAGAAACTCTCAAGTAACGTTCTTGAATGGCAGTTGTTATCCGTGGTCTATCCTGTCCTGGTCTTCGGACATTCATACCTGTCTCCCTAAATCGCTGCAACATTCTGAACACACTTGTATGGGAAACTCCAAACCTTTCTGCAATTCTTGTTCATGTCCACCCTTCTTCTAGCAAAACTACCGCTCGGGCATATTCGTCTTGGGTCAAATTGCGTGTTTCGCTTTGCGTAGCGATCGAGTGTAACGAAAGAAATACTATTGATCACTAGAATTGATCGAGAACAACTGATTTCAGAATGGAGCCAATACATTCACAATCTGATAATCTCATCTATTTTTATTCCTGCTGGGAAAAAACATCTGTATTGAAGAAAAACGTTGAAAGTGGATAACATATGCATGCATAATTCTGGTAAAAATAATTATCATTGAGAACACCTTCAATTGTAGAATAAATTTGAGATTTCCATAATGTGCGCCAATTTTTTTGCGCAGTATATATGAAGTACTTGTGATTTTTGTAGAGCATTCATTGGAGAAGTTAAACGTCCTTTGAATTTTCCAATCAAAGATCATGAAAATTGAGTTCAGCAGGAAGATAAATAAGCCGCATACCCCTTAAGAATCTACAATCTTTAGTAACGCTCAAAGTCTGACATAATTTCAGACGACGACGAGTTTGAAGGCATCCCATTTTTGAGGAACACTTATTCAGGTTCCCTATTTTTATTCATTATAGAAATCAATACACCTCACACCATTTCGTCAGAAACTCCCAACTGATTTTTCCGACATAAACATCGAGTACAATCAAGAGAAACCTAGGGCGTACCCCATTCCATTGTTACCGCAAATGGACATATTTCATAGACTCACAAAACCGTTCTCGATTTCTATTAGCTGTCTGCCATTAATAATCCGCAAACAGAGAAAACAATTGCACATATGAACTCTCCGAGCACACGCTTCAATAATTTTTAGATAAGTTACAAAACATAGACCGCGATTGTACCACCTACACACTCCCGATGACATTTGGTGAACCGAGCGTCGTAGATAGTTGTCTGTGCTCTATATGGTAATCTTCTCATTTATCTGGATTCCTCTAGGAAACCGTCCTAGTTGAATTGCATTCAAATACGCCCAATTAGATTCAATGGATTAAATGTCTTTTTGGACATGGCGTGTCATTACCATGTACAGCGTGTTTGGTAACGGATGGGATAGTCATGGTCAAAATCGCAGTGTACCATAATCCCCTTGGACAGCTACTCGATAACAAAATGAGGCTACAAAATGACAGAAATCGACCTGCTTATCTGTCAATACCAAAGCTGGGTGAATAACCGAGTATAGTCCCTTCACGAAAGTTTGAGCGCATAGTAGGAGTTTATTTATCTGAAGTTGGCAGTATTTGCTGTCGTAATGTAAAATAAAGTCATCGTTGCCGATTATCAGAGAACTCTATGCAATATTGACAACATTGCGTATCAATCTAACAAAAAAATAAACAACATTACCTAAAACTCTAATATACACAGTGGAATATGCCAAATTTCCATGGCCAACCGACGGCTTAAACTTTCGTGAACGGACTATAAGTATCTAAAAGTTCGACTATGATTATGTGCACAATTCGGTATGCTGAATGTATCATTTGACACATTGAAAGTTAATTGGATATTCGAAATTATTTTCTTCCTTATTTATTGCCCTAATTCTGTTACAAATTTATTCATTCTACCATGCCTCATAGAGCAAAATCGAATCGTTTTTTCGAAAGAATCATCACCAAACATACGATATTCACCGAAATATTCGATTAATTCCGATGGAAGATCAGTCATTTGAGCTGAATAATGTATTTATTTGTTTCTCATTTGTAAACGTCAGTTTCCAAAAACACAATATTAATCAAGAAAGTTTATTTTATCAAGTCACTAACTTGTAAAACTGACAGTTGTAAAATTTTTACAAGTTAGTAGTACATATTATTTACATTCAGAGTTGTCAAGTACTTGCTTCTAATTTCATTCATCCTTCTAATTTCAGAGTTCCTGTTACAAATGTAGTTCTCAATATACGTTCTCAAACTATTCGAAAACGATATTCGTACCTTATTTTATTCGTATCTATTTGTTTTCTTCTTCAAAATTGCAAATATCCTAGAGGTTTTTTTGACCTGTAAACTCACTGACAGTTTCACGTACTCGCTTCTAATTTCATTCATTCTTCTAATTTCATCGTTTCTGGAACAAATATTTTTAGTAATAAACGTTATAAAAGTATTTAAAACAATATTCGTGCCTTGTTTCATTTGGATGTGGCGTTTTTCGTCAGAAATGAGCAAATATTCTCGAAGGACTTCCCTCTCGTAAAGCCGCTGACAGTTGTCATAATTTTCCGATGTCATAAATAATCATAAATAATGCATAACTTACGACATTTTCGACAAATTCTTGAGATTTTTTTGGAATTCATCTAACCTTTTTACAAATGCTACAAATAAAATATAAAACAATACACGCAAGGTAACGTGTTTTACTGGCTCAAGGAGGTAACTGACTCGCCTGCGGTTCGTCAATTATATCCTCCATTCGCCAGTAAAAACCCTCCTACCTTGCTAGTAATGTTATATACTATATATTAGCTCAGAATGCTCATTCTAATAGTCTTAAATCTAACAAAGTTAAAATACAACAGATTGTTCTTTAGTTTAATTATTTTACATACTATTATTTGGACTGAGATCGCTAGGTGAGCCTTCAAAGAGTTGCGACCATGTAGATCTGTCGTTCTCCACCTCACTTATCATAAAAACTCAAGGAGCTCGTCAATAGCATCGATAAAACAGACATTGGATATCCAGGACTGGTTTTCCCATATGAATTATTCTGAAGCCAGTCAGCTCTGGGCACTTGTATACCATATGTTCAGCTGCTTCTGCTTCTGAGCCACAGAGAAATCTCATCTGCTGACATTTCCATTTGATACAAAATAAATGATGTTTGTACCGACAGTGTTCAGTCAGCAGATCCACCATCAACAGAAGCTCAGCTCGTGACTGCTTCAGGAGGTGGGTGACATCATCTCGAATTATTTCGCCTGAGTAAGTCCAGGAGTGTTGTTCTTCAGAGGGTTGTTCTGTCATTCGACTCCCATTGCTTCTCAAGATTTGATTGTTGTTGAGACCAGACTTCTTTGTTGAATTCAAAATGAAAGAAGAACCAAATATTAGATTAGATTTAGATTCGAGGAGGGGCGACAGATCAAAACCGACCTTGCGAGCACCTTGACCTTAAGATCTATTGTGCATCCCCGCACTATTTACCAGTCAGGCAGCAAAGTCGCAATGAACTTCACCACCTACACCTTTGTGGGGGCCACATCCATTACTTGTTGAGGCTTTAGGAACCAGGAGCCAAGATGCCGTAACCGTTTCTGGTGAACAACTTCACACTCACAAAGTAGGTGTCTGGCTGTCTCGGTGGCTTCCTAACGGAAGCGGCATGTACTATCGGGCGCCTTTCCCATGTTTTTTAAGTGATACCTCACGGGACAGTGCCCAGTGAGAGCGCCCGTCAGTTTCCTCAGTTCCAATTTGCTGAGTGAGAGGACTTTCTTGGTCCAGCTCGTCGAGTGAGAGAGAAAAGACCTAGCTTGCCTTGGACCATTGGTCAAACCAAATATAAAATCAACAAATAACACGAACTTTCAGTATTTTTCAAAAGAAGGATTGATAGCCAATTCATAAGACAATGGAATCAATAATTACCAACCGGTCAGAAAAGTGACGAATTTGAAGTTTCGAAAATGAGATTTTTAAATCCTGAAGAATATAGTTATTTTAGTTTCAAGAGTTAGAAATTCACTGGTTCAATCTCCGCCTATATTTCCTTTGTTAAATTCTCTTTTTATTCCATTTCCACCAGTAATCTTGTATATATCCATAAAATACCAGGTATCATTCTTGCATCTTCGGGTTAAATTTGGACACTCGTTATACCTGCTACAATCGTAAACGTACAACAAATCACTTGGACAGATAAGATACCATCAACTGAAGCTCAATGAACCCATCGCACCTGCTGGGTTTCACTGGTGGGCATGTCCCAAAACCCTAATCGCCTCTAATTAAGAAATTATCGATAGACACCAATTCTGGACATTCCGGAAGTCGAACATCGATCTTCATCCGTTCGTTCTAATCCGTTCATTGCGTCGCATGTCCAAATACGCACCTCTGCAGTCTTCTTATCTGCTGCATAGCTCTACTTTCTCACCATTGAAATATAGATGGATCTATAACATATGAGATGCTACTATTTGATGTAAATCGAAGCACTTTCTCCGCATGTTACAAGTGCCCGTTGACCATTAACTGAAACTAATGCTGATTTAAGACTTCCAACTCGTTTATATTCTAGTTGACGCTCACTGTTGCTGCTCTTATTTCTTTATAATGAGATGGTAAGTTGTCTCAACTGAAGGGTGTCGGATTTCGTTGTTGTCATTTGTTCCTAATAGGCAAAATAAGGATGCAGCGCCACGGTGGGCATTCGTAGAACTATTAATATTAACATGGAAGGATTTTGTTGAATGGTTTATGTGTAAACGTGGTTTTTTTATCACTATATTAAAATTTCAGACATCTATAGTGAACGAATATATTACTGTATATATTATATGTTAATTTTTCGTGAAGACTGTAGGTGTCATCATTAATTTCAATTTACTTTAGCCATTGTGAAAGATCTATTAGGTTTAGAAGGCTATTGAAGAAATTGAGGTAAACAATTTGGTTTGTTGAACAGTTGAATTAACATTATTTTACCATATTGAAATGGTCCTTTTTTTCTTCAGAATAGCATTCTTTGGTGGCCGGTGGGTCTTTCTTTGTTTAGACTTCTTCGTCTCAACCTTTCAGTTTTACTACCAGAACTAGAACATTCTGGTTGTTCCTTTATGGTACTAGATCCAACAGAAAGATTGCAGTCTTTTTCAAAACCTCATGAATCTGATCTAACCTACAAGTTTTGTGTAATCCGTATTTACCTCCATGAAAATAATCGTCATCTACAAAATGCAAGAAGCACTCTTTCGTATTTCCTGTGACTGGTTTCAAGTTTCAGGCTTTTGGTCGATCCATCTACACTTCACTTCCCGATTTCCCTCCTACCCAAACTTAAAATACATCACCAACCAGAAAAAATGCATGGAAATGTATGTTTTGATTTCTTTTTTCCAAGGAAGAACACTGAGGAACTATACAAAAGCGGTTTGAATGGATTCATGATTAGTAATGATTAGTTTTCATACATAATCGATGACAAAACAATAAAAAATAAAAGAACCATGTCGATATTTATGGTTCCTCAGATTATCTCTAGAGGGCATATCGCTTAGCTTGATTAGCCTATAGTGGCGACCTCAGATCGATAAAGAACATAGATACAGATAGGCCTTGTTGGATGTAAGTCATACTCGGAATGAAATACGTAATGAATGAAAAAATCAATATAGATAAACAGAAAAATTTACAGAATTTTTAGTAAACATTTCGAATAATATAATCCTGTACTAATTTCACACATATTTTAAAGTATTATTTTGCATAGTGAATAGACCTTTTTTTAAGTATAATTCATTCAAATCGCCGCTATTGTTCAGTTCCTCGGTGTTCTTCCTGAGAAAAAAGAATTCCAAGTAATATACATTTCCATGCCTTTCCTCAAGCTAGGGATAAATTTCGTGTTTGGGTAGAAAGTAAATCGAGGAGTGACAAAGTATTGATGGATAGACGAGAAGCCTGGCAACTGAAACTTAAAATCGGTAAACCAGTCACAGGAAATATGAAAGTTGGCTACTTGCATTTTGTAGATTACGATTGTTTTTATCGAGGTAAGAAGGGATTACCAAAACTTGTAGGTTAGATTAGATTCATGGGGTTAATCGTTTACAGATACCAGTTCATAACAGAGGTAGTTTTTGAAAAATACTGCTGTGCCTACCAGAAATCTTCCTGTTGGATTTACTACCAGAAAAGAGAAACAACCGGAATATTCTAGTTCTAGTAGTAGAACTGGAAGGTTGAGACGAGGAAATCTAAACAAATAAAAACCCACTGAAGAATGCTCTTGTGAAGGGAAAAAGTACTCCTTGAAAATAATGAAATGATAAATAATAAATGAAGTTATATAAACAAAATTGTTTTCCTTAATTTCCTCCACAGCCTTTTAGACTAATTCTCTTTCACTATGGCTGAAATAAATTGAAACGAATGATGACACCCACCGTCTTCACAGAAAATGAATATATAATATACATGCACGTAGTAATACACTCGTTCACTATAGATTTCTGAAATTTTGATAATATATTAATGAAGCAGATATACACATAAACAATACCAACCAAATCCTTCCATGTCATAATAATAGTTCTACAAATGCTCACCGTGGCGCTGCATTCTCATTTTCAGTACAGTGACTATAGTCGAATTTTGGCGAGCTGTGGTTACATGTAACTATCTAACTACCACGTGATCATTTGACAGAAAATACGTGTATTAATTGTCAACTATGTAACTATGGTAAGCTGTGGTAAGCTGTAGTTACAACGCCAAAATTAGACTTATATTACCACAGTGGCGACAACTCGTGTCTCATTTTTTATTGGTTGGCCGCCATGTTTCGTCGGAGTTGCGCAGATTGCAGATTTAGGTCGTTTATGTATGTTTCATTGCTAACAGATCAAAAATAAGGTCGAAATATACTTCTTTAGAGAGTATGAGACATACAATTCAATCATACCACCAAAAACGTCTTGACGAAACATGGCGGACTTTCTACAGTTTTATGACCTGTTGTCGCCACTGTGGTAATATAGTCACTGTAATTTTCCGATGCCTATTACTCCGCACCTGACCACATCAGAATCCAAACAGAATAGCCAACCGCCGAAGAATTAACATGACTCCACGATGATGAACGGCCAGGAAACAGACGTACCAACCGTTTCCCCATGAATTACATTTCAATATAACCTCACGCCATCGAATCAATGCAAATCACAAGAACGTGAGTAACAAATCAATACAATTATCATCCTGGTAATGAAACGCCATGATACTTCTGCCAATTGGATGCGTTGCCGCCATTTTTTCCAATCAAATCCTTAATCGAAAATTGTAAAATGTGCACGTATTGCGCATCGAGCAGCATTGACGACGTAATAACGGCCGGCATAGAGCACACGGACTGGTCATAGAAGAGGAAGTTAATGGTTACGCCGAGAGTAGTCTTCTATTTGTTATTGGCTATTTATTGTTGAATTCGATGATTGTACATCTAGAGACGATATTATCGACTTGCGAAGTAGATATATGACGTGCTGAAGATACTTAACATAATGTAGGGGTATTCCTCAAAGTTTCTCATAAAAGTTCATCCTGATTTATATGAGCAATTAAAATGAATTTTAAAAAGTTTTAAATTTGTGTGGTACACAAATTCTTTCGCGAATTAATAGATGAAATTGATATATTTGTTAGATATCAATTGATGAAATGATATTATGAAAATCAGCGTTTTGTGCATAGCGTTCTCAGTAAATAACAAGAATTTGATGTTCTAAATACCTGTCCATAATATACATTTCCATGCCAATCCTCAAACTAGGGATAAATTTCGTGTTTGGGTAAAAGGGAAACCGAGAAGTGAAGTGACAAAGTGTTGATGGATCGACGAAAAGCCTTACAACTGAAACTTGAAATCGGTAAACCAGTCACAGGAAATATGAAAGTTTGCTCCTTGCATTTTTTAGATGATCATTATTTTTATTGAAGTACGGATTACACAAAACTTGTAGGTTAGATTAGATTCATTGGGTTAATAGTTTGCATATCCCAGTTCATAACAGAGGTAGTTTCTGAAAAATACAGCTGTGCCTACCAGAAATCTTCCTGTTGGATTTACTAGCAGAAAGGAGGAACAACCGGAATGTTCTAGTTCTAGGTTAAGACTAGGAGGTCTTAACAAAGAAGAACCGACTGAATAATGCTCTTGTAAAAAGAAAAAGTACTGTTTGAATATATTAAAGTGAAGTTAATTCAACAGTTCAATAAACAAAATTGCTTTTCTCAATTTCCTCAACAACCTTTTAACCTAATTCATCTTTCACTATGACAACTTTCACAAGAAGTTGGACTTGGTAGGTCCACAACATGGCGTATTTGCTCAAAGGTTCAGCTCTGAAATCATATAAGGTACAGAATTTCAAATAAAGTACAATATATTTTTCAATTGACCGATTCAATTCAATTGTCACTTTTAGATAAAATGAAAGTCTCTCAATTGACAAATTAATTTGGTCAATTGTCGGATTCAATGTAACAAATCAAATCTGTCTTGTGACAAATTTTCATCTCATCGCAGTGGCACCAATACGACGTTCGCATAAACCAGAATCCTCGACTAAACTAATGAACAAGTTCGCCATAGAAGAAGAGATAGATGACTCCGACAAGCAGCACGGTCTCCTAGTTAACAAAGCAGGATTCAATTATTATTCAACCCGTAATAACACTGCAAGAGACGCTCATTTCATTATTGATTTCATGTTGGTATGCCGCTTTTTATCAAAGCTGAAATCATGAATACGCAAGACGCGGGAGCAGTCAGCAGACACGGCATCGCTCACATACTTTCGTGTTCTCTGAAATAATAACATTTAACAGCTGAATTCCCGAATTTTAATTAACTGTTTCTCAGAGATCACCGACGGAGAACGCTCTGTGATCGTTCACAGAGGCCACAGATGCCCCGCACAATCTTGTTCTTGGCGATGCCGAGGATGTTTTCGAATGGCGCTCCACGGTGGAAAAAATTGCAAACAAGACATCATACAACGATATCGCTCGGCCAGTTGGAATTAAATTATCGTCTTAAGAGGCTGTTAAATGGCAGATTTGGTGGGTTACCCTGATTCGGAGTAACGATGGGACCATTTGGTATACCGGTCAGGTGGTTGGTTAATGAGTTTTTGATAGAGGCCGATGGGATGAAGAAAAAGTTCGGGTTTGGATTTGGCCGGGACTTGATTGTGTGAAGAGCATGGTTAGTTTTTTAAGTTGATGGTTTAAGCACAAATTTCGAAAGTGTGGGACTTTCGAAGATTCCGATTCATTGAAATGGGCAGTCATGTTGTACAGAGTGTTTTATATTCGGTAATTGCAACGACGAAGAACATTCTCATTCACCACTAGACTAAAATATATTAATTCCGTTAAAATATTGTTAATTAGTGTTAGAAGTGGTATAGTTCGTCCACGGAAGTTTCAGCGCATAGTAGGCGTTTGTTTATTCATCTAAAGTTGGCAGTATTTGATGTCATAACGTAAAATAAAGTCAACGTTGCCGAATGTACACGGCCTCTTCCGACAAGCTTGCGAGTTATCAGAAAACTCTATGCAATATTGACAACATTGCGTATCAATCCGACAAGACAATAAACAACATCACCTAAAATTTTGATATACACAGTGGAATATGCCAAATTTCCATGGCCAACCGTCGGTTCAACTTTTCGTGAACGGACTATAGGTGCCCTCAGTTGGAGTTATGCTCCACAGTGTAAAAAATTGCAAACAAGACGTCATACAACGATATCGCTCGGCCATTTGGAATTAAATTATCGTCTTAAGAGGCTGTTAAATGGCAGATTTGGTGGGTTACCCTGATTCGGAGTAACGATGGGACCATTTGGTATACCGGTCAGGTGGCTGGTTAATGAGTTTTTGATAGAGACCGATGGGATGAAGAAAAAGGTTTGGTTTGGATTTGGCTTGGACTTGATTGTGTGAAGAGCATGGTTAGTTTTTAAGTTGATGGTTTTAGCATAAATTTCTTTTGAAGATTTCGATTCATTGGATTTGGCAGTCATGTTCTACAGAGTGTTTTAAATTCAGTACGAAGAATGACTTCTCTCATTCACAAAGAAACAAGTTTATTATTTTTTCTGAAATATGGATAATAAGTAATCGAATGGTTGGAAAAAAACTCTTTTATCCACGACTATTGTGAAATCCGTCCATTGTACGTCTCTGTGCTCGTCCATGATAATTATCATTAATCACAATGGAATAATGAGATATTAATCACTGCTATCAGATGCTTCATAGATTTAGCTTTGACATAATATTCTTAAATTGGTATTTCTTAAGTATTCTAAAGTACTAACAAATATGGGTATACCTAGTCAATCGAGGGCCAAATCTATTTTAATTATATCTACTAAAGTAATTTTTATTAGAAAATATACAATGAACAGTTCTTCAAAAATTTCTCATTTGTCAACTTGACTTTTTCCACGCTTGTCATAGAAGGGTCTTGTCGCGGTCGCCAAATGTTGAAATCTTCAAGAAATATATTCAAGAGTAGTGGATAAAGTAAAGTATGCTACTCGCGTATAATGACTGTTATTCACTCGGTGATTTGGATCACTCATCTACGGCTCGTGGCCTATACTTCACCTTTTGAATGATAGGCATCATTATACGTTCGTTGCATAATATACTATTATTCACATACTTGTCGTGAAGCTATAGGATTCGCGTGTTTTTTCAACACAATTTGTTTCAAAATTAACAAAAATATGATTTTTGTATAGACAGATTATGTTGTTTAAAATCGATGATCACCAATATTTTAAATTCTGCTTTGAAAACCATATCTTCATTTTGAAAAAAAAGTATTTCCAATATAATAAAACTACTGATATCATAGATTCAAGTCGCCTGTTCTTTTCTGAGTTTAATTTAAGATGTGAACCTTCTTCTTATTCACTGAAGTGAAGAATAAAAAGCCATAATAGAACCTTGGGAAATTCTAATTAAATTGACAGTATTCAGATATTCAACCTTACCCATTTCATGTAGATACTCAGAACACAGCTCACCTGAAAAAAAAGAAAATTATCAGTATTATTCAACAAGATCAATAACAAAAACAAATTCCAATCAGACCAATTTTAGAAACCAAAAGATCCAACTCGTGCAGAATATATTACGCTCATTCTCTATTACTTCCACATTCCCATCAGATGCCGAGAAATCACGAAAAATTAATAAAACATTTACTGTTGGCAAAAGTGATAGCAGACCCGTTATGTCAGAGAATAATAACCATAATAATCACCCTGTGACTCCGTGTTCTTGTTTATACCACTTTGGGTTTACATTTAATTAAGATTTTATCGTCATTATTATCTGTAAAAACCACCATGGAGTAATTGGCGGTGGGCTGCTCTCAATCTATATTACACACTATGGTCAAGTGTATGAGTGTATCTAATATGAACATACATATTCTTATAGGCAGAGAATACCGATCGCCGGTCGGCATATTGAAAATGGAACGATTCAAATAATTACAGTTATTATAGGGTTATAGAGTGCACTTCATTACGTTTGATCACAAAGTGTACAGGGCAATTCATGGAGGCCTGTAACTGCTCTTTGGTGTTATAATCAATTATTATTGGCGTTAGTTCGTTGATCATTTGATTCCGAAACTTCTGAGCATAGGTCAGATGGAGAAAATATTCCAGAGAATATGTTGTCGAAATAGTTGATGAAGAGGTTAACTGATGGAAAGACTGGAGATGTGTGGAATCGCAGTTTTCAAACACAGGCGAACAACACAGAAAGTGAGATTCTGTGGAAAAGGTATGTACAAATTACTACTAGTGAAACAATAAGGTCTTGAATGGCATGCAGAATACTATCCGGTAAAACTTTGGGTTGTATAACCCGAAAATACTGCCATGGATGAACGGCGTGCTTTTGAGACCAATAACAACATATCTGGCAGCAGTTTGATTTGCTAAGGCAGGGCAAACACGCACGAGTAAAATACTCGAAAAAGTACAAAGGCTTGACTGTGTTTGTATCATTTTAGCTATGAGAACGTTCCTAGCTAGAGCACTTGAGTTCATCACAGATCCCACTCCTCTTATTCTGGTAATCAATAGGGTAGTCCAGGATGAGGTCATCCTGAGATTATCTCGGAAAGATACAGGTAATGGGAGTATCAACAGTTAGAAAGCCTGGTCCTCTCTGAACATGTACTTCCCATCAGCGAACGTACCTAGTGATAAAATGTTCAAAAGAGGGACCATCAAGAAGTAGTTCAACTCCTAATCAAGTGTTCTTGCTCATATCACTTAAGGTTCACATTTAATTAGGATTTTATAGTCATTATTATCTGTAAAAACCATCATGAAGTAATTGGCAATGGGCTGCTCTCGATCTTTATTACACACCATGGTCAAGTGTATGAGTGTATCTAATATGAACATACATATTCTTATAGGCAGAGAACACCGATCGCCGGTCGGCATATTGAAAATGGAACGATTCAAATAATTACAGTTATTATAGGGTTATAGAGTGCACTTCATTACGTTTGATCACAAAGTGTGCAGGGCAATTCATGGAGGCCTGTAGCCGCTCTTTGGTGTTATAATCAATTATTATTGGCGTTAGTTCGTTGAGTATTTGATTCCGAAACTTCTGAGCATAGGTCAGATGAAGAAAATATTCCAGAGAGTATGTTGTCGAAATAGTTGAAGAAGAGGTTAACTGATGGAAAGACTGGAGATGTGTGGAATCGCAGTTTTCAAACACAAGCGAACAACACAGAAAGTGGGATTCTGTGGAAAAGGTATGTACAAATTACTACTAGTGAAACAATAAGGTCTTGAATGGCATGCAGAATACTATCCGGTAAAACTTTGGGTTGTATAACCCGAAAATACTGCCATGGATGAACGGCGTGCTTTTGAGACCCATAACAACATATCTATCAGCAGTTTGGTTGATAAGGCAGGGCAAACAATCACGAGTAAAATACTCGAAAAAGTACAAAGGCTTGGCTGTGTTTGTATCATTTTAGCTATGAGAACGTTCCTAGCTAGAGCACTTGAGTTCATCACAGGTCCCACTCCTCTTATTCTAGCAATCAATAGGGTAGCCCAGGATGAGGTCATCCTGAGATTATCTAGGAAAGATACAGGTAATGAGAGAATCAACAGTTAGAAAGCCTGGTCCTCTCTGAACATGTACTTCCCATCAGCGAACTTACCTAATGATATAATGTTCAAAAGAGTGAGCATCAAGAAGTAGTTCAACTCCTTATCAAGTGTTCTTGCTCATATCACTTAAGGTTCACATTTAATTAGGATTTGATAGTCATTATTATCTGTAAAAACCATCATGAAGTAATTGGCAATGGGCTGCTTTCGATCTATATTACACACTATGGTCAAGTGTATGAGTGTATATAATATGAACATACATATTCTTATAGGCAGAGAATACCGATCGCCGGTCGGCATATTGAAAATGGAACGATTCAAATAATTACAGTTATTATAGGGTTATAGGGTGCACTTCATTACGTTTGATCACAAAGTGTGCAGGGCAATTCATGGAGGCCTGTAGCTGCTCTTTGGTGTTATAATCAACTATTATTGGCGTTAGTTCGTTGAGGATTTGATTTTGAAACTTCTGAGCATAGGTCAGATGGAGAAAATATTCCAAAGAGTATGTTTTCGGCAGAGTACATGAAGAGGTTAACTGATGGAAAGACTGGAGATGTGTGGAATCGCAGTTTTCAAACACAAGCGAACAACATAGAAAGTGAGATTCTGTGGAAAAGGTATGTACAAATTACTACTAGTGAAACAATAAGGTCTTGAATGGCATGCAGAATACTATCCGGTAAAACTTTGGGTTGTATAGCCCGAAAATACTGCGATGGATGAACGTGAGGTTAACTCATGGAAAGACTGGAGATGTGTGGAATATTCCTGTTTGTTCGCTTTGTAAACAAGATCATATGTTGCATTCCTGTTCGCAGTTTTTGGAAAAAACACCTAAAGAACGTCATGCGTTTGCTAAGCAAAAACACTTATTTTTAATTGTTTGAGCTGTATTCATGATTTGAGATCATGTAAGTCAGTAACCACTTGTCGAAAATGTCATGACAGACATCACACGCTACTACACCTGGCTCAATCTTCCGATAAATCTCCTGTT
Source organism: Propylea japonica (assembly GCA_013421045.1). Lineage (NCBI taxonomy): Eukaryota > Metazoa > Arthropoda > Insecta > Coleoptera > Coccinellidae > Propylea > Propylea japonica. The sequence goes on along the minus strand of CM024248.1, from coordinate 1,963,876 downwards.
GATTCAGAGGATTTAACTTCTAGTTCTGCTAACGGAGCAGTCTTAACAGCGGCTGCGGGTATTTGCCGAAAGTCATCCACAGTACTTTTATCCACGGCTTTAATAGAAGTACGAGATAATTTTGGAGAATTTCATGTATTCCGTTGTTTAATAGATAGCGGATCTATGTCTTCTTTCATCAGCAGGAAAGCTGCGAATTGTTAGGTTTACCTCGCCACAGGGTTGATGTCGAAGTAAAAGGTCTGAGTTCCATGAGAACTAACACAACACATGGTTCATTAACTTTGATGTTTCGCCCATTACAATTGAAGGAACCACTTATTTTGACAGACGCAATTGTTTTAGATCAGGTTTGTGACAGGGTACCTGCTCATCCGGTTCCTGAGTCTGCTTGGTCTCATTTAACTCATCTGAAATTGGCTGATGAGAGGTTTTATATGCCAGGCACCATTGATATTTTATTAGGCGCAGATGTGTTTCAAAAATTTTATTGCCTGGACAAATCATAGGAAAGTCCGGTCAGCTTGACGCGATTCAATCTGTTCTTGGGTACATTTTGATGGGTAAATTTGAAATCAATCAGAACGCACCTATTTCCACATTTTTTGTTTCATGCTCAGAATTTTTGTCTGACATTTCTTTACAAAAATTTTGGGAACTTGATTCTGTTCCTTCAATAGAACCGTTATCAACGGATGACAAATTATGTGATCAAATATTTTCAGATCAACACTACCGTGATGATCAGGGTCGTTACGTCGTATCACTTCCATTCCGAAATATTTTACCCGAATTCAAGGGAATGCGTGAACTAGCGCTAACTCGTTTCTTTTGTCTTGAACGCAGGCTTATCAAGAAGCCAGATTTATACAAACTTATGTTGAATTCATGCGAGATTATATAGAATCAGATCATATGGAACTTGTTCCTCGCAACTCTATTCATTCAAATTCGTTTTACCTTCCCCATCACTGCGTTGTTAAAACCCAAAATAATGTAACGAAAATAAGAGTAGTATTCAATGCTTCCGCAAAATCTCCTCAGCCAGAACAAGGCTCACTAAATGATCATCTACTCACAGGTAGAAAACTACAGAAAGATATTATTTCAATTTTAATACGCTTTCGTTTGCATGAATACACTGTTTGTGCCGACATTCGGCAGATGTATCGTATGATCCGCATAAAACCAGAACACGCTGACTATCAGCGTATAGTTTGGAGATTCTCTGTTGATGAGGATCCTCAGGATTACCGTCTGTTGACGGTCACTTATGGTGTTAACAGTGCACCATACCTTGCATTGCGAACCCTTGTTCAATTAGCCACAGATGAAGGTGCCAATTTTCCTCTTGCATCAAAGGCGTTGCTTGAGGATACATATGTGGACGATGTTGTCAGTGGAAGCTCCACATTGGAAGGTGCCAAATCCTTGATTAACGAATTGGTTAATCTTCTCAAAAACGGTAATTTTGAATTGAGGAAATTTTCCTCCAATAGTCCATCAATACTATCTGATATAACCGTCCTCTCATCTGTCAGTCGATCCACGCTCTTTTGATAAACATGATGAATGCACTTCTCTTAAGGTCTTAGGTTTACAGTGGGATCCACCACAAGATTGCTTTCGTTTTAATGTAGAAATCCCTGATAACTTCTCAACGAAACGTAATTTACTTTCGCAAATAGCTCGCATTTATGACCCAATAGGTTTTCTCGCACCTGTAACATTTCTCCTTAAGCATCTTATGCAAGATGTGTGGAATCGTAGTTTTCAAACACAAGCGAACAACACAGAAAGTAAGATTCTGTGGAAAAGGTATGTACAAATTACTACTAGTGAAACAATAAGGTCTTGAACTGCATGCAGAATACTATCCGGTAAAACTTTGGGTTGTATAATCCGAAAATACTGCGATGGATGAACGGCGTGCTTTTGAGACCAATAACAACATATCTGGCAACAGTCTGGTTTGCTAAGACAGGGCAAACAAGCACAAGTAAAATACTCGAAAAAGTACAAAGGCTTGGCTGTGTTTGTATCATTTTAGCTATGAGAACGTTCCTAGCTAGAGCACTTGAGTTCATCAAAGATCCCACTCCTCTTATTCTAGTAATCAATAGGGTAGCCCAGGATGAGGTCATCCTGAGATTATCTAGGGAAGATACAGGTAATGAGAGAATCAACAGTTAGAAAGCCTGGTCCTCTCTGAACATGTACTTCCCATCAGCGAAATTACCTAGTGATATAATGTTCAAAAAAGTGAGCATCAAGAAGTAGTTCAACTCCTAATCAAGTGTTCTTGCTCATATCACTTAAGGTTCACATTTAATTAGGATTTTATAGTCATTATTATCTGTAAAAACCATCATGAAGTAATTGGCAATGGGCTGCTCTCGATCTATATTACACACTATGGTCAAGTGTATGAGTGTAATATGAACATACATAAACATAAATCCACAAGCAAACATGAGTTCAATTTTGATGACACAGCGATTTTAGGAATCGAACCGCAACAAAAACGTAGAGAAATATTAGAGATGATCCACATACAAATAAATAGCGAAAATGTAGTAAACGGAAACAAGATACAAAGAACCTCAATAGTATATGTATGCCATTATTGCGAAGACCATCAAATGCAAAAAAAAGCATCAAATGAAAGAAGAAGACAAGACAGCGTTGACATACAGAGCAATGACATAAATGACGGGACGACAGAACCAGAACTGTGATAATAATATATAGTAAGATGTTTTAAACGATCATGTTTTTATTTATACCATATTAATGTTAATTTTCGTGTTTTAGATGTATGTATACTAATGAAGGCTAAAAAGCCGAAACGTTTATACAATAAATTATTTCAACAATTGTCATAACCTAGATACCCAACATAACGATTGATAGTACACATATTTCTATAGGTAGGAAATACAGATCGCCGGTCGGCATATTGAAAATGGAACGATTCAAATAATTACAGTTATTATAGGGTTATAGAGTGCACTTCATTACGTTTGATCACAAAGTGTGCAGGGCAATTCATGTTTGAAGCCGCTATGTGGTGTTATAATCATTTATTGGCGCTGGTTCTGTTATCATTTGACTACAAAACTGTGCAACATACGCCAGATGAAGAGAATATTTCAAGACGAAGAAAAAATTAAGGAAAAGGTTTGAGATGTAGAGAAAAACAATTTTCAAACAGAAGCTGACTACACAAAAGTAAGCTTCTCTGGAAAAAGCATACTAAAATACTAAATGCAGAAGCAATAAGAGATTTAATGGTACCTATATAAAAAGATAAAACTTGGGATTTTAACCATAAAATACTGCTTCAGCTGTACACTATAATTGTGCGACCAATAATAACTTATGAAGCAATATTCAGGTGTGCTAGGGCAATGCAGACGAATACGAGGAAAATATTCGAAAGAGAAGAAGGATTTGCCTGTATTTGTATCACTGGAGCTATGAGAACCTGTCCAACTAGAGCAAATGGGGTCGTTACAGATATCACTACTCTACATTAAGTGATCAACAGGGTAGTTCATGTAATTCTCAGAAAATATAGGGAAGGTACAGGTAAAGAGAGTCGGAGAATCTGGTCCTCTCTGACCAAGTACATATCATGAGCAAAACTATCTAGTGAAGTGATGAAGAAAAGAGTGAGCATTGAGAAGAACTTTTTCCCGATATTATGGAAAAAAAGAAAACAATACCCAAAACTTCTTAGTAAATACCGTCCAACCATATGCAGATGGTCCTAGCTAGAACCAAGTGTACACTATTATTTGGCTCCTGTTCGACTGTTTTTTCAGGCAGAAAAACTTGCTATCGAGCTGGAGCTGTGATTTTGATAAATAAAACGATAATAATGTAAAAGTTAAAAATGTGCTCAAGGTTCAGATAGTTTCATCTCGAAACTGTCGATCATTTGAACAAAAGTTTAGCACGCTTTTCCCTTAAAACCAAATGCCCCAAAAGAATTTTATAAGATAATCAGATATATCACTTCAACAAAATTGCAACCAATGATTACAATGTATTACACCAATAGTTACAAACACAAATCTACGGTTACAGTAATAGCCACTAGCAATTGTCCTGAAGCACTCCGATATAAATATTATGATATCACATCTTCAAGAACTCGATTGTTTTTTGCCCATCAAAGCTTGACCTCTTTCCAGCCATCATATGCCGCCAACCAAGCCGATTTCTCGATGTGTAAGATCCAAACGTTTCGTACAGACTAAAGGTCATCTTCAGCATATCGGCGAGATCCAGAACTCCTAATTACGGCAGTATAACGCCGAAAAATATCATTTGGACGAGCTGAGCACGAAGCCGTCAGAACGAGCTAGCTGTAGACCGCGCCTTCGCGTTGACCTTTTCGTGATGTAATAATAAGTCGTCATTTTTCAGTGTTCACTACTCTGCTCTGTGTGCCGCCTAGCACGGTCGGATAATTGCTTTTCGGAAGCATAGAATGTGCATCTCCTTTTCTTGTTCGGTAGATCTGGTAAATTGGTTTGCCTGGTTTGCAGTGATGGACTTCTTGTATTTCGTGACGGTGCTTTTGATGGCACCTGAAGCGATTTGATTTGGTGTTAGTACTTGGTGCTTCCAGTCAGTGGCGGCTTGTGACAGAATGAAGTGATGAGACACATCAAAAAAAATATTAATCTTATAAACTCTTTTTTGTCAGCTGCATACTTATCATTATGAAAAAATCCTTCGGTATTAATGCTCCAATGATTCTATAGCGTTTTGTTGGGTGGTAATTGCCCTGAGATAAGTTTTTCAACTCGCTTCAACCAGTTTTTCACTAAACCCTATCGGAATATGTATTATTAACACTGCCAAAAAATAATTTGATTAGAGTTACACTGCCAGTAGGCCAGTAGTACTCCGATTCGATTTTCCTACCGCGCCGATTGTCAAGATTTGGAATAGGTTGTATAACTTCTTCGATTGTACATATTTTATTCTCATAGGAATGACTCAAAAACTGTTTCTGTTTTATTGAAAACTCTGAAATATCACGAGTACTGCACAAACCCAATAAACCCAAACCAGAGTAAAATTTCACTATCTTCCGCTTCACGATTAACCCGAATATGTGCAGTTTGCCGATGAAACGAATCGATCACGGATCAAGGGTAGATAGTCCGGTCAATCCAGACCAAAAAATTAGCAACAAGCTGAAAATCGGTAAAATTGTTCAAAACATAATAATAAATAATATATAAAAGTTCCCAATCATTCCCGTGGATGGACAAGAGTTTATTCAAGTTCAAAGGTCGAAAAATTAGTTTTTCGCGATTTTCAGCAAAACGGTGAGTTTCATCAAAAAATGTAGATGTTAAAATTATCTTCAAAAAATGTTTCGAAACTTGAAGAGGAAGTGAGATGAATGTACAAAAATCGGACCTTAACGCCTGTAACATGTAACGTTCGGTCCGATTTTTGTGCATTCATCGTAACGTCAGTAACGTGTAATGTTACAGACGTCTGCAGCTGTACCCGGCTTGAGATTGAGCTCGGATATTATGGAAGACCAGTGCAGTATCGTACAAAAAATTTAGACTGAAGAACATAATGGGATGATGAAATTGATTAATGAAATATTGGATTAATTTGCTTGATATTATTTGTGATTTCCGTAATTTATTTGGTGAGGCACTGCCTCACCTGCCTCATAGGAGAAGCCGCCACTGCTTCCAGTATTTCCAGAGAATCTGAGAGCTTTATACCTTTTGAAGGAATTTCTTGATTTGCAATCGTAAAAGGCTTGTTGAAACCACCAAATATTTTTTAATTTCCAACCACCACAAGAGAATTCTGGATTTATGATACTGAACTTTTCAAAAAAGTTGGAATATATTCAGATCAGCTTTCTGCTTGAAACCGTGACAACATAACTTGACCCAGAGCAATGTTCAGAAAAAAAAATCAAGAAAAGCCCTGAGCAGGAAATTTTGAGCGCTCATTCTTTAGTGGAGCAATGGGACTATAACTATTAGATTGATACAATATATCAATATATATTTTAAAGAATATTCAAAAAATGATAAATATTTAAGAAATAAATAATTTAAAAAAATTTAATTCTATGGTTCTGATTACGCAATCCTCTTGACTTTCTGCATGAACATTCAGTATATCAGTTTTGATTCACAAAATAAATTTCACTCGAATCGGTGATTTTGTTATGGGGATATAGATATTCTTCTTTTCCATATTCCAATTGAATTTTCGAAGGTTCTGTTGGCACTATGGCCCCAAAATTTTGCATGAAAATTCAGTATAACATTCTCCATTCACAAAAGAAATTTTACGATAATTGGATATCCTATTATGGAAATATAAAGATTCTTTTTTTCAATATAACAATTGAGTTTTCTATGGTTTTGTTAACGCTGAGGCCACGAAATTCTACATAAACATTTATTGTATCAATCTTATGGAAACATGAAGTTTTTTTTTTCAATATTCCAATTGAATTTTCTATGGTTCTGTTTATACAATGACCAAAAAATTTTGCATGAAGCTTATTATGAGCATTTTGCATATGGCCGCAATATTTCTTTTCGATGGGTTTCGTTTTGTCTGACCTATTGAGGAACAACATAATTTATAGGACTTGCTATTTATTGTATATTTTGTGCTACTTGGCTGGTTAACTGCTTAGCCGAGCCATTTGAAAATTTCAAATCTCTAGGACAATCCCTCGAAAAGTTATTGTGCTAATGGCCAATCGAATGGACGGCTTCACGAATTCACAGAATGGAATTTGACCACGAATTTGTCATCAGGCAGCAGAAACCCTATCGTTTGAGACCATTATCGGCTCAAAATTCGAAAATTACAGACACTAAGGAAAAAACATAAATACTTCCAGAAGCACTGAAATATAATGATTCACTTTCATCTTGGCAGCACGAGAACAAATTTGAAAAAGGATACGTCTTTATCTTCAATGAATTCATGCACCCAGACTGAAAGGACTACGTTGTTTTTGCTTAGATATATTAAAAGAACGATAATAATTGTAATCAGTATACCCTGCCAGAAATTGGTCACATTTGTGCGAAACAAAAACCATCATATTTTCAGAAATCACGAAGAAATCAATGTATTTAGTGGAATGCAGATGTAAGGTTACCTGTTAAGCTCCCATCTTCTCCACATTTCCTCATTCTCAGAATTCCCAAAGAAAGCTCTCGAAAATCAAAGATAAATCGATCCATCTCCGATACCAAGAAGTGCAGGTATAATTAATCATTATACAATCAGATAATTTATTATTTCCTCGCCAACGTCAGAATCTGCTCCAATTTTAATTGCAAAACAATCACCGACTACCTCATATATTTGGTGTTACATCTACTAATTTAAAGTAACACCAAATAGGAAATTGAAAGCTTACGAAATGTCCAATTTCTATCAATTATACAAATTAATTTGAGCAGATAATTTACCTGGGGCTTAACGTTAGTTTGCCCACTTACGGACACGTACGTATGCGAAAGAATTCCCATTTGTTGCGCAATTTCGTTCACTAGAGGCGAGAGAAAATTATGTGGATCTCCACTTGGTGTGGTAGTTTGCATTCATTATCGATTATTTGGTATTTGTGCAGAAGTTGCAGGTGAGGTTATTGAGAAATTTGACATTGGATTGGAGTTAGGCGAATTCTTGGAACGTATAGTTTTTATTGTTTCCTTCTTCTCACGGATACTGCAACGACAAGGATATTAAAGTTTTTTTTTATTTTTGTGAGTACTCTTATTGTTTTTGAATGACAGACATAGATAGTCAACAGTCTCAGCTCTCCTAGGTTGACTATACGGCCATTCGGAAATCGAAGGAAACAAAGAGGCCAATACACTTGCCAAAGAGGGAGCACGATGTCACTCATTAGCCCAGAACCCTTTTGTGGTAAAGGTAAATGTACCTATAAGAAGAAGTTCTGGAGAAAGAGAAAGCCAAGAAG